>VZTU01003026.1:0-127117 GCA_013400835.1 Zapornia atra | reverse complement strand
TAGTAGAGGACAGGTGTGGTTGGACTTGGGGAATCCATGGTGTTGTTCAGCAAAGGGAAACATGAACATTGAATCCCTATCCATTTTCTCCATGCCACTCATACTTTTGAATTTCTCTGTCATATCTTGCTCTGCAGAAGCACCTCTTCTCCAGCCAATTCAATCATTGTCCTTATGGAAATAATTTCAGCTATTTGATCACGCTGCTGCCTCTCGCCCCTCTCCTCTCCTCTCCTCTCCTCTCCTCCCTTCTTTTCCTTGTTCTTTACCATGATGTCTAACTTCATAGCGGAAGGACTAAATTTCATTATGGGAAGTATGAACTTGTGATAAAAGCAAGGGTTGGAGAAAAAAGCCCCAAACCTCAGAATTTTCCAAAATCTGACAATGAATTTGAGATCCTTCAAATTCCATCCTCATTTTGGGAAAGAGGGAGGTGAGACCCTTCAAAGAGTTAAATACCTTGTCATAGCACAGCTTGCCCCAGATCAGCACTCAGATATAAATGAGACCTACTTCAGTGCTATGTGATGGCTCAACAAGAGTATCAGTAGTATCAGATGCTTGTATCCTTTGTAACGGTTCTTAATATCTGCTAATGAGGGGTCATTTATTGAATTTCAGCTGAATTGAGGAAAAGAAAAAGAAGTTTTGAGAAAAGTTGGTACAGTTTTAATTTTACCGTCAGGCTGTGAGTTCTGAGTCTCACTATGGCTCCTTTGTGGCTCAAAAACTCACTCCTACTTAAAACAACTGCAAAAATATACCACCAGCATCAAGTAATGCCAGAGCTTAAAGGGATATACACACTGTAGGCATGTGTCACCAAACAGTAGCACAGCATTTGGCACCCATTCGGTTTAAAGATCAAACCGGTTTGATCTTTAAACAAGGACACCTGTATATGTTAATGTGACTGCTACCTCTGCAGTATGAGTGTTGTGGTTTTACATGGCAAGGTTCTGGTGGAGAAGAGGGGTGGGCTGCAGGTGTGGCTTCTGCAAGAAGCAGCCACAAGCTCTCTGTAGGCCTGAGAAAGCAAACATCAGCTGGCTCAAGGCTGGAGACGTTGCTGACCAAGGCTGAGCCCATCGGTGATGGTCACAACACCTCTGGGAATCACATTTAGGAGAAAAAAACCCTCAAGCAGCCACTTTTTGCCTCCAGAGAAGGGAGTGAGAAGATGAAAGAAACTATGCAGACACCAAGGTTGGTGACACCAAGGCCCCATACTGGAGCAGGTGGAGACATACAGAAGATGGTGTGACTCACTTTGGAGCAAGCCTCTGCCATCACTTGCAGCCATGAAGACAGATAGAAACACAGAGAGAGAGAGAGATTGAGAGGAGAGAGAGAGATACACATCCATGCTGAAGCAGGTTTGCTGGGGGCTTGTGACCCCATGGGGGACCAGGCTGGAGCAGTTTGGGCCTGAGAGACTGAGACATGCTATGATTCTATGACTGCAGCCCATAGCAGTGACCCATGCTGGGGCAGCTGATGAAAAGCTGAAGCCCCGCGGGGAAGGACGCATGTTGGAGAAGTTTGTGGAGGACTGTCTCCTGTGGGTGGGACCCCACAGTGCAGCAGGGGAAGGATGTGAGGAATGGCTCCCTCCCTGGCTAAGAAGAAAAACAGCTCATGAGGAACTGACAGAACCCCCCATTTCCCCATTCCCTGCCCCTCCCTGTGCCGCGATGTGGGGGTAAGAAGGGATAAAAATCATGACTAAACTGAAGTCTGCTAAGAAGGGAGTGGTGGGGAGAGGTGCTTTAAGATCTGGTCACACTTCTCATTATCAGACTCTAGTTTCACTGTGTGTGCAGTGTAATAAATTAGAGTTTTCTTTCCTTTGTTCTGTGTTGAGTCTGTTCTGCCCATGACACTAATTGTGGAATGATCTCTCCCTGTCCGTATCCCAACTCTTGAGCCTCTCAATATATATTTTCTCCCCTGTCCAGCTGAAAAGGGGAGTGATAGAGCGTCTTCTGTGGGCATCTGGCCTCCAGCAAGATGTAATTAAATAAAATGTAATTTCGGATTGTTACTGCAATGAAGACTTCCAACCATAGCCTCAAAGCTACAATCAGTTTAGCTCTTCTCTATGTTATTGTACGGGCCTATGTTTAAACAATTGCAAAACCAAAAATATATTGTAACCAGAGCATCCAATATTGTTGGCTTTTCTGTTTTGTTTTTTTTTTTTTTCCAATGCAGATGAGTCCTAAAGGATACATATAGTTGATAAATACTGAACCAAGGTTGGTATATAACAGTAGAGCGAAAACCCACTCTCTTTCTAAAGAAATGTAAACAGATATTAAACTTGAAGTTGAAGGCATTTCTCCCCCACCCCCAAAGCACTAGTGTGACTTAATTTGCCAGCTGTCCACTTCCATCAGTAATTCAGAAGTAAAAGCAAAGAAAACACTTTTCAGGAATGCTTCACTGCCCAAATAATAAGCCATTATTTTAACTCAGAAGATTCTCAGGAAGGACAGAGGAAAACAAGCCTCTAGATCTGTAAAGTGCTGCACAACATTCAAATAATGAACATTGCCTCTCACATTCAAGGCGTGCTGAGATTGTGCTGAAAGACTGGTGAGTGGTTTTTAGTCTGTTGAGGCCCAAACCCTTGTTTCTGGATTTCTTCTGTAGTTATGGATATTATTCTTAGCTAGGAAATGCAGTTTTCATTCCTCTTCTGCTTCTGGTGAAAGTAATATCTAAAGGGAAACCTAAAGCAACAAATGTTCACCAGCATCCCCTGTTTCCAAACACAATCCTTATTTTTAGGTCTTTGTCAAAAAAAACAAGTGACAAAAAGACAAGTGACAAAAATAACACCTTGTGGTTATTTTTTAAAAGTCACGTAACTCCAGCAACTTATAGAAACTGAAGACTGGATAGACTATTTACCAGACCAATCACAGGACCTATCTGTGAGTGCTGTTATCTGTCCTTTGGGGAGTAACATCCTTGTCACTTTTACTTCATCATTTTAAACAGCTGAACCTTGAATCATTTCCATGTACCATTACCTAAGCCTGCCCTCCAGAGTCAGGCTTGCCTTGGCTGCTCTCAGAGACCAGGACATCTGCCCTTCTCTGCGTCAGTAACTGGAAAGGAGGAGTGATAGTCCTACAGGCTGGTACTGGCTCCCTGCCACCCACCTGAGACCAGAGCCTGCCATGTGACTCCCACCACCCCAACTGACCTGTCTCAGCATCCTCCCATGGGAGATGTGATTTGAGCTGGACCTAATTCTCCCCCACTGTTTTACTAACTTAGGTTACCGCAGTGTTTGTGGCACCTAAACAGCTCCAGAGCTGCAGCAGATTTTCAGTCCCAGCTATAGCACTTTTCCTGACAGTTCAGGGTAGGTCTCAGCCTGGAGAGTGATGTGGATTTCATGTGGTGGGACAGAGCTGCTGGGAAGCCCAAATCTTTTGTGCTTCCGGTCCCACAGTGACAGTAAATCAGACCATTTAGTATTTCCTTCTGCAGAAGAGCTGTTTCCCATTGCTCATTCACAAAAATGCTGCAAGTCCTTCTAGTACGAATAAAGCCACCTTCCTCTGTCATCTGGCATCCCGGACTCGTGCTGGGTTGGTCTCATACTCTCAGGGAAGGCTGTAAGAGAAGTTCATCTGCTGCACCTGTTCAAAAAAAAAGTCCTGAAGGCAAGCAAAGATGTTGGAACGATCCCTCATGTCACAGGCAGTGGCACTTCAGGAATGATTTCATATGCCAGCCAGACTCCAGCTTCCCTGATTCCTCAGAGTCTTGTCATGGCTTGCATACGCCATGTGGCACCAAACATGAAACACTGGAGACCACTGATGAACCTGCTCTAGTGAGTGGATTTAGGGCATTGCATATTAACTTGTTTTCTCTTTGTTAGACTGCTTATTTGTTAGAGTGTTAGGCTTGCTTATTTGCTTCTTTATTGGGGCTTCTTCCATTACCTCTGTTGTCCTTCTGCACACCTTCACTATGCTTTTAGGCAACTTGACAAAGTTTAAAGCATATTGTAAATACTAATTAATTAATGGTTAGACTGCAGCCTTGGTTCTATGGGGGGAAAGGGCAACACACAGCTTTTCTACATAAAGAAAAAATGAAGGGAACAA
Organism: Zapornia atra; assembly: GCA_013400835.1. NCBI lineage: Eukaryota > Metazoa > Chordata > Aves > Gruiformes > Rallidae > Zapornia > Zapornia atra. The sequence goes on along the minus strand of VZTU01003026.1, from coordinate 122,984 downwards.
GTGGCTCCAGGGCTTCCTGCAGCTGCAGTGGCATCTGGACACCCATAAGCATGAGCAACAGATCATTTCCTACTCTGCTGTTGCAAATCCCTGCCTGTCTCCTTTAGAGGAAGAAGTATCAGCCTGACAGGGTTGCTAGTGATTCATATGGGGGTTTAAGTAGCTTATGCAGAAAAGGAAGGGAACTCTGGGCTCCCTAATTCCATCCTAGGCATTATGAATAAATCATCTTTTCTACAGTTCGCTTCAGTGTAGAAATACCCCACAACTTAACATGCATGCATACACTGTATGACAGTAAAATCCATCTCTCCATCTGTCTTTTTAACACCTTTTTGTAAACTGTGTTAGAGTGGTAGCCCTAACTTATGTGTATTGGCATAAAGCACATCATTTCACCTCGGGGTAAATCGTTGCCTTGCCCAGAGCAAATGCTGTAACCTGCTCAGACCATCATGGCTCACTTTCAGGGTGAAGGACCACACACTTATACATGAGTGAGACTTGGGGATAGGAAACCAAAGGCATCTCATTATGCTACATCACTGAGTTCTTAAAAAAAATTCAGCACAGAGGGCACTTTGATCACAAGTGACCGTTCTTCGAGCCCCCGTGAATCAATGGTATCACCATGCCAGACATAAGAGACTAACAGGAATATGAACTAGCTCAGCCATCAGGTAGCCATGCCAGCGTGCTGAAATTCAGCCAAATTAAAGTTCTACAGGTAACCCACACTGAGGACAAACAGGGGTGATATAAGTCCAAGACAATGGCAGTGTAGCAGGAGGTTCCTGAGGAAACATGGCAAGACCAAAAGCTTGAGGATATAACATGTGGCTCAGCTGACAGCTGCCTCGCATGGTGGAGTAAGAGGAAGCACAGCATGCAAACAACAGAGACTCTCAACAGGGAAGCATTCAGCAGATGAAGGCAGCAGCAAACATGAAGTAAATCCTAACCAAAGTAAATAGTATGCAGGGCAGGAGATATTGGCCCAAAGAACAGAATGTATGACAATCCAGAGATTAACAGGTCACGCTAGGATGGCAGTAAAAACACGTCCCTGTAAAGAGCTATAGCCTAATAACCTCTTACTGCCCTGCAAGTCAGCATATTCTGGCTGACAAGACAAAACAGCAGTGAAAATTGATAACACTGAAGATGTAGGAACTTGCATGAGATTTTGAAGGAGGAACGTGAACTACCAGAAGGAAGATTCTAAGAGAAATAGGAAGAAGGCAGTTGGAACATGCACTGGCAAAGCGCTGCCAGCATGCACACACTATGCCTGTAAATATTTAGTAAGAGGAGAGTTTATTTCCAGAAACTAGGAACCTTCTTATTTTTTTATCCAGAATTTAGTTACTGAAAGGAGATCATATCATGTATATGCAAAACCAGGCTTGAGACACCCTTGTTATTTGACTGGCTACATGTGTGTGTTATCTGTCACAAAAAGTTAACATTTCATAAGTAAAGCATATCCCCTCCAGGCATCATTTGTGCTGTCCACTCACATGACAGCTGCAAAGGATTTCCATTGCAGTGACAGTCACAGAGCAAGGATGTGCAGTAGGGTTTAACACAACTGCAGTCAGTTCTAAGCATGTCGACTGCTTGCTGATTTGTAATGCAAATGTTTTGCTTAGTGGGCTGAGCTCAACAAGATAATGACTGGGTTTCCTAGTAGACACAGGATTTTTTGGCTTTGAATTTGAATGCTGCCTCTCTTCTGTAGCATGGTTTTGTAGTTTAGACAGGAGTGTTGCTGGGTGAGGAAGAAAGAAGACATTATGTGTTTGTAATCAAAATTTCTACCTGGATAAAAATAGTTATAGCTTTAGAAAAATTAAGATAATATGTGTATTAAGAGTCACTGTAAAAGCACGGGACCACTGAACTAATGACAAAGTGTCAACATGCTGTCACATCTAGTACTCAGACCCTCTGCAAAACTAAAGTTTTGCCCATATGAAACTGCTACACACTGTAAACTTTGGTTCCATGACTAGTTACTTTTTAGAAACTTCTGTATTTTATTCCTTTATCACTTCTTTACTGACTGATTTCTTAGGGAGAAGTAATGCATTCAGAGAAACTGCAAATTCAAAGTGAGAAACAAGTTAGACCATAAACAACAAAATAACTGTTAGAGTCATCAGGAAAGGATGCAGCCCTAGCATGCAGAGAAGAGACTGTGTAACTGTGAGCCACCATGTTAGCAAAGCACCTGCAGCATTAGTCCATGCTGTTGACAGAGGGGAGGAAATGTAGTCAATCCACATTTGGCACTGGTGCCTTCCCCTGTCGCAGATTGCCAGGTTGTATCAGAAAGCTGGAGAGTGTGACATGTGGACAAAAAGTAGTGCACACTAGTCATCTTTGGTCTAAAGCCACATGCACCCATCTACAGAACAGAAAAAGACACTGCAAACATGATACTGACTTCTGCCTGCCAAATCACCTCTTCCTTGAGTTACCCATCCTCAATAGCAGGTGGCATTTTGTGAACAAGTGTTCATGAAAGAGAAGGTAGCAAGGGGTTCTGCATTTTGCCCCTGTCCCATGAAGGCATGAAAAGATCCTGAACAGACTCCAGCCAGGAACTGGTTAAAACTCCACCCCGGACAAGCACCACTCTTTCCTGCTACTACCTGTGAGGATGGACTAAAACTGGTGATCTAGAAATGTCAGTAAGTTGAAGTTGCCTGAGTTTTGCCTTTGGAAGCTGATGATCAAGACCACCACTGCCAAAGCTCTCCCTTTTAGGTACTCATAATGTCATGAGGGCTACAGTGTAATTCAGGCTTCATTACCTAGCTGCCGGGCTCAGCAGCACGGAGCTTACCTCCTCGTCCTTCATCATAGCTGTCTTTAATGCTTGTCCCATAGGCAATAACAAACAGGGTCTGAGGAGCCTACACAGGATTTAGGAGTATGAAGAATTGGGAATCCTCCCCTGAGCCACTCAGAGCAGACACTGTTGTTTCCTGAAGGAATTCATTCCCCTGTCTTTGTCCCTGACAAAGAATTCCATTTTACCTTCTAACTCATTGTCCCCCTTGCTAGGCCTGTCTTTCCTCTGGTTTTGAAGGATTATGTCAATGATTGCAATGTCCTTTACAGGATGCATTAAGTATTAATCATTAAGGATAACTGAATGGGCTGTGTGGGACTAATCATAGTGGCTGCCCTATTCATCAGGCAGTAATTTTGGTATGTTAGAGACAATTCTAAGAACACACTGTAAGTGCATAGCTATTGACATGGTCATCAGTATTGGTTGAAGATTCATTTCCCACATATCTCTAGACTGAAAATTACCTGCTTAATGAACATAATGCTAATGCACAGATGGATATTGGATGGTCAGTGTTAATCCCCCCAGAGAATCATCCTGGTCCAGTCTTGCCTGTTTCTGTTAGAGGGGAAAGACCACAACAGTGCTTTTATTCCTTCTTACTCTTTCAGATTAATCTGAAAGTCACTCAAAATTTCTCCTTCACTTTTTTACTTCTGTTCTAAAGTGGGCTCGAATGGGCCACAGGATTGTGTTGTGTAAGAAAAGCAGAATTCCCGGAGGTGGTGAAGTGAGAGGTGTGGAGGACGAGGTAGTACCTGGATCAAGCCTTCCTCCGTTGCTCTGCTCCTCCTCACAGGCTTTCCTGAGAGAGGCATCTTTTAATGTCTTGCCCCCAGGTAGCTTTTCAGTACATCAGCTCTCCTGTGCTGGGAGTGCTTCCTGACATCTGTTTCAGATTTGTTGCTCCTTTGTTTCCATTTATGTCCCTTCTCAACCATTATTGGTTTTAGGCCAAAAAAATTAAATTGTACAGCAAATGTCCAGATAGGCTAAGACTGGTGTACGTGTGAGGTAAATTTTTAATTGTTGTTTTCTATCATATTAAGCACAAGCAGTTCAGCTGCTTTGTTGACAGGAGAGACAAGATTTTTATCTGTCTTCATTTAACAAAGCAAAGCCTGTAGAGAGTCCCTGTCTTTTATAGACCAGCTATTGCAGCCAGAAAAACACAAAAAGGTTTTGAGCTCAGAGCCCTCATCACATCACACTTCTACCATGAAATCAGCACTACTACAGCAAAAGGAACTGATTTAGAAATGAAGCAATTTCTTCCTGTAATGAGTCTCTTGATTACTGCAGTCCTCGCCGGATGACAGTGCCATGGGAACAGCACCTTAAGGAGGTCCTGATGAGCACCTTTGGGTCTGTTTTTTAGATTATACGGGGGCTCCCCATTAGTACAGGGCTGATCAATGAGTACCCAGGTGTTGAATGAAAACACTGGGATTGTTTGTGGCTCCTCATGATTATTGAAAAACAGAACTATTTTGCATGGTGTTAAATAATGAGATAGGAATAGAAATGCTGTGTTGTTACAGTTTATGGAAGTAATTCAGTTGCTGCAAAATGGGACCTTAATCTTTACTCAGTATGATAAATAATTGAAAATCAAAGATTTGGATACTGTATGTAACAAATAAACCCTGTACAAAATAACCTATGTAGTGGAAAGCAGACATCAAAATAAATGTACATATATAGCTAACATAGCTCTTCAATTTCTGTTCACGTTCACACATTATTGCTGATGATAATTATTTTTTCTTTTCCTGTTCTCTAACTTTGGTGCATCTGTTTCTAGCTCAGCCACGGATACCTGCTGAGATGAGAGGTACATGGCTGTTGTGGTGCAACCCCAGCTGGTAACTGAGCACCACACGGCCACTTGCATCCCCCCACTGTGGGGGGATGTGGAAAAGAATGGAAAAAAAACAGCTCGTGGGTTGAGATAAAGACAGTTCAATGGCATAACAAAAGAAAATACTGAAGATTGTGATAATTTAAAAAATAATAAACCCCAAGTAATGCACAAATGCAATTGCTCACCACCTGTGGAAAAAACAACCTGATACTCAGCCTGTATCTGAGCAGTGATCCCACCTCCTAGCTCACTTCCCCAGTTCTATCTGGATCATGACATTCTATGGCAGGGTATGTCCNGGGTTGAGATAAAGACAGTTCAATGGCATAACAAAAGAAAATACTGAAGATTGTGATAATTTAAAAAATAATAAACCCCAAGTAATGCACAAATGCAATTGCTCACCACCTGTGGAAAAAACAACCTGATACTCAGCCTGTATCTGAGCAGTGATCCCACCTCCTAGCTCACTTCCCCAGTTCTATCTGGATCATGACATTCTATGGCAGGGTATGTCCCCTTGGCCATTCTGGGACAGCTGTCCTGGCTGGGCTCTCCCAGCTTCTTTTGCACCTGGCAGGGTGTGGGAAGCTGAAAAGTCCTTGACTTTGGGTAGGCACTACAACTAACTAGAAATAACTGAAAACATCACTGTGTTATCAATCTTATCTTAAATCCAAACCAGAGCACCATATCAGCTACTAAAAAGAAAATTATCTCTACCCCAACTGAAATCAGGACAGTATCAACCCCTTATTCCATACCATTTCATCATGCCCATGTCCTGTATTTCCCACTACATTTCAATTAGTAACCATCACTTTTCCTGTCTTCTTATATGGACACACAGGTAAGTGTGTACATAAGTCTATGAGACCTCTTTCTAAAATGTTCACTGATTTTGGTCCATGACTTTTGGGCTCCATCTATGATAATTGTCTCTCAGAGCAAGGAAGATGGTGTGTGATGTTTGATGGTTGCGTGCTGCATCTGGAGCTCGTAGGTGATATTTCTGGCATGGTCCATACTCACTGGCTGTGGGTTGAAGATGTCAGTCTCAAGGAAGGTTCTTGGTGCTAGCTGCTGAAGCCAGTTCTGGTTTAATCACCTCTGCACCTTGCTCAGTTTCATCAAATTTCATTCTTCATTAGTCTGTGTGATTCTTACTGTAATACTGTTGGCATGACATATAGCAACCATAGTAGTGATGGCATGCAGTATTATGCAACAATTAACATAATACAATTTAAATCACTGGCTGTCCTCACCTAAAATCAAATCACCTTGAGGTGCACATTGGACTTCTCTATTTTTCCACATTACCCACCAAATGCACCTAGGTCCTTAAGCAAAAGCAGTATCACAGATGGGTTTGCCTTTGCCTGAGGCAGGAGTAACCTATATCACGTGCACTACAGTGACTTTATACCTTTCTACAGTACATAAAAGATTTGTGCAGGGCTAGCTTTGTTGGGAGACCCCCTAGTGTTGACTAACCAGGTGGCCTTCGTTAAATGTGTATCCCAGTGTTTGAAGGTCCCACCACCCATTGCTCTCAGTGTTGTCTTTACTGCTTGATTGTTTGATTTTCCCAGAGGCTGGTGCATGATAAGGGATGTGATGCACCCAGTCCCTGCCATGCTCTTTGGCCCAGATGTCTATGATGGAGTTTCAAAAATGAGTCCTGTTGTCTCAGTCCGTTCCTTCTGGGGTGTCATGTCAACACAAGAATTGCTTTTCAAGGCCCATGATTGTGTTCCAGGAGGTGGCATGAGGCACAGAATATGATTCCAGTCACCTGGTAGTAGTTTCTACTCTTGTAAGCACATAATGTTTGCCTTAGCAGTTTTGTGGTAGTGTGATATAATCAATCTGCTAGTCCTTCCCATATTTATATTTGAACTATCATCATCTGTACCAAAGAGGTTTTAACCATTTGACTTGATCACAGTGCATGTTTCACATTCATGAATAACTCCTGCAATAGCATCCATGGTCAAGTCGACCCATATGGTGTGTCTCTTCCTTCATGGCCTGAGGTGTCATGGGCCCATTGAGCAATAAATAAATCACCCTTGTGTTCCTGGTCGAAATCCACCCAAGCCACTTCAGTCTTAGCACCCTGATCCACCTGTTCATTGTTCTGATGTTCTTTAGTGGCTGGACACTTTGGGTCCATGGGCATCTAATGTGACATACCTTTACAATGAGTTTCTCTAGCTGGGCAGCAGTATCTTGCCACAATGGAGCAGCCCAAAAGGGTTTGCCTCTGCGCTGCCAGTTACTTTGTTTCCATCACTATCACCACCCCCACAGGGCATTTGCCATGTGTCAGTATAGACACCAAGAACTGGCCACTTTTCTTGTTCAGCAGTATCCAAGACTAGTTGGGTGGCTTTCACCTCTGCAAACTGACTCAGTTTGCCTCCTTCAGCAGATTCTGTGACTCGACATGTAGGACAATAAGACAATATGACCCCTACAATATGCCAGGATCTGTCAAAGAACCAGGCATGTTGTTTCTTATTTTCTGGTGGTTTATTATATGGTGAGGTGTCTTTGGCATGCATCTGGTGACACTCTGACATCTTTGCCTTCTGGGCAGTCCATGATCACTTCCAGAATACCTGGGTGACTGGGGTCTCCTATTCAATGACAGTGGCAGAGGTTAATAGTGGAATGGCTCTCCTGCTGTTTCCCAATCCACATTTAAGGTACTCTAAGACAGTGCATGAAGTTTAGCATGTGGCTTATCCTTCGGGGAGCAGAGGTCATATGGAGATCAAGAGGATGAAGCACCTTGCTGTTTGCAAGTTCATACTGGGGTTTTTTGCCAGTGTAGCATGTCTAGTATTTAAGCTTTGCCTTGACTCCATACATTGCTCCAAGCCACATCCCGTTCAATGGAGTTTCCAGAGCCTCTGTGTAACTTCTCTGTGGGGCCATTTTTATTTTCCATGCTGGTAAGACATCAATAGTTCTGTACCACAGACGTGGTTTTGGCTGGGATGTGGAGTTCGGAGGCAGCCTGCAAAACTTGCTGCATTCTTTGGCAGTCAAACTACAGAAGCATATGGCACTGAGTTACTTACTGGATAACATTAAAAATAGTATAAGGCTCTACGTTTTAACTGAGCAACTATATTGCTGCTCATTAAACACTTCAGAAATGTCCATCTTCATAAATATAAAATATAGAATTACATATGCCAAAGAAAGGCATTATTACATTTCCTTAAAATGAAATCTTCCAGGTTTTAAAATGCTTAGTAATACTGGCCCACTGACATCCTTCTTGTGACCTTAAAACAATTTTTTGTTGTTTCCTTTAAATAATTTAGTGAGTGATTGCTCAGTGATGATGTTTAAATAAAAACACAATGTGATAGTTAATCTGGGAGACAGATGCTATTAATATTGGATGGATGTAGTTTCAGAAGTACTCTGCCTGAATCTGAAGTACTAAGCTGGATATAAATAGTGGTGGGTTTCCCGTCTGTGGAAAATGTAACAGCCCCGTTAAGCAGGTCTTCGCTGCCGAGCCGGGCAGTGTATTGGCCCTCGGCTTTGAGTACCAGCTTCAGCTGAGGCGAGGTGCGAGGAGCCAGGCCGCCATGCGACAGTGGGCTAGTGAGACCTCATTAGCTCGGTGCTCCCCCAGATACTTCTGTTGGTCTTCTCGGGCAATGTCCCCAAATACTTCCTCACTGTAGTAAGCAGAGTTGTTCTGCACCTAACTCTTTGGGGGGAATGGTGTCTTTTGGGCACAGTGAGGGGAAGCGGGAGGCAGGGGGTGCTGGGAACGACCCTGACTACCTTTGAACAGCTGAGTTACGGAGCAGCAATGATTTCAAATGAAGTAATCTGGATCTGTAGCAACAAATAGTGGGTAGGGATGTCCATGGGATCACCTTGGAAGGCCTCACAAGGAGCAGTGAGTGGTGGATCACTGATCACTGGTAAATAGCAGGTTCACAACCAAGCCCATTTAAGTTCTTTACTATGAGGGTGGTGAGACATTGGAATAGGTTGCCCAGAGAGGTGATGGAGGCCCCAAGAGGTGGTGGAGGCCCCATCTCTGTAGACATTTAAGGTCAGGCTTGATAAATCTCTGAGCAACCTGATCTAGTGAAGATGTCCCTGCTTACTTCAGGGGGTTTGGACTAGGTGACCTTTAAAGCTCCCTTCCAACCTAAACCATTCTATGATTATGTGACTCAAGGCAGAGCTGGAACTGCCCCAGCCATCAGCTCTTCCACAAAAGAAGAAAATATTTCATTTTTAACACAAGAATATGTGTGGTTTAGGATTTCATTTGTGGTGGTACAAATGCTTCTGCTGGCACCCAGAGAAGGGCAATGCAGGGGTGAGATGAGAGGAAGGAAGGACTGATGCTTTTTCATCAGTGGCAGCATTTGTGAACCAGGATCCACTGTCCCACTCTGCTCCACCATCCCATCTGTAAAATGGGGCACTAGTACTTCTCTTCCCCACAGGACATTTGAGGACCGACACATTCCTGCTGCTGAGTCACTCAGGTGTAAAGAGATAAACAAGTATAAGCTGGATCAGGCCTCCATCAGAAACCTGGGGAACACATTTCAGCTGTTTGTCTCAAATCAGAAACATTAGAAATTTTCTTCAGCCCTCTGCTGCATCATTTCCAGGAAAATTTAATCTTTTTTTTCTTCTTCCTTGCAGTTCCTTTTAAATATCAGGACAATTCTGAAAATAAAAATCCTGTGCAGAAGAAAACTTTAATATATTCTATTTTTCCCCAATATTTTGCCCCAAAGCAGTCTCATCGTTTGATACTAAACTTCTCCTCACCATACAAAAAATCTGACATATTTCACTGAATTTAGCGTCTGCTGAAAAATATTCTCTGAGTCATACAGGATGGAGGTCAGTCTGAAAATCTCTGTTTAAAGACTTCAACTTTTTATCATTATAAATACTGATGGTGGTATTTGTGATAGGTATCTGCACTACTGAAAGTTGGGACAAGGCAAGTATTTTTGGAAGCCAAGTCCAGAGTTAACACCTGAAACATTTTTCTTGGTGAAAGAAGCCAGGATTATTCCTACAGTAAGAAACATTGGACTCTCCTAAAAGAGCTACCAGTGCACAGCCTGTCTGGGTGATGATTAACGAGGGGGACACAATAATCACAGAATCACAGAATTATCAAGGTTGGAAAAGACCTAAAAGATCATCCAGTCCAACCATTCACCTATTACTACTAGCTCCCACTAAACCATGTCCCTCAATACAACATCTAGTCTTTCCTTGAACACCCCCAGGGTCGGTGACGCCACCACCTCCCTGGGCAGTGCATTCCAGTGCCTGACTACCCTTTCCGAGAAGTAGTGCTTCCTAATGTCCAGCCTGAATCTCCTCTGGCGCAGCTTGACACCATTCCCTCTAGTTCTGTCACGGTCTACACGGGAGAAGAGGCCGGCCCCCAGTTCACTACAACCTCCCTTCAGGAAGTTATAGAGAGCTATAAGGTCTCCCCTGAGCCTCCTCTTCTCCAGGCTGAACAATCCCAGCTCCCGCAGCCGCTCCTCATAAGGCCTGTGTTCCAGACCCCTCACCAGCTTAGTAGCCCTCCTCTGAACGTGTTCCAGGGCCTCAATGTCTTTCCTGTAATGAGGGGCCCAAAACTGGACACAGTACTCGAGATGCGGCCTCACAAGTGCTGAGTACAGGGGGACAATTACCTCCCTGTTCCTACTAGTAACACTATTTTTGATGCAAGCCAGGATGCCGTTGGCCTTCTTGGCCACCTGCGCACACTGTCGGCTCATGTTCAGCCGTGCATCAATCAGTACCCCCAGGTCCTGATTGCAAATGCTGGAAAAGGGATGACACTAAAGACAGTGGGGATACTGTGATGATGCAAGAGGGAGCAATCAGGAAGAATAAGATGAAAATAAGAAAAGTGTAATCCAGTTTGTAAGGAAAATATCTTTCAGGTATATTACTTGGAATAACAATCTTCAGAGTTCTGTGGTGAAAGTATGTATGCTGAGTTTCTAAAATGAATCTCTAATTTTCATAATAAATGGTACTAGTATCTAAATAAATTTTCTGTCTGATACAGAAACAGTAAACTCACTGTTTTCTGCTACTCATGTCTTTTCTCAAAATCTTCTAATACAGAACTTCTGAACAGTGTAATTAATTCTTCTGCCATTAGTTTTGTTTTTCTTAGACACCTCCTGCAGTCTCCCAAATCTTGCCCTGAAAGTAATTGCTGTAGGGAAGCAGGCTGTGTAAACCCACACATTCAATATCTTTATCAATGACCTGGCTGAAGGGATTGAATGCTCCCTCAGTAAGTTCACAGATGACACTAGGGAGGAAGCGGTGATCTACCTGAGGGTAGGGAGGCCCTTCAAAGGGATCTGGACAGGCTGGATTGATTGGCTGAGATCAGAGGGATGAGGTTCAGCAAAGCCAAGTGCAGAGTCCTGTACTTGGGTCATAACAACCCCATGCAGCGTGGCCAGCAGGTCCAGGGAAGAGATTATGCCCCTGTACTCGGCATTGGTGAGGCTGCACCTTGAGTACTGTGTTCGGTTTTGGGCCCCTCACTACATTGAGATCCTGGAGTGTGTCCAGAGAAGAGCAACCATGCTGGTGAAGGGTCTGAAGAGCAAGCCTGGTGAGGAGATGCTGAGGGATCTGGAGGTGTTCAGCCTGGAAAAGAGGAGGCTTATCACCGCCTACAATTACTTGAAAGTAGGTTATAGAGAGATGGGTGTTGGTCTCCTCACCCAAGTGACAGGTGATAGGACGAAGGGGAATGGGCTCAAGCTGTGCCAGGGCAGGTTCAGATTAGACATTAGGAAGAAATTCTTCACTGAAAGGGTTGTTGGACCTTGGAACAGGCTGCCCAGGGAGGCAGTTGAGTCACCAACCCTGGATGTATTTAAAAGATGGGCAGATGAGGTGCTCAGGGATATGGTTTAGTAGTGGTCAGGTACGGTTGGACTTGATGATCTCAAAGGTCTTTTCCAACCTAGTGATTCTGTGATCCTGTGATTTTTACTACAAGAGCTGGAGCTTAAAATGGGTGAATCACATTTAGCAATTTGACATAGAAAACTGAATGACAAATGAAACAACTTTTCCCCAGAGGACACCTCATTCCTGTATGTAAACATCAGCAATATTGAATATGTACATAGTACAGCTGGTTGAATGATTCTTTGCAAAGAATACCTACAAATGTAACCCATCTTACTGCCAATGTCAGTGTAATTTCTACAAATACTTTTCTTGGTTATAGTATCTACCAAAGAGTTTCCAGCAATTGATTCTACATGGTATTTACAAACTATTTGGTATGACTAATGCCTTGCATTTTATTATCATTCATTCATTGCTGCTCAAAAGGAGGACCTGGATTTTCTAGCAAGTTAATATAGGTAAACTACAAGCCATTTATATTCCTGTTGTACCTTTTGTAGCTAAAAATCATTAATGTGGCAACAGTGTTCACTTACTTTATGTTGTTTCTAAACTGAATAGTCTGTTAATGATGTGTGTTTTCTCATTAAATGTTTTGGTTTTTTCATATACACATGGCCTTCTACCTCCATTTTGTAGCAGGCTGTTTTTTCATTTTGTTTTTTTTTTAAAGGTGATGTACACCTTGTAGAGGCTTACATCTGTGTCACTCATACAACAAAAATTTGAAAATTCACATTTGGGCTTTTTTTGTAACTTGTTTGCCAAAAAGTATCAGATTGACATAAGCAACAAGTCAGTCTCTTGAAATGCTTTTTTCCAATCTTACAATATATTTCAAAGCCATTAGAAGCTAATCTGCCAAATTTTATGTGACATGGTTGTCAGTAGGAAAAAAAAGAAAGGCATGGGAAAACAGTGGGAAAAACCTGAAAATAAGAGACCTCAGTATATTTGGGAACAGCTGCTCGTGAGATACGTGTGTATATAGGAAATACACGGCCCTAAAGGATCAGGATTTTGATAGAGGTATACTGTGAAGTGTCTTTACTGTTACTGTACGTACAAGGAGAAAGCCAGAAGACAGCAGCTTGATGAAGCAGATTGCAAATAAAAGGAAAATTACAGCCCTCTCTAAGGAAGTTGAACTAAGAGTCCATGAACAATTAAGAAATCAAAGTCCTGTTTCAAAAGGGTAACTGAGGGCCTAAGTAACAGCAGCCATTCTGAAGCAGTGGTTAACAGGTAGCCAAACCACATCACAGGGCCTTGCACAGGAGTTCTGGGAGGTGAACTTGAAGTTTCAGCTGCTACGTTCAGCTCTTCTCTGGGCAAAAGGTAGTGACTGACATGGTATGATGGGCCTGTCACAATGTTAAACACTGGGTCACAAAAGCCTTTTCAGTCTGGCTTAATTAATGCATCTACTGTCTTTTTTTTTTTTCTTCTAATATTCACTGAACTCAACACTGTGGTATATGATTATTATTACCATATTGAACTATTGAGCAGGATGGTTGAAATTTCTTAGCTTAGTTACATGGTCTTTGCAAAATTAATCAAAATACTCAATTTGCAAAAGCATTGCAAATTGTTGCTTATTTTGAATGAACTAGCAGCATGGTGTTGGCTCTTTGTTTCACAGTATTATTGCAGAAGCAGTACAGACTTCTGAATAGTCTGGAGTTGAGAAAAGCAATGAGAATTTGTGTACCAGACTCAGTTACGTACAGCGTTGAAACTGTCAATAGCATCCTACCAAAACTGTATTTTTTAAATAAAAGGGCTGAGTTGAGAAGGTTGCTTGTGTCTTCATGCTACAAGGTACATTTTGAAAATCCACTGAAGGTATTTAGTTGCTCCGCTCTCCAATGTTGATGACAGCGTACACCTCTTTGAAAAATCACCCTCTGTGCTTTGCATGCGTTAGAGTCCTCCGGCTCCATAATCTCCCAGAGTGTATTGTTATTGCATTTTTGACAGCTGGTTCACATACCAATAGTGATGTAACCCAGCTGACCTTATACCCTTTGCAGGTCATGCATGATTCTTGTATTCACAGTTTAATAAAGCTAGGAAACAAGACTTGCAGAGAAATACACCCTTCTTTGAGCAAAGCAGGTCGCAGCAGCTCTAAATTGATTTAATGATACAATGGAAACAGGAGCAGTTCTAAATTGATTTAACGATATAGTGGAAGTATCTATCTGTGTCAAATTGTATTTTTTTTTATGACTGCAAGCCACCATGTATATTTTGATTCTTTCTCAGACAAGAATATCTAAGGAGGTACAAAGGACATGGCAGGTAGAATGAGTCTTTCTCATTTCAACACTTGTTCACTTTCTTTTACAACATTTTAAGTACAGGATTTCCTAATTTCTTTTGCTTCCCATCTCCCAAAACTCAGTAACTCTCCAAGCCTCAAGATTACTTACCCAAACTGTTTTTGCTGCTGTTAGATGACTCCAGAGTGACCAAATCATCCTTTAGATAGTCCTTCTCATAATTGTCTTGTTTTGTTTCCCAAAATTTCTTCTCTTAATTGGGTCCTTAGAATGTTTGCTCAGAGGATTATGCAAAGTCACGTAGAAATGTGTTGCCTTACTTCACTCTAAATAAAAAAGACTAATTTAAACCTGTGTTGATAGAGTTTCAGCTGTGCCTTTGCTTGTTATGAAATATCACAGGAAGCTATGCCTGCTCTAGACCTGGTGTTGAATAAATGAGACTCGTGGACTGTATGCAAATGAGATTTTTTTTTACTTCTCTCTGCTGTATGCTCATGGTTTTATTCATCTACTTCAATGCCTGGGATGAAGGACAGTATTAAACATCCCAGCAGCACGTCTGGTGTTTGTGAAGCAGCCTTTACCTTCAGTTGCCCTGACTGTCAAAGTGGAAGGGAAGTTGGAAGACACAAAGGAACAGTGACAAAGGAAAACAGAGACGAGCAAGAGCCACCAGACAACTTCTGACAGCTCAGTGCATTGCACTGACAGGAGACGCTGATGACTTCATTACAGACTAACTTTCTTCTAAGTAGAACTGATATGCCTGCACTTTCAGTGCAGCAAAGTAGTTTAAATGCCAAAATAATTCAGCAGACTCTGCCCACTTTATTTTTCCTCATCTATCTAATTGTGGAGGTGTAAATATTGTAACCCCAAAGGGATTTTAGGGATCATTAGTGGTGTAGAAAGCTGAAAACGTGAGTGACGCTTGGCTGAAAGCCTGCGACTGATTGGTAGCCACAAATGTGGTTTTGAACTACAGAAGAGGAGTGAGATCATCATCATTAGGAAGGAAAAGAAAGATGGAAACAAGATGACTTTTTCACGTGGATTTTGAAGGTTTGTACCTTTGCCTTCAGCTTGTCTTGCTGATGAAAGTTTTAAAAGATAAGGAAAAGAGAACAAACTTATCTACATTGCAATTAAAACAACTCCTAAAGACTAGAGAGATTGACAAGGCCACGGGTAACACGGTGAAACGTCACTAACCTCCAGTTAATTTGTTCCTATGTTCCTATTAGTGAAGCCAAAAATATGGGGTTTTAGCAGTAGTTATTTCACTAAACTTTTAAAGAAAGTATAAATGAGAACAGGAGGGAGAAAGTAGCTAGTAGTTGACTTCTAGAAATAATTTCCAGTCACAACACAGTCACTTTATTAACTGTTCAAAAAAAAAAAAAAAGAAAAAAACAAACCCAAAACCCAAAAAACCCTACCAAAATCACAGTATATAAAATACCAGTCTACACGCTGAAAAAACCCTCACTTTACATTTCATTCTGCAGGGTAAGCTGCTTAAGTCCAATTTTAACCTTCAGAACATGGCAAACAGCTGTCCTTTAAAAGAAAAAATTAAAAGCCCTCTAAACTACAGAAGGAAAAAGGAAGAAAGAACTTCATTCATTTGATGAAACAAGAAAAACAGAGGGAGTGAGAGAGAAAATTTTTTTGAAGCCATATAATGGTTTTCTTTATTAGTTTGCTCTATCTGCAGCTTCACTCAGTCTGTTTTCTCACATTTCACTGGTGAAACTTTGCAGGTAAAACAAAAACGCAATTACTTTTCCCCAAAATAACAGCTCTAAGAAAGAAATCCACTACAGCCTCTAACAAAATTAAAAGAGCACAAACCAATGCAGATGAAGCCTGCAAGTCACTTATTGAAGTCCCCAAAGTCAAGCTGCTGCGTTTTGCTCCACGCTGCTTAGCTAATCCCAGTACCAGGAGGGGAGTGAAACCATCCATACAGCAAGCAGTGAGAGGGTTATGGGGACACAAGGAGGAGGAAGGATGCTTTCTGCACCCAAGACCTCAGTGTTTTGAAGAGGAAGTTATGGGATCTTTTGATGAACAACTGGAAGCTGAGATCAGGGTACATTTGGATGAGAAAAAGGCTTTAATTTTTGACTTTGGACATTGTCCAGAAGTTCAAAAAGAAAGCGCAGAATTGTAAACCACTCTAGAATTTACTATGAAAATTCTTAACTGTTCTGAATTAGAGCAGGATGCTGTCCCCTTTAATGTAAGTTAATTAAATTGGCCTCCTTTAGAAGTACTCATTAGAGCATGGCGTAAGTTATTTACTAGGTCCATTCTCCATCACACATGAAGACAATAACACAACTCCAGAGGCTTGGGAGAATAAAGAAAGCAGTAATACTGGGTGACCTTTCAAATTTTTTTTCTTTCCCAGTTTGAATTATTGAACTAATTGGGAATCACCAGCACAAGCCCTAGAACTCCATCCTGTTCAAGGGAGTAAAGAGACACCACAAGCATGTGGATGCATTCTGGGGCATATAAGGAGGGGAGGGAAAGCCATCTTCACAGCGTGCATGTCCTTCCTCCAACCATGCAAAATTATCTCTGACCTACCCAAAGGGGTCTGGGAACTCAAGACAGGAGGGTATCTACTTAAGACATCCTGCTGGATGATTGCAGCAGAATATCTTGTCTCCTTTGCGATCTGTGTGAAACTGGTCCAAGACTGGTGACATAAGTGATCCTCTGGGCCATGTACACAGAATTGTTTTGTGTGTTGGCACTGGGCAAGCATTCAGAGCAATTTAAACATCCTTTAGCATAGATGAGATTCAGGACAATGGTAGATAAATCACATAGCAGACTCAGCCCTCCAGCTGGTGTGTATTTGGAGTGATCACCCCAACCTACAGTCCTCACCTATAAAAATGAGCCACAAAGAGATGCCTGCATAGCCCCCACCTTTTCACAACCTCCTGCCTAAGTGTCATGATACTGGTAAGCCATCCCCACACCCTGGGCTGTCAGAATGGGCTAAACTGCTGTCCTTGCTGAGTGTTCATGCCCTGGTGAAAAGCAGGTTTCTAGCATGTCATGGTTTCACCCCAGCTGAGAGCTGAGCACCATGCAGTCGCTTGTTGTTTAAAAGGGAGTGGGGGAAGGAATTTGAGGGAGTGGGAGAAGGAAAGAAAAGGAAAAAAAGAAACCCAAGAAACCAAAACCATATGGGTTGGGATAAAGATAGTTTACTGGAATAGCAGACAGATAGATGTAATAAAAATAACAGGACTCTATAGCAAAATATATGAAACTGGTGAAACACAATGCAGTTTCCCACCAAACCGCACAACTCAGGCTGTACAGCTCAGAGGCATCCCAAAAACTGGATCGTCCCTAAAACTGCACGTCCCGGAGCTGCCTGCTCCTCCCCCCACCAGCCACCCTTTTATGCTGAGCATGATGTAATTGGCATGGAATACCCCCTTTGGCCAGTTCGGGTCACCTGTCCTGGCTGTGTCCCCTCCCTTCTTGTTAGCGGGGAAATATGAACAACTGAAAAGTCCCTGACTGCTTGGCAACAACTAGAAGCATCAGTGTATTATCAGCATTGCTCTCATCCTGACTCCCAAACATGGCATTCCATTCACTAGCAGAAAAGAAATCAACTTCATCCTAGCTGAAACCAGGACATAGCAATAAATGGCATCATTACTTTAGATGACTATTGGCACAGGTCTTTCTCAAAGCCATTCTCAAACATAACATGAGGTCTCACCGTAATAAAACAGCAGGGCTACATGTTTCATTGCCTTGAAGTCAGTTAAGTGTGTAACCTCTCCAGCCAGCAATAAAACAAGGACTAACCTGACTGCAATTTTGTCTCATGTAGAAGAAGCCAAGTTCATGACATGCAAAGCAGCAGGTCGTTAATACAGAGTAAGGCGTAAAGCAAAAGGTTATATAGCAAGCCTATAAGGCAGCAGAAAGTTACCATCTTTGGGAGATGTCTTGGCCAAAAGACCCAAACTTATAAATAATGAATGAATCCTGCAGGTGGGACTGTTGATGCTCTGGTATCATAAAGTTTTGTCATGTCCAGAACTGCTACTGTCAACACCTACACTGAAGAGATTGATTTACATCCAGTGAATGCACCAGCAACCTAATAATAACAATATGTTTTCCAAATGGGTCATTCTGGAAAACCTGGCTTTATTATAATTATATATATGCTTGTTGGACCTACTGGCATCTTGAATCATAGGATCTTAGGCTATACTCTCATAAATCACATTGTATTGCTGATTTTACACATATATTGTGGTTGTAATTTATGTGTCAGTTTATATTCAACTCTCCCCCTGTTACTCTTCAGTTTAAGAATGTGGATTTTTTTTCAGTGTTATTTTGACCTTAATAAAGATTGTCTTACTACAAAATAAGTTGTTAGTATATTGACCTCTTGACCAAATATTGGTGCTCAGAGGAATTTGACCCATGTTTTTCAGGTGCCCCAGTCTTTTGGTTTCTTCGTTTTCTGAGTTCACCCTGAAGGATAAATCATACAGCTCAGGTCTCGTGGCTAAAGCATTGCTAGGGAAGATGCCTTTGAGGAAGTTTAATCTTTGGGGAATTCCTCAGAGACACAAGACACTGAGCTTTTTGGGTTTACTCTCTAGACCAATGTGGTGCCCACCCCACAAACCTCTCGTTCTGCCTGCTATTTTTTTTGTTTCTTATGGGCTTCTCAGCAAGCTCCTTACAGAAATCCTTCACTGTCTGTTATCCTGGGATTTCAGGATGTCTTTTACTACCTGACTGTTGAAAATGGTTTAGTTCTAAAAGTATTACAGTCAGACTTCCAATGGCAGAACATCATTCAGCCATGTTGTGATCTTTTTAATATAACTTTCTTGTGTTACCCCTTTTTCTGCTTTCTCTGTACTTTGTCATTCCCTTCTGGATTATTGTAGATCACAATCATTCTATATGGTGTCTTAATATTGCTTATTTAATGTATAAAAAATATTTTTCTGTACAGCAAAGAATATGACAATCATTTAAAAATATGATCTACTATTCTTTATAGATCTTTCATGTCAATATTATCTTAAAGCTTGAATATTTGCAATAAGTTTCTTGATATTGTTCTGGAATCCAAATGCAATATCTGAGCTGCAAGTTTGGACCTGTCAATCTCCTTACATATTAATCATTATAAGAGATTGTGTCTCAGACCTTTCTTTTACCTTGAAATTGCCTGGACAGATGTGCATTAACATTAGTTGTCCAGTGGGCCAGTTTTTCCCCCAGTTATATCAATAAAGCAAATCCATTGATTTCAGAGAATTTAATCCATATTTATACAATAATAATTGAGAACATTGGAACTTGACCCCATAAGCCTTGGTGTTGAGATATTTCCATCCTTAAAATGTGAGGGTTATTTTTTTTTTCACTTTTATTAAGACTGCAACTTTCTTTTTCTAAAGTTCAGGTTATTTAATATGGATATCTTTCTTCATAGAAATACCACACTTTAAATCTGCATTCCACAGAGGCTTAATGCCTAATACTATGTATATTCTGTCTATAACCTCTGCTTAGATTTGATTTATTCTATCAGGTTCACACCTTTCAATTCAATATGACTACCTACCTAGGATAGAGAGACAAAGACTGCTGATACAGAATAGAGAATAGCAAGCTACCAAATTTTTCAATGTAGAAACTGAGTCTAAGCTTCTTTGGAAAAGGAAACTCAGTTAATTTTGTGCTTGATTTTGCACTATTTATGCAACACTGGTCAGCAGAGTCATAAAGCAGAGGATTTAAGATACATGATACTAACTCCATTTTGACAGACATGAATCTCTGTCTGCTCAAAATTTCCATATATCTTCTGCCAAGATGTTTATTACATAGACTATATCCAGAGATAAACATGAACCTATCACCAGACAGTCATTCTCCATCAGTGTTTCCATGATGGCTGTCTAATGTGGATGGGCTCCTTCTTTGTGCTTGATATATATCATAACAGTCACATTAGTATGCTCTGAAGTTAATTAAATAATAATTCTATTGACTTCATTCAGACCTTAAAAGGAAAAACAAATAATCTTTAGGAAGCTACACAGGCTATGGTTGGAAACACTGATGTGGTGGTTTGACCCTGGCTGGAGGCCAGATGCCCACCAAAGCTACTCTATCACTCCCCTTTTCAGCTGAACAGGGGAGAAAACATATATTCCACAATTAGTGTCATAGGCAGAACAGACCCAACACAGAACAAAGGAAAGAAAACTCTCAAATTTATTACACTGCACACCCAGTGACACCAGAGTCTGATAATGAGAAGTGCGACCATATCTTAAAGCACCTCCCCCCTCCCCTCCACCCCTCCCGTCTTAGCAGACTTCAATTTAGTCATGATTTTGCGCCCTTCTTTCCTCCCCCCCAGCACAGCACGGGGAAGGGCAGGGAAAGGGGGGTTTCAATCAGTTCCTCATGAGTTGTTTTCCTTCTTAGCCAGTGTTGGGGGGAGTGGGGCAGAATCCTCACACACTTCCCCTGCCCCAGCGTGGGGTCCCATAAACTTCCATGAACCTCCATAAACTTCTCCAACATGAGTCCTTTCTGTCAGGGCTTCAGCTCTTCACCAGCTGCCCAGGCGTGGCTCCCTTCTATGGGGTGCCAAACTTCAGGCCCAGACTGCTCCAGCCTGGTCCCCCATGGAGTCACAAGCTGCCCCCACTGGTGTGGATTGGTGTCTCCACGGACTGCATGCTTCACTGCCAGGAGCTTCCTGTAACGTGGACTTCCCACAGGGTCACAGTGTCCTTCAGCGTCTCCATCTGCTCTGGTATGGGGTCATCCGTGGTCTGTAGATGGGACCTCTGCTCCTCATCATCATCCATAGGCTGCAGGGGGGCAGCCTGCTTCACCATGGTCTTCTCCATGGGTTGCAAATGCTGGCAGAGGCTTGCTCCAATGTAGATCACATCTAGAGCTCCAGCATGGAGCCTCTCCACAGGCTGCAGGAGCATCTTTCTGGCACCTGGGACACCTCCTCTACTCCCTTCGCTGGCCTTGCACAGTTTCTTACATCTTCTCATTCCCTCCTCTGGTGGCAAAAAGTGGCTGCTTGCATTTTTTTTCTCCTAAATGTGATTCCCA
The DNA here is from genome assembly GCA_013400835.1 of Zapornia atra. Taxonomy (NCBI): domain Eukaryota; kingdom Metazoa; phylum Chordata; class Aves; order Gruiformes; family Rallidae; genus Zapornia; species Zapornia atra. The sequence goes on along the minus strand of VZTU01003026.1, from coordinate 101,824 downwards.
GAGGTGCTGTGACCATTGCTGATGGGCTTGGACTTGGTCAACAACGACCCCGGCCTGAGTTTTGCTTTCTCAGGCCTGCAGAGAGCTTCTGGCTGCTTCTTGCAGAAGCCACCCCTGTAGCCGTCTCTCCTCCACTAGAACCCCACCATGCAAAACTACAACAATGGAGTAGCTCCAGCCATATTTGCTCAGGTAATACAGCCATCTTCTATTGGTCCTCACTTCTCATTCCCTGTTCATGATGATTAAAAGAAAAAAATCCATCTAGTCAATAATGCAGTGATACTTGCTCAGCATGTCCATTTTTCCAGCTTTAGTGGCATGTGCTAAGTATCTGAGGGAAACTCACAGGCATAGCATGTTAGATGTCTTATCTGGGTGCACCATGGCCAAGATGCAATTGGTCAGATTTAGACTTCATTCACATAAGTCAACCTATATATTATTAACTGTATTATTTGCTCTACTGATTTAAACCATGTGAAGATCATGACTGATCACTTAGAAGTTGTGTGAATGATTTTTTTTTCTTTTGTCTTTTAAGTATCATGTCTGCAGGTAAGTTTTGTTATGGGAAGTACTGCTATAATGGATGACCCTTCATAAAGAAACCAGATGCTGCCTGAGCCCTTCATGCAAAGGCATGGCAGGAGAGAACAAGGAGCCAGCTTTTCATGGCATCAGGAGTCTTCTCTGCCCTCCTACCTGCAAGGCAATTCCTTCACACTGTTCTATGTCAAATACATACTGGAGATATATCAGCAAGTCTTTATGCTTCCCTGGAAGACTGGTCTTGTTCTTTACTCTGCCCCCTCTTTGCCAAGAGACATGCTGAGAACTGCTGCTTCCCCATGCTTTTTGGGTGTTCATGCCAGCCTGAACTCTGGGAAACTCTGGTTTGTTTTTCACCAGTAGATGGAAAAATTAGTTAAGCAAACCAATGTTTAACTGAGTTGAATTCAACTAACTCCCATGGGAAGAAGAGGCACACAAGACAATAGAAGTCATGGATAAGAAGTGCGAGTTCACAGCCTGGTCCAAGGTATTGGGAAAGAAAGCATGATTTAAGGTTTATGCCACTCTCTTCCTACTTGTGTTGAGCCATGCTCAGTCCGTTACGTAGCAGGAGACCATGATGATCTGGTGCTATTTGTAATAATCTGTTTAATAGAGAGAACTGTGCTAACTTGCATTTGCATTTGTATTAACAGAAGATAAAGAGCTTGCACAGAAACAATGCAAAGGGTGAGAATCTGTGAATGTAGTCATAGGGAAAAAAAAAAAGAGAAAAAAAATGAAGACGAGATGCTTATTTGCAGCCATGAAATTGTGCAAATGGAGCCAGGCTGACCCAAAATGCTAGCCTGTGAGCTATGTGGACTTTGACCTCAAGAAATAATCCACTGCAGCTGTAAGCAAGAACTTCTGCAAGGTGAGAAACACGGCACAGTTTCACATTAGGAAATGTCAACTCCTCAGTACAAGCCCAATGGCTGTTCTGATTAGTTCACATCACGTTCTTAGCTATGATCTGACAAGCACAGACGCCCTGTTCAAGGCAGTGTCAAGGACGGTACAACTGTCCTTGAAAGGGATACCAAAGGAATAAGCCTGAGCAGTCAATATGCTGAAAACTTTTCCTGATTTAGGGCCTACAGTCTTATCATTTGCACAAATTACCAGTATTTATGCAATTTATGGATATTCTGTCATGTTGGCTTTCGTACCTGTAGTTCTGTTGATTCATTTATAAATTCTAGTAGTTGTAACAATCCCAGTTCAAATAAAAGGTGAGAGATTTCTTTGTTATAGAAAAAAAGTTTCCACAGCTTTCAGAGATACAGACTTAAGGGTAAATCTTTCAGAGTTGGACAAATACCTCCCATGTTTCTGGTACTTGGTCCTGTATTTGGATCTAGATCTCTGGGTGAAGTTGAGAAAAAGTATAAGAAAATACATTTAAAAAAAAATTCTATATTTCAGAGGTACTTATGGGAACTGTGATAGATTGCTGGAGTAAATTTGGTGTCATGTGTCCATATATATTTAGCAAGATGGAGACATCGCTTCCTGATTATTACTCATTAATCTTTCCGAGGTAAGTATACACACAGACGAGAATGAGGCAAGTCGGAAACAGAGCTTTTGTAGACTCTGAAATTGTATATGAGTCTGAACATGTGTACTTTTTTATTGGCACAACATCTTCCAGTGAAATACTTATCCATCTGTATATAACAAGTACTTAATATGACCACTTCTACTTTGTGTTAGCTGGATGAAAATTAAGCTGTGGCCTTCGAATACCATCATGCTTCTACCCTAGCCTTTCCCCTTGCACCTTCCCTTCCTCCCCAGAATACCTTTCCATCTAGATAGCTGCAGGGAAACGACATAAAACCAGACTAAAACCAGTAAAAAACCCTTAACACGCGTTTTGACACAAAATAAAACTGTTTAATTATCTCTTCCTACCCCAAAAAAGAAAGAGTTGTCATCCCACCTGAACCTTGTTGCCTGCTGAGTAGAACTCAGCAAGGAAGAAGTGACATAGAAGTATTGTACAGTCACTGTGAGCAGGAGTGTGTGCACAGTCAGAGGGTAGATGGAGGGCAGGGCAAAACCCTGTGTGACTGCCTTCTGTGGATGTGTGTGGGTCAATAGGCTGTAGATGGGCAGCAGGAGAAAGTGGGCGGAGAAGCAAAGCATGGGGAAGGAGCTGCTGAAAGTTGTTTCACCTGTGAGCAGAGGTTTTGTGCAGACCATGCTGATCTTTGCTGCTTAAGGAATAGCTGCTGTAGCATTACCTTTTGCTCTATCCCATGGGAAAGTATGCCAGGAAGACAGCTCATATGTGTTTTACTGCTTGGTGTTCCTCAAACCTGGTTTAGGGCTTTCTTCTCTACTCTGAGCGTGATGTATTCCAGCCTGTGCTCAGCTGAGCCATGATGGGTTCACATTCACACACTTGGGCCTTGTAAGTGCGATGCAACATCATAGGAAACTGGTCCAAGGCATCATCTCTCTGGATTCCCAAAACAGTATGATTTCCATGTGAGATCTGACTGTAGATACTTCATCTGCTGTGGTAAGCACGGAAGTGGCTAACTCTAATCCACTCATGGCCCCCCTAGCAAAAGAGTCTTCTATCAGGAGTTGCATCTTACTTTGCCATCAATATTTAGCACTTATCGTAAAATGTTAGATTTGACAGCCGACCTCAGGGCTCACCAGAGGTTCCTTCTCTGAGAGTGCAGCCTAATTCTTGTGAGTACCAACAGCACAGCTCAAAGATGCGGGGAAAGTGAGTGCTTTCTTCTTTCATCCAGAGTAGGCTCCAATCTTAGAAATGTGATGTGAATCTACAACTAACCAGGTAAGAAGAGGCACACTCAAATTAGAGGGTCAAAAAACCGAAATAGCTGGACCAAAAAATGTGTTCTAAGCTTTTGTAGCTGAAGGACTTTGGAGAATTATTTGGTGATAAGGTTTTCCTTGGCTATGTTAGTTGTTATGCACATTTTCCATTCAAGGTTTTGCACTAATACCCTATTGGTTTGCACATGTACAGGGATGTGTAGGGCTGGGAGTGATACAGCAAAAATCTGGGGAATTTTTTATATTTTTTATTTAGGGGGGAGGACCTGTTCACACACTGGCTGTAACCAATCAAGTTTTGCATGATGCCAAAAAATTAAACATAGTAAAGCCAGACCCTGTCAGCAATGAGTTGATTGCTTTAAATAAGGGAGATTTCCTGAATGTTTAAATTGAAACTTCTACTATGATTAAAGCAAGGAGAAGTACCAGGATGCTTCCTAACTATTTAGTTCCTAAAATTCCTGTGAGGTCTGGAGATGACAAATTCAATTCTGATGTGCTGTGTTTTACACTCTGCAGGCTGTAGTAAAAGGTAAAACTAATCAAGCTTGGGTTTCCCATGGGCTGTGCTTTAAGATGTTTTCTTATTTAAAGTCATGGAAATATGTTAAAACCCACATAGACTGGTTGAAGTTTATACAAGGCAAAATGTATTCGACCATGCTTTTGCACAGTGTGCATATTTTGACTTTTCATTATTTTTTTGTTTGTTTAATCCTTCATCCTGCTTAAAACTGTATTTCAACCACATTTGTAGGCTGAAGATGGGGAAAAACAATTCATAACTCTCTCAAAATGTTGTTTAAGACTATCTTGAGCAAAGGATACCTTGGTAGTTCATTTTGTTTCTTCCATGTTAAATGCAGCAGGAGAGAGAATAGGCACATATTCAGCAGTAAACTTTTAATTAAAGGGGGTGAAAGTTTCATGCTGCTGTTACCCTTTTTAGGAAAACAAAAATTTTGTCCCCAAAGTTATATTTTATGGGAAAGTTTAAGTTCACCTACAACATTCCTTCCTCACCATTTCAAGCTCCGCTAATGAACAGTTAGATGGAATGTGCCTAATTAATCATCATATGTACACACTCAACCTGCTACATAACAGGGAAAATGTTTGAAACAGGCCTTTTCAGATGTGTCTCCATCATAAATTAGTTCTGACCTGACTTTAAATGTATTCCTCAAACACATATTTTTGAAATGATAATTTTAAAATTTCCTGAACAAAAAAGATGTTCCCCATTGTGAATAGATGAAGTAATTTCTCTGTAACCACATACTTCACCATATAAAATGATCTCATCAAGATTTCTATATCCCACTAGAAGAAATACTCATCTTTAAATCTTCTCCATCTCAGAAGTTTTAAGACTGGTTTGAATTGCTATATCATTTACGTTTCCAAAGTTTAGCACTTTTCCTTATGGTTGTTCATTGTGGTGATATTCTTTTCAGTTCGTAATTAAAATCTCCACATGCAACTTCTCTGATATGATGTTTAAGTTGGAGGGAAAGGAAGGAGAAATATTATGTCAGAAGTTATGTAGTGGTCCTTTACCAAATGAATGACAGATGGATGATGAGTATTTTTTAACTGCCTGTGGCATCATTTTGCATTCTACTTAGCCTAAAGTATTCTCATAACAAATCAAAAGTATGGACATAGGGAATTCACAATTAGTCTTTTAGACTCTACTTCAGTACACACTTGGCTTTGATAGTCCCAGAGGACCTCATGCTGGTATTAGGAGGTACATATATGAAAACTAAAGGAGCATTTTAGGGGGAAAAAATGGTGTCTTTTTCTAAATACAATGGTTTTAATACATGAGCACATATGCACTTGGGGTCCCATTCTGTTCCAGCTTTCACCAAGTGATGTTGCAATTGCTGAGAAACTCTGTCACTTTATTATTGCAGCCTACATGTTGATTTTAAATAACATTTTCCATAAACAGGATTTTTTTTTTATTAGTATACCCCAAAGAACACCTGTTGACAAGTGGGCTTTGGAATCCCATTAAATTACACTCCAATTAGTCCATGTGGTAATTGACAGTGGGGTGCTGCTGTGAGCTCCTCCTTCACAAGTCTGCCCCATACAGCCAAGTGCGGAAGCTGAGATCACACACCCAACAGTCTTTACGTATTGTGGCGTTTAGGATTAGGGTGGTTTTCAGGCTTAATCCCACATAATCAGATTGTGCCTCTGTGGAACCAAATGATGAAATCCCCTTCTCTCCAAAGCAAACAGATAGATACATGTGGTTCATGAGGGAGCGAGGGGTTTAAGACTCCACGCAGGCTCCGCTTGGCGATGTGGAAATGTAATTTATTGCAACATGCTAGTCGGCTCTGAGTATCTGTGTGAAATGCAAACTGGCCTGGGCATGATGGTGAGAAGACATCAGGAATGTGGTTGGCTAGAAACTCCCTTGTGCCTCTCTGCATGTAACCCCTTTGGTTGAAGGAGGTTGAAGGCACCTCCACCATGGCCATACACACCTAAGCTACCAGTGTTGCCTGAGGTGGCCCCAGCTGCCCAGGCCTGCTGCTCAGTGCCAGACCATGGCCAAACAATGGCGGTGAGCATCAGGTCCTTTGTGGATCCACTGCTCCGCAGCTGTACCTTCAAGCCAAGTGAGGAAGCGGGAGCGGCAGCTGCAGACAATTACACTGCCTCCACGCAGACTAAACAAAGGGCGACAGGACAGCCCCGCTGATCCCACAGATAGGCAGCCCTGGCCAGCAGGACCGGGAGGAGACTTACCCCCTTCAGCCCAGACTGCTCGCCCAGGCGGGTGCTTTGCACGAAGCCAACAAGTCTCGGGTAATTGTGAGTGACAGGGAAAGGCAAGGAAAGGGGAAAGAGCAAGTTTGGCTTTGTAAAGGCATAAAAGCGGCCCTCCCTTGTGGGGCGTTGTTTTATTCCCCCCTCAGACAGATCTGACTCTACCTGCATGGATTTCAGGCGTTCCCTTTGGGGAGAAGAAAGGGGTTTCTGTGCTCTTTGAAGCCTGTGTATGCTGGTCAGACAGGAAGCAGGAGCTTCTGTCAGTCAACAGCACATGCAAAATTTATCAAGTATATTACTTGACAGAGGTTACTCTGTCATTATTAGCTAACAGGACTCTGCCAGAGAATTTTTTTTATGGAAGCATGTGCTGTCAAAGGCAAAGTGTCTATTGATTGATTGCCACAGCTGACCTAAACATACAGGGATCACTGTGTAATAACTCCTTTATCATATATAAACCACCAAATGCTAAGTTCAATAACACTAATGGTCTCACTTAAAGCCCCGAAGCTAGGCAAATTCAAAGGAAGATGGAAAAATGCCATCTTTTCTGTAACCACCGCAGCCTGTTGCCCAGAATGGAGATTTGGGGCTGCAGAGCAGAACCACCAAGTTTCTAGTGGGTTCAAGGGAAAACACCACCCAGCCCATGAACCAAAAAATATCCATATATACTCCTCAGTTCTGTATTTTCTCCTAACCAACCTGCTATGGTTATTACAGAAAATACTGTGCAACAATCACATCCAGCAGATTCTATGCTTGAAAACTGCTTGAACTTTCTCAGAAAACTGTAGTAGCCCCCTCTTGAACAACTTTGCTGGCAGTTAAAGTTCCTTTAAAAACAAACAAACAACACAAAGAATGTAACATTTACAAAAGGGAGAGGAGAGAGCTTTCCTAAGCTACAGGACAAGCTTTAAGGTCTCTATCAGAAGGGAAGAGAACTGAATGTAATGTTTGTGCTGTGGGGTGTTACAATACAAAGTTTGAGAAATACAAGGTTTGAGGGGGAGGAAATACTTTTAAACTTGGAAAATCTGAAAGCATCAGAAACCAGTATAATAAAAGTGAAAAAAGGCTGAATTTGAATCTGTTCCTGTTCTCAGAAAAAGAAATGGGAATTTTTCTTTAAATATTGCTATGAATTCTCCTTTCAATTGTTCTGCAGTTGTTAAAATCTTCCGCCTAGCTATAAATGCAGCCACTATTTAGACAGAGATCAGCAGTAATTTCAATAGCCAGGAGCCAAGCCCTTGTCCCCCTGAGGTCAATGACATAGCTTACTATAATAAACACACAGCATCAGGCTGAGAGTCATTTCTGGTGGGGAGGTCTAAGGTCTTGCGAGTCCTTCTGTCACGGTGTTTCCTGGAAGACTATGATAGGACTGCAGCTGGGGATGCACAGAAAGATCCTACGTGAGGAAGGAGCCCTGCAAACAATTTCTGACAGAAACTCCTTGGCACTGGGGTCAGGCTTATGTGTAGAATAACAGTTTTGGTTTGGTTTGGTTTGGTTTGGTTTTTTTTGGTTCAGCAGCCAAGCCAAAACATTGCTTTGGTTCTGGTCAAGCAAAGTATTCGTGTAACCTGAAACAAACAGTTTCAGCCCATCTCAATACATGCATGGGGCTAGATCATCCTTACCATATTACAAATCACCTTTTGAAATCAAGTGTAAAAAGCAACAACAGTCCTCTGTTATTAATAAGTACTTTATAATAACCGAATAACTCAGCAGAAAAAAACCCCACAACAACCAAAAAACCCCAGGACAGATGCCCTCTTGCTGCTGCACCTGTTGTTCTCTTGCCTGTTTAAGGGAAGCTTGGAGTAATCACTGCTGCGAGCAGAGCCACGGAGGGAGAGCAGAGTGCTCTCTAGGGATACTCCAGCTCAGAGGCGGAAATGGGCAGGGTGCTTTCCTTTAGGAGAAACTTCCAAAGCTATCAGGGAGCAGCCCAGCTCAGCAGGTGAGCTCCTGGGGAAATGCTGCACTTTGATGGGAGTCTTGGGGCTTGAACAGGGTGTCCAGAAAAGCTAAGCCAAGCTTTCCATCAAGGGAAAATGTGCAGAAATGTCACAGCCGTATATTTGGGTTAACATCACCTGGGCAAAATCTCCAGTGAACTGGAAAGAATTTACTGCTTCTGGTGGAAACTATACAAATAGATTTCCATGAAAGTGGTTTCCTGGAGTTTCAAATTGAAAACAAAATTCAGTCAGTGGTTTCAGGTAAGGTGTTTTTTCAAGTATGAGATTCGTTTGAACCTGAAGTGAAATGCAGTAGTTGGACACCCAGGTGTAGGTTTCCTGAACCCTTCCGAGTCAGCCCAGACCTCCTCCAGCAGCTTGTTCTGCTGCTTTGTACCAAGAGGAGACATTAGTCACTTTGCCCTGTGTGTAACTTCTCAGCCAGTTGGTAATTGCAAAAGATGGAGTCAAACATTTTGGGTTTTGTCTGAAAGCCTTCACTACCTAGATCCAGTCCCCTGTGGAAAACTAAATTTTACCCAAGTCTCTTGCTGTTAAAAGGCAATCTCTCCTCTCTCACATGAAAGGTCCAAGTATAAAATGACAAAATACTTTTTTAGGGGATACAGAGACAATTAATCAGTAACTCAGTGATATATGGATGCTCACAGTACACGTCAGTCTCTCATAACACATTGATTTTAGCTGCAATGAAGGACAACTGCTAATGCAATGACATTAACTTACAGTATTCATATGTGGAAATGCTTCAGTGAGATCTGGATAAAAAGTCAGCATGCACTGGGAAAGTTTTAAAACACCGGAGGACATGCTTTCTTCCTGATGACAGTAAGAAAATTAAAGTCTTCTTGGTCAGATCTGTGGGAGTTTTCAAGTGCTTCACATGTCCCATATCCTGTTCTCAGCTGAAGCAGCCAACATACTGCACCACATACACTTTTTTTTTTTTCTCTCCAGTTCCTTACAGGACATTACAGTCTTTAAAAAAGAGCTCCAGTTGAAATCAGCTTTAGAGTCCCCCTTCTCAAAATAGCCAGCCATTTCATTCCTGGTGTCTTACAGTACCTGGAAGGGAGGACAACAGAGTGGCCTGTGATAACCAGCTCACACCTGTCACCTTTCTTAAAAATAGCTCTTGAGTCAGCCTTTCTCATGGCTCCCCATGGGTGCTCAGTGACATTGTAAATAAACAGCAAGTGATTCTGATGACACCCTGCAAATTCCTGCAATGTCCATGGAGAATCCCATCCATCCGGTCGTAATGATTGAAGCTCTCCTGTTCCAGTTCATTGCATGCCATCCCAGCTTTTGTATTCGAGCCACAAATTGTTAAGGGGCTCTAGTGCTACACTCATACGTCGTCCTAGTTCCTTCACAGCAGTGATAACTACAGGTAACACATGTGGGAGCCTTCTGACATGGGTATTTGCCCAGAACTCCATCAGGGAGCACATGAATGTATTATACAACATGACTTTGAGATGTGATAAGATATGGAGATGTCATAAGGGATTCAACCTGCTATTTCCTTTCTCCCTCCTGGCCTTCTTTGTGAGAGTGTGCTTTGCAAGAGGCTCAGTCTTTTGTGATTAGTCTTTTACCACCAGAAAAAGACACAACAAAGACCTTTCCGTATGGCTTTTGCCACTGGGTCTTTCACTGCAATCTGGGACATTTCAAGCATGGTGGTGTCAAACTCTTTCCAGAGGAGTTAGAAACAAAGCATAAGCAATCTTCCAGGTGTGGGGGTGAGCAGCAGAGCCCCAGTGGGACAGGCTGTATAACACACACTTGGAGAAGAGTCAACCAGTCTAAGTTAGGGAGCAGCGGAGGGAAACAAAATGATGAAGGAGCCTTCATTTGGAAGCAGAATGGTGTTTCAGGATTCACAGTGCTATGCATCAACATCATCACCATAAAGCCAAAGATGGAATGGAAGCCGTGGAGACCTAAAAAGCAGATGAAACTCTGGCTCACAGAGGTACCTGGCTCTGCTGCAGGTATTATAGTCAATTTGGACATCTTCTCTCTGAAGACAGCTTTTTAAAAACATCCTTTTGAGAGATGGGCTTGCCAAAAATAACATTTTATCAGCAGCACAGCTTGTCAAAAACAGCATTTTAGCTAGGGCAAGCACTCAGTGTGCAAACAATGTTTTTCCAGGAGCAAAGCTTCCCGTATTGGAAGGTAGAAGCTGTTAGCACACTACTTTCACTAAATCCATCCCTCCCCCCTTCTTTTTGATAGAATATTATTTTCATCCATCTCCTCCCCCTAATAAAACATTATTTTTGGAAAGTTCCTGCCCTTCATGAAACACTATTTTCCTCAAGAAAAACTCCTGATAAAACTCCACTTTCAGCAAGCCTTTCTCCTTAAATTGCCATGGTCCTCACTCCTGATAAAAAGGCGTTTTCTGTTAAGTCTCCACTTCTGATAAAATGTTACTTTTTCCAAACTTTTGCTCCTGATAAAACATTCATTTTGCCAAGATTGGCTCCTGAGAAAATGTTATGCTTGGCAAGGGCTGTTCCTGATAAAACATTTATTTTTGCCAAACCTCTACTTCTATTAATTTTTTTCCCCCTTAAAATTATTTTTATTTCCCCTAAAGCATCCTTAAAGTAAGATATTGGATATGACACAACAGTGGGTGACAGGGTATCACTTGCCAACCAGTCTTTTATCCACAGCCATGGTCATTAATGGTGAACCCCTGAAATGCTGACATCGAATGCCTGTTGCACAGTGTGGTTCTTCTGGAAGCCTTGGAAGGAACAATGAAAAAGATATTTTCACCTTTGTGCTGAAAATGGGCTTAGTTATCGTATTAGCTCCTCATATAAGGCAAACCTGGTCTTATTTAAAAGTGAATAAAATCAAACTCACCAACAGGTTAAAGGTGAAACACTTACAAGGATGTTCAGGATTTTCCAGTGTTTTAATATTTAATGTTCTAGTGAGGTTAAATGAGGTTATAGGCAGGAGATCCCTGCTTGTTGGCAGAAAAACTTTAGACCGCCAGCAGTTCTGTGTCTATTCTGTCTCATCCTGCCCAAATTCACATTGGTGGCTGCCATACTGCACCACATATCTCTCAAGAAAGGCTTTGTCCATGAGTGCATGCGAAAATCTGTTTCTGTGGTTGTGAGGTGCTGTAGGAAGGGGTAGCAACACAGAGGACCCAGGTGTCATGTTGGCGCAAGACAGGAGAAGTTGGGTAATGTGCTGTGGAGCACTCTCCCCCTTTGCATTACCACACGTCCCTCTGGCTGGCAATGTTCACCCTGAATCCAAGGCTCTTTACCTAGTTCTGTGTCAAGTCTCATTCAAGAGCTAGTCGTGAGCTGCCTGATGATTTTCACATGTTTGCACAAAGTGCAGCTGATCACTTACATGTGTGGCACACAATTTGTGAAGAAAAGGTGAGGACCTAAGTCTGTCTAGCTCGGAGAAGCCTCAGGTCTGTAAATGCTGCCTGCAGCTACCTAAAGGGCACAATACACAAGATGGGTCCAGACTTTTCTCAGAAGGGCACCTCGGCAAGGTCAAGAGAGACCAGGCATAAATTGCAGCAAGGGAGATTTCACTTAGATGAAAGGAAGAATAAATATCACCATGAGAGTGGCCAGGCACTGGGACAGGTGCCCAGAGAGGTTGTGGAGTCTCTGTTCTTGGAAGTATTCAGAACAGAGCTGGACACAGCCCTGAGCAATCCAACTTTGAAGTGACCCTGTTTTTAGAAGGCATTTAGATCAGATGAGCAGAGGTCCCTTCTAACCTGAATGTACAATCTTCAGTGTATAGCAATTTACACATTGGAGCTGGAACCCAAACACCACAAAGCATTTTCTTCACAGTGTATAGAAAACCTCTCTTGAGCTGAGTTGAATATTAGACCATAGCTGCTGCATTTTGTTTAGTCTTACGAGTTAATGTCTCATCCCTGTTATACCTTCAATATATTAACTTTCTGAAGGTTAGATGGAAGATAATAGGTAAATCATGGGAATATACATTAAAATTAGTCATCTTGATTAAATATCTAATTTATGAAGCTTTGTGGAGAGAAATGAGAGTTAGAGATGTCAAGATGCCTCAGAGAAAACGTGGTAACCTGAAGACAACACTGTATGGGGGGTGTGTGACCAGAGGCAGGCCAAACCGCAGTAGCACCCTTTCCAGCAGCAAAACACACTTTGACCAGTTTAAGCCAGCCAAGAAACCATGTTTTCATGAAGTGCCCACTGGATCTGATCTGAAGTTTTGGTAACTGTGGGGTAGCTCTCTCTTACCTCTGTATCTCTGTTTCTAAGCAAAAAGAACTGTTCTGACGTTTGTGGTTTTCTTTGGCTTGCAACATATTTCAATCACCTTAGTGCTTGTGCTGTGAGAGCTGATCTGGGATGAGGCCAGCAAGTCACAAGCATTGTGTCCCCTTTCCCATACACTCTCACAGTTCCCATTCCCAGGTTTTGGGGCACCCGGGACCTAGAGCCAGTATTGCGTGACTCTGTGACAATCTCCCCATCACGCAGCTTAAATTAGGTACTAATAATGGCAAGACCCCAGCTGGGAGCCTTGTCCGCAGGGCTGAGCACCAGACAGCACCTCTTTCACAAACAGCAAAGCACCAGGCAGTATGCTGGGTCCTAGGGGTGCCTTCACGTTGTGACCCCCTGCATCAGAGAAGACTCTCTGGACAGCAAAGCTGAAGAGTTGCATATGAGCAAGGACCCATGAACTCATCTCAGTTTACCAGCCACTGTGCTCAGTAACCAGTTAACCCCAGTAGTAGCAAGTGAGGTATCAGGGAGAGCACTGGCTCGATGTATTTCACTGCTGCCTCGCTCACAAGAGTGAGAAGGAGCCCTTTGTCCTTACAGTCTAGCAAAAGTCAGTAACTTTGCTTTACATTTTTAAATAAAAAGTTGAAATCAAAGGCATGTCTTACTACCAAGAAGCTGAAGTAATTAATGAGCCCACTCTTGCTTTCTTGCACTCTGATTTTTAACAAAGTGACAGTGGACAAGATGTAGTGACATGCAAATCCTTAAGTCGTTAAGCTGCAACATATGACAGCGCTACCTTTATTCCATAAAAGAGACTGGAAAATCAGTGTTGATCCTTTCCCTCTCTCCACACCTCAGCAGATGCAGGTGTTGTTCTGAAAATGGAGTAAAACCCTGCTTTTTTTTTTTTTTAGAAATAGTCCAGAGTACAACATTAATCTCTCACTTCAGATTAGCAAATGTAATGATCCTTGTCTGGTTTCATTTGTGTTATCTTTTCATCCCAGAATGGGAGCACTTTCTTGCCAAGAGAAGAAAAAAAGCTAAAATGTTTTCCAGGTTATGTCATAATAATAAACTTTAGATCCACTACAGCAGAAGTTGCATGAGAGAAATGTTAACAAGTCAGTAATAATGACGAACAGAACTATGACCTAGCAGCCCCTACCCTGCAATGAATATTCTGAAAGAATAATAAGAACAAGATCCAAACACAGCTGCTAGTTTGGGATGCCACATACTGCGATGCTGAACTTTGGGTACCAAGGTAGTGCTCTGAAGACACCCCAAACCAATGGCCCCTTCTGAAAATGTTTGCCATAGGTTTTATTACACTGACGTTTAAGTTAAAGTCATGCTGACCTCAGAGCAAGTTGCCCCTCGCATCTTATTTGTATTAGGCTTTTGGGGAGTAATTTTATTCATATTAGGAGTTTGTAAATCTTTTATGCTTTTCTTCTTTAGGTCCTGGCATCTGCACAGACAGCTCCCTGCTCAGTTCTTGTAATATTTCCAAAAGGCAAACACACATTTAAGGGCATTTTTCAGTAAATTTTTTAATTTACAACTTTTTTCAGTGTTTGTAATTCCACACAAAACAGAACTGTTCAAATACTGTACAGTTTCTTTGGCTCTTCAGTATTTGTCCTCCCAAACATGAGGCACATAAGTCAATACAACATATTTTACTATATCTACACAAAGTATTTTCATATACTTTGATAAAGTAGTGTAAAAAGTGCAAAGGTATTGATAGTCTATTCCAGCGACTTTTTCCCGTACTTACAACCTTGCCATTTTCTGGATTCAGTCTTGGGACCCTACAGAGATTTCTACCTCACTGTCTAACAGTAGGAGTTAGAGTTTCCCTGAAATCTCTTTATGACTCATGTTGTTGATCTATTTTAAGAAAGCCATCCCATTTCCAAAATTCAGTCACTTCTGACATCCCCTGCCATGTTCACCTGCCACTCCTGGCTTCTCTTCAGCAACTAATTTGCACACCACATAAGCATTTAGAAATTTGCAGTTAAACTAGGAATAAAATATCATCACTAGCCACAGTTGATGACCTTTCTTTTAATGACGTAAGCAGATTAAAAGGTATTCTTATAAAAGGGGGACCCCCCCCCCCCCTTCCCAGCTCAAACACCAAAAGGCAATCTACTGCATTTGCTTGTAAGAGTTATGCATCAGGCCCTGACTCATTTGCTATTCCAAATGGCTGAAGTCACAATTATGCTATGCTTAAAATATTAGCACCATAAATAAAGCCATTAATGCTTATGTGGTTTTCTAGGAAAGCTTTACTAAGAGATTTCATTTTTCTATCAATCCCTGCAGTAGACGCAAGTCTAGAGGCACCCAATCTCTGTCTAGACGCTGCCCCCTTAATATCATGCACATGAAATTTGTATTGCATTTCTCTACAGTAATATACCTAGTGCCCAAATGATACTGCAGTCATAAGAAGATCTAACTCCACACCTTAGGTCAAATCTTTCAAATTTATCAGAAAGATAAATAAAAGGAGGTTAATGTTAAAATCAACTACCTTAATTTAAAAAAGTAAGAGAGAATGGGAACCTATTGATTTTCTCTGTAGTAAGTAACTGTAGAAGAAGGGTAATGTTGGAAGTGGGTTTGAACTGTTAAGGCACAATTTAAGTGCAAAATGTAGGCTGTGAATCTTGCACCCGGTGAAACCAGTTGCAAGTTATTTCTCATGCCAGGAGGAAATGAAACATTGAGAGAGAAAAACAACATTCTGACCCCTCTCCTACACTTTTAATAGAGGGACCAGGTAACAATAATTTTAAGTGGTAGAGGCTTACTGCTGCTATTTAAGAAATGAGAATGATTCAGTTTGCCAGGCACAAGTATTTCTTTCCTTCCTTTGGAAAGCTGGGAAAAAAGACTTTGCCCCTGGACATGCAAGTGATGAGCAGAAGGCAACTGATGGCTGGATTAACCGTGAAGCATGAACATTGGCGCAGACGCTTGAGGGTCTGTAGGCTTGGCCATGGCCCCTGACTTGGGTCACTTTGCTGGCAGCACAGCTGGTTGCCTCCATGCCCTCGGGTCAGCTTGGCTCCAAGCTTCCTAGAGCATGAATTTCCATGACTTACAAGCTGTGGGTTTAGGAAAGACTTATGATCGTGCAGGTCGAAAGCACTGTATTTTGACTGTTCCCTGCAACTGTTAATTGCTATGAAATTTGAAGCATTGGAAAGGGCTCCCAGAACACGGGACAGCTGCTTGCAGCAAATACATTTTAACAAAGTAAAAAACACATCTCCAAAGCAAAACAAGTATTAGGTTGCTTTTAGGAAATTCTGAATTTAATTTCTTAATGCTTCTTATATTTTGCATATACTTTGCAACCATCAAAATGAGTTCTAGACTGGGGAGGAAGAAGGCAAGGTGCACTGTTAGGAGGAAAAGCGTCCTAACACTGCAGCAGTGCACAGATACCAATAATGTGTATTGGTATCTTTTTATTGCAACAGAACTGTGTCTGGAAAAGTATGGCCCTGACAGTTATCCTGGTAAGACCCCAACTATTCTCCTTGCGGAAGCTCGAACCCACTTGCTTATACAAAAAGCTGGAGAGGCTGGTCTGTAGAGTAGCAGAGGAGACAGTGACACATGCTGTCAAACACAAAGCAGGAAAGTTCACTGTTGCCATGAAGCTATAACTTGTGTCCAGTTGACGTGCTGCCAAACAATTAATTTGAAAACTAGCTCTGGTAAAAAACACCAGTGAGTTATAGCAATAATTAGCTGAAAGCTCCTATTATCCTGAAGAAATAGAAGTCACGGATACCTTGCTCTTTCTAGAAGTGCTGAGGTAAATTCCCTCATAGCGGGAAGCATCTCAGGTGGGATTGACTGAAATCTCTACGGGTGAACATTCATAAAACCTTGCAACAACCTAGGCCAGCCCTGAGACATTCACACACACTACAGGAGAGCTATGAGTAGATCCAGGAAGAGTATGGTAAAAGAGAGGAAAAAGTCTCTTCTGAGTAGCATGATGCTGGCAGGAGGGCCAGTGGAGTCAGAGAAGCATTTCCCTTTCCTGGCATTCTGTCTCATTATGCTGACGATCTCAGAGTGAATTTGGAGATGCTAAAAAACCCCAAATTTTTTTTTCCCCCTTTCTTCATTTGGAAGTCTGTTCACCTGTGCTAATTTTTATTGAGGTAAGTGCTGCAGGCATTATTCATGTTAGCTTGTCTGCACCTTCTCATTCTGCCACTCATCTGAACATTTTAAGCCGGCTTTGTTTACCACCAAACCTCCCTGGGCACTGTGAAGGTGTTTGCAGCCTTGAAGAACTACTATATTTGTGTTGCAGGTACTATATTTGTGTTGCACCTGCAACAATCACAAAAGGAAATAACGAACAATTTCTTCATGTGATTTTCTACAAAAATGCAGTCCACCAGCCTGCTTCTAAGAGGGCAGACTTTTCTAACAGCTTTAATTGCACGGCATAAAGAATTTACTGCAAAGAAAAAGGGACCTTCAGAAGGTTGTTTGTTCACCACGGAGTATTCAAGTTCCTCTGAAGACCACATATAACTTACTAAAAAGCTTAGCAATATTTTATTATTTTCTTTTCAGAAGTGTAAAAAAATACTTTAAAGTACATATATGGACTGACCACAGATTTACTGCCACTGGTTTGTTGTAAGTCAGACGGAATGGGGCTGCTCGTGTACATAAACGAGTCCAGCTGGTACATTTACTGGCAGCTTTATAAGAACACCTCCAGAACTGCTGAACGCTTGTGAAAGGTAGGGTATCAAACAAACTGGCCTGGACATGTGGGCCAGTTGATGGGCAAGGCACTATAAACCTATCCATAACTAGTGCAGCTGTGACTATAAAACTTTTCAGAACACTCTCCCCCCCCTTCAAAAATCAGACACACAAACATTTAATGAATTTCAAATGAAAAACCTGGAATGCTTAAAGGGACCACGTAATGATTTGGGGGAGTCCATTACAGGTCACACTTAAAACAAGAAGTGAGGTTTAGTAGTCAATATATTTTGTTGCTTCCTTTAATCAGCCTCAATTAAAATTTCCCAGCAACAATTAACTTTCTTTCTATTTTTAAAATCACATTTTGGAGTGTGGCCTGGTATTAATATCCAAAAAACCAAGGGGACCTCTTTAATACTGCTGCCAAGAGAGTGGTAGCGTTGTGGTACAAAGGCAAGCTTTGCGTATTTGTGTTAAACAGAGAAACCAAAGCCGTTTGCCTGATGTGTAATAAAAGCCTATCTAAAATTTATTCTTCCTTAGCAGTGAAGTGCCTACATCTGGCCACTGCAGTGCCCCTCAATGAAAGTTTATGTCTTCAGAATCAATTGTTTCATTTCTTTAATTTTTTTTTTTTTTAGCAAGGATCAGCCCTTTGTAGTCAGATCCTGAAACTTGATTGCAATACATGATTATCTGAAGTTTCTCCTTTACATGAACAGGTAAATAAGAACTTGTTCATTTAGATAGACAGTGAGGTGTTTGTGATGAGTGATAGTATCTCTTCAGGCTCTGAAAGGAGTAAGTAAACCTACCAACCTGGTCTAAGGCATACCTGACCACAGCTCTCAAGTTGGCTCAAAGATGATGAGCAAAATAGGAAATACCTCCCATCAAAGGTCAAGGGAAAATATTTCAGTACAGTAGCTGTGGACAAAGTTGGACTTTGTAGCAGTGCATGCATTCAAGGTTGTTTCTAACAGAGTTCTTGGTCAATGTCTCTGAAGAATATCACAGCTATTACAACCTGCACAAACAGCCCTGCTTAGCTTCACACACCTTCTTTAGGATGGAGAATGCTCCCACACACTTTTGGTCCAGGGGTGCTAAGACCCCAGCCAAGCCGCTACTGTTCTGCACAGGAGCAGCTCAGGGGCTGTAGTGTCCTTGATCATGAAGTCCAGTCCCCTGCACGCAGTCTATCTGAGCCCTCAAAGTCACTGACTGTGCAGCCAGAGATGTGTTACATTTGCAAATCTTTGAACAACTGCCAGAGCCCGTGTTTCTGAGGACTTGTGGCTTAAGTCTCCACAAAACTTGGAAGCTTCTTTCACGATCTCTGAGGCAAGACTGCTGAGACAGTTACTGAAGTAATAAAGCTCCATAAATGGAACCTGGCTAAAGCAGCTGGGACAAGTCTCTATAAAAAAGGGAGATAACAACTGGGTTTGGGGATCTTTCTGACCATGTTACATACGGCTGCATTCCATCTTTATCTGAACTTTATCTTAAAGCAGCCTCAGCCCCATCTGTGTATGGAGGATAGAGGGAGAGCATCTCCATTAGCTGTGTGCTGGCATTCAGGTATCATGCAGAGCATCTTCTCCATGTGCAATTCAGCTGACCATACCTATTACAAGGCAGGACATTTTCACACAATAAAATTGTGCAGAAACAAAAATTTTGAGACTACCTAATCATATTACTAATATCTTCTTCAGCGAGAACTAAGTGCTCACTTTGGATTACACTGACACATTTCAGTCATCAGCTTCCTGACCAGGGCAGTGAAACCAGGGGGTTGAAAGTAACAGAGATGGCTGCAGGTTTTCTATTCTATACAGATTCAGTGGAATGAGTGGGATATGTAATAGTTGTCAGGCTGTTTTGTTAAGAAATCCATTGATAAACTGCTCCCTGAAACACAGTACTAGATGAATTGATCTATGCTGCAGTTCCTCGAGTAATCAAACCTGACCAGCAGGTCTTCTACTGTAACAAGTAAGTACTAAGAAAATATACAAACTTCATAAAGCAACAATTTCTCTTTGCCTGGCCTTTTTTTTTACTCTGACTTTTTCTATTCCTGGCAATCAGGGGGTCTCTATTTTTATTCTTCTCCTATTCTTGTTGGACTGAATCATCAGCAGAGCAAAGCAATGCAACTCTGAGGGAACTATGCTGATTTATGCTGGCTGTGGTGCTGACCTCAAATTGTACAAAGAGGTTTGACTCAGTAACAAATATTACTGGTAAAATCTTTCTCCTTTTTCAGGGTTTCATAGTCTGGCAGATGCAAAAGAAAGGGAGGAAAGTGCATTGTTTACCTCAAACTGCAGGCCAGATTCCAAAAGTTCATATCCTGCTGCTGAAGCATAAATTGGGGAGAAAGAACAGTTTAGAATGGGCTTGAAAAGGTTGTCTCCAGCAGAACCCCTGATCAGACACCATCAAAGGCTGTGCTTGTTACCTCCCTTTAACTTTTTGAGTTTGGGTTACTTTTTCTGCTACATGGTCTGATAGACCATCTCGAAGTCCCATGCTGTCTTAGTAGTGATAATCCTTCCTTCTCTGGCTGAAGTCCACAACGGCTGAATCACAGCCAATCTCTTATCTCGCACAGTCCTTGTCTAACTTGCCCTTGACACAGACAACCGTTTATTTGTTCTCAAAAGAGTCAAAAGCTGTGACTGATCTTAAACACAGTAGATGATTATTTGGAACTGTAAATGATCTGGACAGGTTTAAAAGCTATATATAAACTAGATGATGTAGTCTCAAATGGGCTGACATCATGAGCTGTTTATTCACCCAGGTAACTTAACTTCCAAATACCCACTTGTGCTTTTTCTTCCAGCAATGGTTTTGTCTCCCCCTGTAAAACATTGGTTGTTTCACGGAGCTGATGCTGAAAGTAGCATCCCCTTAATTCATTAGCCTTCTGACTACTGCATAATTGGTATCAGCACTCTGAAATTAACATGTGATGCTTCTGTCCCCCCACACCCTCAAACCCCCTTACTGCTGTTTCCTCACAGGCTTAAGAGTGCTGATACAAAACGTGCTGTTTGGGTTGACATAATCTATATTAATAGTAGTACTGTTGTTTTGTTAAATATCTACTTCTTCCATTGGTATCTTTGTTAATGTTTGCTCTCTAGGTATGAAGGCTTCAAAGAGCATTTTGCCCCTCCAGTTTGTCATCACTGTGTTTAATTGTGGGTCCTGAAAAGCCTTCGGTCTGCACTTCTGCTGACGGCTCACCTGTGTACCAATGTAAGGATACAACGAAGATACTGTGCCACAGGCAATGGGAGCTGCAGTGTGAAGGAAAACTAGCAGTAATACTGCACAGAAATGCTTCTCTGATTAATAATGTTCCAGTTGATGACTTGACTAAGTAGTGATGGGGACCATAGTCAAAATCCAAAGCAGTTTGGTTCCTTGCTGTGAAGCCTGCTGGGACTTTTACTGGGCTCTGCATCTCACACTATTTCTGTGAAGCTGCATGGTGGAAAATCTTTTTCCCTGCCCCTTCAAACACTTGGCAAGGAACACCAGAGAACACAACACAGTTACTCCACAACAAACAAATTAACCCCTTATAGATTCTACTTTAAAATAAAGTAGCTCCTCTGTCGCTGACTGGCATCAGAACACTCTTCTTCAAGTGCAGTTGAAGAGTTCACTGGGCTGACCTTCCTCAGACACCAGTCCAACAATCTTTCCCTATTTCCAAGTTATAACTTGATTGTGTTTGTCCTGCACACACTAAAAATTTAGATTCACAGCCTATTTATAGGGCCCTGTAACAACAGCAACTTGTTCAAGACAGTCATTGATTTTGTTGGTATTGTAAATACCTCAGCAAAATGACATCGCAAGCCACTCTATTATAGTGTGGTTTGCTAATCCAGCAGTATATTTTTCCAACGCTGTGATTTATTTCAAGGCTGTATCAATCAAGGATTGTAAATGCACAAATCTAATTGTTTTTGTGATTTGCTTTTGTAGAGTGCACTGCATACTAGCTGCAATAACACACTCCAGGCTATGCATTTCCAGAGGATTACTGAACTTATTACTCTTCTTGGGTGGTTAAAGTCAGTCAGTCAGCCAAATACCTTTATAAGACTACACATAGAGGGCCATATTTTTATGGTATAGTATATGAAAGAGATAATTTCAATGGATAATGGCCTCCCACCACTTCATAAATGCTGAGGCAAAGCCAAGACTTTATTGTAAAAGGAAATTGATCTCAAGACAATGTCCTATTGCAGTCGCTGAAGATCACAGCTACTTTATTGCAATAGCTGTAGCCCACTACACCGCATATGAAGGAGAGTTAGTTATTGTGGGTTTGAACCTGCAGAAAGAAGCCTGGAAGACCACACGTGCAAGTGTAACAAAAATGCTCAGCTTGCAAGGGAGACAAAGGACACCGTTTCTGTGTTAATAAATATTCTGCTGCAGGGCTACTGCTCTACTGCGTGCTGCTGAATGAAGAAGGGCTAACAGAGCATTCGTTTGAGTGGGGTAGGCAGTATGGAGGTAATGGATAAATTCTGGGATCTGGTGAAACAAGGGGAGCTTTCATCTCGGATCTTAACCTACAGCCATCGTTAGTTTTAATTCCTGCAGATGCCTTTTCATGCTGCTTCCCGAGAGATGATAACTGCACATCATGCAAAAGCTGTTTCCACCCTATGCACGCACCCTCACCCAGGTGCGAGTGGTCGGGCGGCACAGCTTGGCCCAAAGCTTTGCACCTCTGATAGCAGCAGTCCGGCATGTGGGCTGCGGGAGCTGGGCGCAGTTGCGCTTCACCAGCACACCGTCTTCAGCTGGAGGTGCTGCGCGTACTATCCAATTAGGGGCCAATCTGTCTTCAAAATACATATTTGATGACGTCCTGCCACTTGAGTAAGAGAAGAGAATGTAGGAATTGCTGTATTGGGTCTGTAGGGTGGATCTGACTGCAACCCCCGCCAGGTGCTCGGCAGATGCCGGCGTACCACGGTTGGCAGATGTGGGATAATCTCCACTCCACACGCATTAGGCCTCATCCTGATCTCAGGCTTAAACTCTGAATCAAGAGGTTTAAAGGCTGGATGGCTTCCAGTGGGCCAGTATTATTTATGTAATTGAATCAGGGTTTGTCTGCACAGAGAGATAAAAGTGTGAGGGCAGCATGTTTTGGCAATGCTAGGCTAGCGTGGGGGCTGCAGCCAGGTCAAGAGAGTGGCCTCTTTATACCAAAGGGACTGGATGGCCAAATGGGACCCTGATCCTGCAAAATAATGTGTTTAAAGCAATCCCACAGCATTTCCCTGAGGAACTGCAGGGTGCCCATGATATGCTTCCACTGAGTTTTAACACTCCAGCTAATTCAGACCATGATGCGTGCAAAGGGGTGAGGAGCACCTCCTTGGAACTGCGCCCCTGCTTCCCTGATGCTTCAGAGGGCAGGGCAGTGATTGCACCCCAAAAACCTCACACTCTCCTGTGCACAACCCTCTTGATCCAGTTTGTGGGGAGAGATGGGAACATCCAGCTCTCCTTGACACAAAAGCCCATGTCTGGAGTTTGCAGGGTCTCCAGCATGGGTTTTGGAGTACATTCAGACTGACCATGTAATGCATATGGTGATGGGCCTTAGGAGATTGTTTTGCCAGGTTTAGGTGATTAATTATCTTGCTGGGAGAAGTCCAGTAGGTACAGTAATACCAGACAGGTGTTTATTAATATTACAACCATATTTCCTCCCAGTGTTTGATCTTGCCAGCTCCTGACGTTGCCTCCTTAGCGGAGACAATTGTTGGCTGACATCCGATCCATCCTTTGTTTGGCACACAAATATCTTGTATTTCACCTCCCCCTTCACTAGTGCTAAAATAAAAACAGAAAGGGAGAGGTAGGGTTTACAAGGGTGTGAGTGCTAGGCACTGGGAAAACTCATCTAGGCTGCCCTGATTTTCTACAGCAAGTATATGGGGACGTGGTCAGGGTGGGTACCTGGAGCTGGCAGATGCTATGGACACAAATAAGGGGACCCCTGACTTCAAGCTGCCAGAGCAGGATTACAGCCCCTGAAAGCTCCTGTTTAACCACTTGTTGGAGTGGTTAAAAGGTTTTTTTAAGGATATGTCTGCAAAGTCCCATGGAAAGACATTAAAGCTGTTAGATATGGGATGGATCAGAAGTGTAATCATTTACAACCCAATCTGGTAAAGATTCATCTGTGTGTTTGATTTTACACTTGTGATCCAGAGGCTGGGGAGAGATTGCTTTTAGAGCACTTTGGATCAGATGTATGAATATTCAATAGTACAAATGTGACAGACACAGGGTTACAAAAATATGCCTTCGTTACTTATTTTACTTTTGCAGAACTGGGTACAAGCAAATTAAATTCTCTCTTCTTTATCTATTTTACCCAAATTACCCTTTCTGGATTTGTTTTTTGTACTAACTCTTCTCTAGCAATAAAACTGTTCTGCTATCAAGATGTGTTCAAATACAACTCTTTCAGACTACTCAAATTGGTTTTTATTTTTGAAACATGCCACAGTGTTAAGATGTAATTCTTAACATGCATGCCTTATATTAAACATATGGGTCCATGAAGAATCTGCCCTTATGTCTACCTTCCTGTCTATTCGAGGTACTGATGAATGCTTACAGCCCATGTTTGTTGCTGTAATTAACAGGAATTTGGGGTAAACCCTCTTGGTGATTAATGGTAGAGGTGGATATTTTGGCAGTACAAAGGAAAGTATTAGAATGGTAGGATTTTTTCATTACAGCATTCAGATTTGCAAAATTTAAAAGCTGCTTCCAGTTGGATGTAATGGGGGGAGGTGCAGAAGTATGCTTGTGCCTTTAGGAAAAAAACTGATTTTATTCCTAAAGCAATAGCTTAATGAAACTCCTTTGTGGTTGAAGGTTTGAGGAGAGGTCAGCATTCTCTGAAAGGATAAACGAACCCAGTCAGCATGTGTCATGGGACACTGCTGAATGCATCTCAGTCCTCTCGGAACCTCATTGCCAGTGCAAAACCTATCTCGGCTTGGTGAAGCCAGAGTTTTCACTATGGGATGGTTACTTGGTGTGTGACATTAAATGACCTTCAGCAATCCTTGTGGTAGCTGTGTGAGTCACCAAATCCATGCCTGTTATTGGCATGTTTGGTAAAGACCTGAGTCCCACAGGCTCCCAGCTAGACTCTAATGGTTGGAGCAAGTGAGCCCCTCTTCCTCCAAATAGCAGGCAGTGTGTGAGTTACCAGTGGTGTGAGGCATGTGGGAAGTTAAAAAAACCCACAAACCACTGTAAATGCATTCATTTACTCACCGAGGCACTTACTTCCACAAGACTGATCCTGAGTCCACAACTGTATACCTGCAAGAGGCTGTGCAACACAGGAAGTCCCTCTGTTCAACTGCCTACTCCACGTCCTTCAAGACAAGGCTAGCTCTGTAACCTTGACAACTGCAGCCACAAACCTATTCTGCAAACCTTTAGAGAAGGATGTGAATATCTTCCCCCTTCACTGGCTGCAAATAGAGCATACATATTTATCTCTGTAAAAACTCTTTTGGAATTATCTATCTACGTAATGCAAATCCAAAGTGTGCACCACTGTGAGGACCTGACATGGGTTGTTTTTCCAGGACTGGCACAAATTTCGAAAAGCACTCGTTTGGGTATCATCATAAAGTCTTTGTCTGTATTAGTGATCTATGGACTATCAAAGAACTAAACAATTATTTTTGTTCTAATTCATACTTAACAGTCTTGGGATGATACACAGTCATTACCTCAACTCAGTAAGATACTGTTTTAGTGAGAGCTACAACCCCCTTTGAGAGGAACATTCATTTAACATACTGTGATAAGGTGAAATTTTTAACTTCTAGAGCCTCAAAAGTGAAAGGAAATCACAGTCTGATATTAAAACACAGCCAAGAAAAGACAATAAATAATAATCTGTTTCTTATGTTGTTATTATTCTAATTTCTTTGAGCTCCCAATTCAGAAACAGTGTCTGGTTCACCAACTTGATAAATCTTCTTTCCTAGCTACCGTATTTGATGTGCTGCCTATTTTGCTCGTATTTTTGCCTTGTAAATCTCATACAAATTAACTCCATTATAGTATCAGAAAAATGTCTGAAACACTTTCAGTGACACAGAAAACTTCCACAAGACCTTTTTATAAATAGGGAGAGAAATTAGCTGTAACTTTTAAGCATAGGCCTTGTGTGGGATCACTTTTTTCTGACTTCTTTCTGACACTGCTTCTAAAGTTGCTCATTTATCACTAACCAGGTAGAAGTATTCTTTGTGTGTGTGTGTGTGCATGATTTTAAAATGATATATGCATAGACATAAATAATTTCAGGAGCCAAAAAAATGCCAGAGAAATTATTACTTCCAGTGCTAGTGTTGAAACTGTGCCAAGCTCAAAGTTTTGTAAATTAGGCTGTAAGTGTGAAATCCCTCCAGCTGTTAAAAGTATTCCATATCTAATTATATTCACAGTTTTTCAGACTACTCTCCCCATTTGGAGAATCCTGAAACTGCATACTGTGTGCCTGGAAGTGAGGGCCACATGCGTTCTGTGAAAACCTCCAAAACATAAAGAAAGCAAATAGTCAAAATAGATAAGCCACATATTTGTATGGTTTTGTCAGTGTTTTCCTATGTGGCTTCCTTTGTTTTCACAACATTTCTTTCTAAACACCATTTACTGTAATGTGCCCACCCTGTCATTCCAGATGCCGTGAATAGTTATATGTAAGGAAGTGCCTATTTTTTAAACCTATTTGTACAGGCAGCTAAAACAACAGCTGCATGAGAGCAATGAACCCCCAAAAGGAGGAAAAACTTGTTCGTAGTCCCTGCTCCAGCCTTCAGAAATCAACTATAAAAGCTCTTTGTGAGCAACAAATAGTATTGTCAGAAAGTGGGGAGGCTGCCCATCTGGGGGAATAGCTTAGTGTCAGCCTGATGGGAATTGCCTTTTTAAAAACGTGCTACTAAACTTCCTGACTCTGCATGTTCACATTGCAACAAAACCTATTAGTTAACATCCTTGTCACTCATTAGTAAAGATAATACAGGTATTCTCCTGAATGGGAGCCTTGTGATACAAGTATTAAATAAAACCCAAGGAAGTCCTATGCCTTACAGAGCAGCAAAAATTCAGTAAGAATGGGAAGATGTGAAAACCATTTGCCAGCAAAAACGTTTGCCATCATACTTGCCTTGTTCTCCTCTGGCTGAATTAGAATTCTATATATTCCCTATGTAGGAACTTAAATGGTGATACATATATATCTATATATTTTTATATATATGTATCTGTATGTTTGCAGGTTTGCTTATTCCTTTGTTGTACATCCAAAACTTTATGGAACCAATGGGTATTTTCCAAGACCAAGGTTCCTATTAAAGACTGGCCATTTGTCATTTTTGGTTTGAACACACCTACATTACATGAGCATTTCAGCCATTTAAACTGAAAAAAAAAAAAGGGTGCAAGTAATTTACCATATCCATTGTCCCATATCTCAAATATAATTTTCCACTCAAAGGTCCTTTGAACAGTGACCCTGCGGTACTTAATGACACATACACCTGGCAGCCTGGACAGTCTCACTCATTTTGCAATTTAAATGGCTGTAGAGTTAAATGCGTTGAAACCAAAACACTCAAGAAAGACAGATTAGGTCACGCAAGTAAATCTGTGCCGCCCTGCAAGGGTACAACTGCTTTGTCACAAGTATATTATAACTAGCAGAGGTGGAACCCCACCATCAAACACATGGAAAATCCCACAATGTATTATGAGCAGGAATAGTGCTTTCCCCCCCTCCCGCCCTTTTTCCAGCTCCTTTTTCTCCAGGAGATAGTGACTACCCACCCCATACAAAGACACTTCTTCCACTGCCATTTCGGTCTGTGCCCTGGGGTACACCGCCTCTAGACCACTCATGGGCTCGGAGCTAAGGGACCCCCTGTGGGATCATGCTGCTGATAGGTTCCAGCTCTATGATTCCCCAGACTAGCCGGTCCCTCTGCTGCTCTTCGTTTGGCCTAGAGGGGAAAGTGAGTAAAGAGAGCACAGGCAGAGGCTGGCAAGGGAAAAAAAGCAGCATAGGTGGAAAGCAGCATAGGTGTGAGAGACAACCTCTGCTGTGTTAGTGGGGGCTGGAGCGGTGCAAGGGCAGGAGAACATATGCTCGGGGGAACGTACCTGAGAACACGGCAGTGCTGCGTTTTGTACTTTATGAAAGACCCTTATATAAATTGGGTTTGAAAAGACCTTGAAAATCAGTGCGGGTGGTAACACACAGTGAGATTTTCAAGTTGCTGATGGAAAGTGCCTTGCATGGCAAAGACCACATCTTCCCATGCCATGGTTGGGTGCTGCGCTGCTCCCACGGGCTGCTGCTCTCCCCCAGCTGGTGCTATCCACACTCCTGATACCTGTTAAGCAGAGCTGGAAAATACTTAATAACACATTTTGAGTTTTCCAGAACTTTCTGCTTCTGGTGAGGCCCAGAAGTGCCATGGCTAATATTCTTTGGAAACCTCTGATCTGCAAAGGCAGGGCCTGCCACAACCAGAAAGCAGAACAGTGTTAACAGCCATAGAAGCAGAAAATACTTTTACAACCTTCCATGACACATCTCAGGGTTTGCACATAGCCAAAGACGTAACTAAGTCAGAATTACTGATCTGCCTAAAGCTGGGCACAAGTGGAAAAATTTTGAAGGTTGAAATTCTCTGAAGTA
The DNA here is from genome assembly GCA_013400835.1 of Zapornia atra. NCBI lineage: Eukaryota > Metazoa > Chordata > Aves > Gruiformes > Rallidae > Zapornia > Zapornia atra. The sequence goes on along the minus strand of VZTU01003026.1, from coordinate 73,778 downwards.
AAAACATTTGGCACGTTGACCTGAGTGTCCATGCATTATTCAGCTGCTGCTATTTTACTTGATAGTCAATAGGAAATAAAATTCTGAATGATGTGTTCCATCCTGATTTTGGTTTTACTTTATGATGGACTATAGTAACTTTTGAATAACCCTTTTCATGATTCATTTTAACACTGAAATTAGCAGAACTGGCCCAGTCGTTTTCTCACAAGCTTTCATGGCAATTAGCACATTTTTTGAAGGGTCTCATTACTGATAAATAGTTTTCAGAGAGAAAATATTCAGGTAGTCAACTGAGACAACTGGAGGTAGAAAAGTTCTTATTTTAATGATCTTACTCTACTTTAGAATCTCCTAGCTGTGTTTTTACATGCGAACTCACAGTATTTATTTTGATTTCCATGAGCACCATTCATTAAAAAAATAAAAAATCCCCAAACCACCACCAACACATACATCTGGACTGCAAAGCCACAGCATTCCAGGCAAAACCCAGTGAATGCACAGGCAGCACAGCCGGGCAAACTGGAGATGTAGTCCTGCCAAAGGGCCTGGGGAGTGCACACGTACTCTGCACAGTCAACATAAAATCACTTCAAAGCTAATGCAAGCGAAATCTGTTTGATTACTGATGCTCAGCTCAATCTCACACATGGCACGTCTAGTGCTTTTGTTTACTGACCTATGAAAAAAACTGTTGGAAGGGTTTTGGTTTGGGGTTGGTTTTTTTTTTTAAATTCGAATACATACAAACAACTTCATTCTGCTGCTGCTGCGATTAATCATTGTCAGATTGTAGGATTGCCCTGATTGGTTTATGTGTATTGCATTTCAGTTTTCTAATTCTAAAAGGGTGTTTTATTTATTTGCTTGCCACAAACTATAAACACCCATTAAAACTGTAGATAAGGAGAACTGTACAAGACAATACCCTGCTGTAAAACAGCAGTGAAATAAAAGTACGTAGAGATGCTGTGCCTAGTAAACTAAGCTGATGCCCTAAGGTTTCAGGCACAGTAGCTGGGGTAGTTAGGCAAATCGATGCTTTAATTTGCTCAAGCTCCTGTCCAAAAGCTTTGTGTGTTCAAACCCTGGGCAAGATAATTCAGTATATTTTCTCCAGGAACAGGCATCAGGCCTCCAGCATTGAAATAAGCCTGCCATTTACAGCATCCAGTGCCAATGAAAGGTTTCCAGGAGACCCAAGAAACAGGGATGTCTGCGGGAACAGGAGGTATATGAAGACCTCTAGCTAGGCTGACCAGCAGGGAAGTTTTAAACTAGCTAGCTCTCTCTTTGTGCATGCACTGCCATGAATGGAAATTGCAATTTTTTTCCTTGGATTAAGTTAAATATTTCATTATTTTGAACATTCTTGAAAGCATCTTTAGAAGAGAGTGAAGTGCAATTGTCACGTGTGCTGCATTTTGCAGTGAGAAACAAGAAATTTACCACCTAAGCCAATGTTTTCTTATTCCATTTCCTGACCACATATCACCTAAGTATGAGAAAAGGACATATAGAAGTGCCTCAGTGCTTGGGTAACTGAACCTGTCAGGATTAAAATCTGCAAACTTTGAATATAATGAAATTAATTTTTATTTAAATCAGAATGAGAATAAAAATATATTCTGTATACTAAGATGATAGAAATGTCTTTAGATAAAGGATACTGTAGATTTCAATTACTTTCATTTCAGGTATCAGTCTTTATATTCCAATATATAATGTGTGAAATCAAAGATGTATTTTTGCAGTAAAACTCAAAAACACGTGTATCTTGTCATTCCCTTTGGAAATAAAATGTTTTTAAAATCAGGGCATTCCTCAGAAACTTTTGATCTTGACAGAGCAGTATATCTATTAAAAAATTTATAGCCAGGACTGGTATGTAGCTATGCATAGCCAAAATACAAATTCAGTTGACTTTGCCTTTTGCCATGCATGTAGATATTTCTCCTTTCTGTAGCATATGTTTATGCCACTTTCTTTAAAATTGCAAGTGTTACATCCCAGTCCTGCCACTTGTTCTGTGTTATTGCACCTATGTTTCCTTTGAAGTCATGCCTGTTTAATAGATTAGTCAAGCATATGCGACAAATAGATTTTCTTTGTGAAATATGCTATCTAATAAATCTTTGATAGATGACAAAATCGTTGGTGTGTTTTTGGTTGGCTTCAGTCTTCCTCTGAGATTAGGAAAAGAAGGTTTTGATAAAATAATCAGTCAAATATATCACCACTTTTTCTATTGAACTTTAATGTTTAGAGTGTGTAGTAGCCCCTCATACAGTAAGGGATAACAAAAAAAAGAAATAATTTTCATTTTCAGGATTGTAAAAGGCATTTTCAGCACCAAAGAACTGCACCCATTCAAAACCTTACAAGGCCATTTTTCACGGGCAATGAAAGTGGAAGTGCTGCAGCATCTGCAGGTTTGGCAGCTGCTATGGTGAGTTCTTAGGGCTTCAGAAAATGGACACTGTAGAAGTTCTCAAACAGAACATAACTAGTCATAGGGTAAAATAAACTATAAACTCACTTCCTTAAATTTGAAACATAGCAGTTAATTTTAAATGAAAAAAGAAAAGAGGAATTTTATGCTGCATGTTGCGATAATACTCCTACAGAATAGGTTCTATATAGCTTCTATGAAATAGGTTCTGTCAATGCAGATAGGTTCTCTATGTCATTAATTAGATAAAAGTGTGTTTCTTTGAGGGATTTTTTTATTATTTTTTGAGTGAAGTGTAGAGAGCTGTAAGGAACTTGGAGAGAGAGAAAAGTTCAGTACTCCCTCTGAGGCTTACAAGGGTTGAGTTCACAGGAGGCATCAGGAATGGGCACATCCTTTGCAATGATAGACCCTGAGAAGTTTTTTCTTGTTCCCAGGTGCGTTCAGTTCTAGGAGTCCTGCCCCACGCTTATATCACAGTTATGCATGGGATGAAACCTTGAGCATAATTTACCCTGAGGGTCATGTCCCCTCCTGCCACATAGGGCTGCTGCATTGTTCCCTTTATGCACCACATGGGAGTTGACTGCAGCTGGTTCCTCCCCTATTGCTGAGTATATCTACAAAGGTGAATGTGGGATGTGGCCGGACTGTCTTCATGAAGAACACCAAAGTATATGTCTGAGCTAGTTGTCCTTTCCATTTATCTTGTCCCAAGATAGCTGTTTCAGATAAGCAATTTGTCCTTATAAGTGATTTGCCTCTGCTAATTTATTTCTAATGACTATAAAGGAGGCTGGACATGGCCAGCCAAGAGCAAGTATCTCAATGTAATAGGAGCAGACAAGGGGACTAAAGTGCTCAGGCCCCAAAGTCATCACTGTGAGCAGGACAGCAGCGTTGCTTGAGCTCATGGTTCAGAGCCATCTGCAGAACCAGATCAGGGTTAACACCCTTATGTCCCCACTAGGAGTTGGAAAACATTTTGGTCTTGGAAGTAGAGGTTCTAGTCTCATTGCCCTCTAGAGGAATCCAGTTTGGACCCACTGAAATTCCTCTGTAAACCGAACTAACGTGCAGTAAGGGGCAACAATCAAAGGATTCACTTCAAAAAGATTAACTTATAAGCTGCCCGGGGGGGTTGTGGAGTCTCCTTCTCTGGAGATATTCAAGACCTGTCTGGATGTCTACCTGTGTGATCTGCCCTAAGGAACCTGCTTTGGCAGGGAGGTTGGACTTGATGATCTCTTGAGGTCCCTTACAATCCCTACAATTCTGTGATTCTGTGAAAACCATATTGCTGTCTGCAGCCAAAATGCTGATGTAGGCACAGTCTTAGCCAACCAACTTCCACATGTCTACAGTTGCATGAGGTAAATCTTGACCAGCCAATATAAGTTTGAACCTTACCTACACATTTATTTTCTCATGAATGCATTTTGGTACAATCAAAACTAAAGTAAAAGGGCATGACCATTTTTTAGGTTTAGGTTCACAAGTTACTGTAGCCCGTCCTTGCCATGATCAACTGAGGGGACGTGGAAGCTAGATAGTTTGGGGAGGACCTTCAGGAATATACCTGAGGGTGAAAGAAAAGCAACCAGGAGTTGAACAGACCATGCAAAGATAGGCATCTATTAAAAATACCCCATTATACTTTGAAGTACGTGTTCTCACAACTCATCGGAGGGGAGGGAAAAATTTACATTTATAAATATGTATGGAACACAGGCACTTAATTTAAGACACAGAGAACTCTCTGAGTAAACCATGGATTTGAGCTGAAGTTACATGAACCCTTAAGTAGCAGTTTTCATTTCTCATTCATCCTTCTCCACCAAATAAATCTTCTCAATATAAATACAGCAAAGCTGTGAAAATAGTTTCTTGGAAGAGATAAACAGTTAAGGTAGTGAGTTGCAGCCTTTATCTAGCCAAACTGCACTTTCTATGCCTATAGTACCAGAGAGTTTCTCAGAAACGCTGCATACGTTCGTGTGTATGCATGCATAGCTGTGTGTAACAGAGCCCTGGGTATTAGATTGCATCTGCGTATCCTTATCGATCTGCTATGGGCTCTGCATCCTTAGAGTAGGAAGATGTTTTCTTGTATCTCTTTCTAGTGTAATTTGCAGGGCTGCTCAGGCATAAGAGGCTGACTTTGGTTCTGCTTGATGCGTAATTTTTTAATTAGAAAACACACAATTTAATCTTCTCGATCAGGCAGATCAGCTATTTATACAGGCACACATAAATTTTCCTTTATCTAACAAGTATGCCATGTTGTGGTGTCTGGTCACATGGCCCAGCCCTGGATTCTTGGAAGCCAAGGAAAAGACATTCCTTCATTTGGCAACAGCAGGATTAGGCTAAAGTAGTGAAAAAAGTCCTTTCCTGGAGAACTCCTAGTCTCACCTAAAGAAAGTAGCACTAAGTATTTCACAAGAAAGCCTGATCCTGCAGTCTAATTTTTGGCATGATGTAATAGGAGCATGAACTAAACAACAAGAGAGAAGGGGGAGGAATTAAGGACAAGGATAAAAGTACTAAGAGCATGCATTTCTCTAGCCTTGTTATTTGTGCATCTTGGTAGCTCTGCTGAACACGGAGATGTAGATACTAATTTATCTATTTCAGCACTAATTTTGTCACATAAACTAATAACTATGAGTTGTTGTGGATCTTAAGCCTGCTGTTGTGCGACCTTTTCTCCTTTCCTAGTGCAGTTTCTTTATGGGTATAGTGAAGTGGCTAGGTATGATACGTAAGGTTTGCTGGACATTGGTGCTGACTTCCTCTGCCAGGTCCTGTCCAGCGCCCACTGTCCAACAACATCTGCTACCTGTACATGGCAGATGGAAAGCAGGACACAGAGTGCGGCCAAGCCTTCAGGAGATCCTTTTTCTCCTCTCATTTGCCCCAGTTACAAAGCACAGCTTTCAGCTTAGTCCTGGAAATAGGTACTGGGAGCAGTGGTTGCAGAGCACTTTGCAATGGGCTTGACCATCATGAGCTGTACAGAAGCAGACAGGGAATGGAGACTGCAGGCATTTGGGGTGCAACAGCACAGTGGCACTACCACCCTTAGCGACCAGTGAGAGCACTACTTTCATGGCAGCTCCAAATCTGTTTCCACCTCCTGGGGTGAATAATGCCAGTTTCCACTTGCCAAAAAACCAAGTTATTTCTTCAAATGAGGCTGTATTCCCTGCCCATGCCCACAGCACGTGTGCACACTGGACTGAGAGCTCAGCATGGCTCTCAGGGTGTGGGAGATGCTGCCACGCACACAAACCCGTGAAGCGGCATTCTTTCTTCAAACGGATTTTGCAGTTCTCTGTAAGCCAAATCAAACATTAATAACATTCAATCAACATTTCCATATGTAGATATTTTTATCAAACCACGTTCCCTTTCATTGTTATTTTTCAGGACTGCTTTGGTCTCTTGCACGTATACATATTGAGCAAAGCAAATAGCAGTGTAGCTTTATGAAATGTTACTTAACGTTTATGAGTGTTTTTTAAAGTTTCTGATTTTGTTAGTCTTGCCAGTACCAGTAAATGTGTTTGAAGTCCTTCACATGTTGCTTTGTTTATAGTAGAAGCACCAGATTTTGCAGAGGAGCACATCTCCCTATTAAAAAAAAAAAATTACTAAGTTTTATTAAATAAAAGCCTTCAGAAGGGTCAGTTCCTCCACACAAGAAAAAAAAAAAAACCCAAACAAAACACCACCATTCCTGTCCATTTTCCTTAATGACCTCATGAGTTTTGCTAGTTAAAACTGAAAGCAAAGAAACCAGGACTGATGCTTAACTGGCAAGAAGCCAGTACGATGAAATTAGTAACATATGTTGAAGAACCCATTTGTAACAATTTTTTCCATTTAAAAAAAAAAGAAAAAGAAAAAGAAAAAAGTGGCAGCTTAAAACCACTGACAGGACTGTCTTTTCTTTTTTCCTTTCTTTCTTCTCATCCCTCCCCCCTTTCCCCTTTACTACATGGGACACTCTGGCTTACGTCCAGCTGTGCGGTACCAAACTTGTCTGGGAGTTCAGATTAATGCTTTATGCAATTTTAAGCGATCCTCTTGCAGCTGCTGCTCCGGGGAATAGCGTAGCGAGCGCATTCGCTCTGAGAAGCCGGTGGCAAAACCACAGAGGCAGCAGCCTCCCCTTGGCAAAGAACAGACATGGCACACACTGCATTCGGCCCATCCTCAGCACTTACCTTACCCTGGAGCAATGTGTGGGGCACTGCCCCTGCTCCCTGCCACCCAAACACAAATTCAGCTCACTTGATTTGTGAGTCTTTTGGCCCCTTTGTTCTCTGGCCACATGGAACTGAATCTTACCTATTGGAGCCTGCAGTTCAGGTGGAGAAGTGAGGACCTTGGTGCCAAGAGGTTGTGTCTCTCATTGCTCTCTGGAAAATGTCACCTCCCTGTATTTTGTGCTTCCTTCTCAAGCATTGTCTTGTTGCTGTTGAGTGAGGGTTTTTTTCCCACCCCCTCTAGAGAACGCATTGTGTGTTCTTTGGAGCAAAGCACTGTCTCTTGCCAAGTTCCCCATCAAATTTTCTGTGTGAAACTCCTGGCACACTGGGGCTTCCTGGCACTGGTGGGCTTCTCCCACTAAGAGGATTCAATGCCTAGGGGATGCCCAAGCCAGAAATGGTTTTGGTCATTAGAGGAGATGGAAGGAGACCATCGTATTCTGAGAAACTGCTGCTTGGGATACAGGAGACCCCTTAGGCAAGTGAGTTGGAGAGGTATTGTAAGGATACCTTGGAGCATTTAGCTGGGCACGGGGAATGGCACAAAAGGGGATTTTTCAGCTGTGGGAGTGCAGCAAGATGCCTGGGGAGGGAAAAGAATGGAAGGGAACGAAGGTGTCCATGTCCAACAGGTTGCACGTATTGAATGACGCTGAAGATAATTCAGGAAGTGAAGCAGCAGCACTGCAGGGTGGGTGGAGACACCAAACAGGCAAAACAAGGAAAACAGAGTTAAAGCTGCCAGATGCTACAAATGAAATGAAAGTTTTCTAGGCAAATCACTGCTCATAGTGAGCTGGGAAAACATGTTAAAGCCTTTGCAATAGTGGACTGAATTCTTCTTTGTGTAATCTCACTGACTTCAGTGAGTTGTAGAGGGTGGTACCGTGCTGAATTTGGCCTAAAAATCAAAATAAAGTGCAGCTATCATGCTGTGCCCTGAGTTGGAAAGAAATTGCATGTACTGTGAATAGGAAAATCTTCAGTCATCAGTTCATTGTATGACTTCAGTAGAAAAGGAAAACAGGTGGAGCAGAGTGGGTGGAGAAGACTGAGTGTATGAATGAGGAGAGAAATCCAAATTAGTTCCAGTGTTTGGAGACTGTATGAGGTGCTAGCTCCATTTCCTCTGTAAAACTGGACACTTTGGGTCTCCTCACAGAAAGTATACCGCTGCTCTGGAGATGGGACAATGCACAGGAAACATTTGAGACATTAAATGTTTTCCACCGGAGAAATAAAAACAAGATAACAATGAAATGTGCAGCATTTTTATAACTGGAGACCTGCAAGGGCTTCGTTGACACCTACAAATATAATTTCTGATAGAAGGTAATAGGCACAGCAGGTGTTTAAAATACACTCAGCACAAAGGAGAATGGAAACTTTTTGAAGTGTTTGGGCAGTGAGAAGGTGTCTAGATCATGGGGTGTTCACACCAATGGCAAACCCAGCCACCTAGTATTGTTTAATATTTGCACTCTATCCTGGCCAAGGTGCCACTCAGTTACAAGAACGCTGCCCTGGGCACCGAATTATAGAGCACATCTGTAGAGGCTGTACACTACGTTTTATTAAAAAGTGGCTGAAATTTAGGTGCAAAAATGACAATAGGAAAAAGAAAGTGTTTACAGAAATGTTTAGAGCACAAAGAGGAGGCTGTGTTGAGGTTATTTTGAAAAGGGATAGGTTAAGACAGCTCTGGGTTTTTAGGAATGATGCATTTACAAGGGCATAGAAGGTCACCTCACTGTGACTTACTGTGTATATTCGGGTTAAGCCACATGCCTACTAATTTTGAACTGACTTCTTATTGTTATTTAATGGTTTTGTTACTGAATAACAGTTATTCTGCCTCAATCTCATTCTGTCTGTCTTGAGGAGTCAGTTCTTGCAATTTTCAGCAGTAAGTTGAAAGAAGTATTTCGAGGTGCTTATGTCTGATCATGTATCAGCTATTTGAAGCTCTGTGAAAAATGGGTTTCTCAGCATCGCCATCAAAAAGAAAAGGAGGTTGCCAATTTATGTCAAACCCAAACAGAAATTTTGGTATAAAATGACAAACAAGTAAATTAAATAAATGATCGTTTTTGTAAGCACAAAGATTTCACAAACAACAGGGGATCATCTTTAGATGGATAATCACACTATTTGATTTCATTTTAACCTTCATTCATCCTGAGCAGGAAAAAGTGGAATTTGAAGCAAGTTCAATCCTTTACAATGTTTTAACAAATCCTTATTTTGCAAGCAAAACTACTAATGTAATTAAATCTTTGTTTGCAAATAAACTTGAAAAAAACCAGTAGTTTTTTCTGACTATTATTTAGATTCCTTTTCTCTCAAATTTGACCTAGAGTTTTTCAGGATAAACATGATTGAAAACCCAACCTCAATCATGTCAATAGCCAAACCCCATTGACTGCAACATAGTCACAATGTTGTGTATGCAGTGAATTAGTCGTGAGAGCTCTGCTCAATCAGTGTCTGTTCTCATCATCTCCATTGGCTGGTCATGGAAAGTGCTGGCACAGCCCTTGATTCCTAGTAATTGACTTCCAAAGTTAAATTAATCCATCCTTTAAAAGGAACTCTGTAGAACAGCTTTTTCATTCTCAAAGTAGTTAATTGGATGAAAATGAAACTGAGACTCCATTATTCTGCATTTTACTTTGGCAATTTTTAGGCCCTCTTTTTTTCGCCTTTACTTGAAAAATGCATAGCGTTAACTTATATTCACAGATTTGCAAATCTCTCTTTTATATAACCATTAAAACAGTTTTTCTTAGACTTCTGCACATTACATAAAACTGTTTTTATAACAGTAATTTATTAGGTTAAGTTGGAGAGCTTTTACTGTTCTTTATATAAAAAGGCTGGGCTGATTTTGGATCTCTTTAATGTGGCCCTTTAGATGTAGTAGCTCTGACATTCAAACTTATTTGGAATGTATGCCCAGTAGCCTGGTAATGTGCAAAATATGCCAAAGAAGAACCATTGCCTTCAGAAAAAAAAGGGCATTGTGCTTTCCTACGTTCTTACACTATGCATAGCCCAAGGAGTAAAAATGCCAAGTGAGTGTCCATGGAAAAGGGGTCTGATGCCCCAAAAGACAGTATTGTGCGGCCTTCTGTGCTGAGGTAGATCTGCAGGCCACAGTAAAATGACTGGGTCCAACAGGGAAAAGATCTGCTAAGAAGAGAGGTTGAATTGCAGGCTTAAAAGGGCTAAGATGCAAACACGTAATCAGCTGTCAGAGATCAGGCAGCAGGAGGAAAGAGGTTTTTCCACCCTCTTGTAGGAATCCCTTATGCAAGGTCACGTCTGTTCCACCGCACCTGTAGGATGTCCCATAAGATACAGCTCTACATCCATCACCATGTAATTAATCTCACCAGACCTGTAAGAAATTACACACTAATCAGGATAGGAAAGTAATTTAGGTCTAACAAGCCATTGGGAAGCACTCTGTGCAATGATTCCATCTTCCTTTCTTTGCATACATACTTTTGAGGACAGAAACCTGTCTTTGACTCAAATAATATAGCTTGGTTCCATAAGGACTTTGTAAATCCAGACATTTACAAATCTTGTTTTATTAGTATTGTTCATTGGACAAAAACATCAATGCAACATGTATTTTTCTCCCATGGACAAGTACAAAACAAATGTTGAGGTGAAAAAACATAAACACATGCAATTATCCAACACAGCAAAATTCTTACTTTGTGTCTCCAAGGTAGGTGGTTTGGCACACAAGGTTTTCTTTTCTTTCTTCATTTCCTCCCTTTTAGGATGAGATAGTGTTGAGTTGGCTGTTTCTCATTCAGCATCTCTGGCGAAGCTTGGCACAGGACTGTCACAGGAACTGGAGGTCATGCTGGGACTGAATGAAAATCCTAATATGACTAGAGCTGACTATGATCCCTTTCATGGCAAAGCTGGCATAAAGATGTTCTCCTTCAGGAATTTCTTCAATTTCCCAGTTTCCAACTTTCCTTGTCCTTTCAGTTGTTTGTGGGGCTGTTCTTTAAAATTGTATCAGTGAGGTGGTATTAGTTAAAAGGAAGCCCTTAATTTAAATGTTTACTGAGAAGTACTTGACTCTATTCATCCCCTGTTCTTACACTTTTGGGGGGATCTGTTCGACCTGAATATCAAATACCACCACTTGCTCTGGAGGAACACCATTTCAGAGCTAAAATCGTGCAAGGATCTGGGAAATGCAAACCCATAGCCATATTTTCAGCTTCTGATATCATGTGTCAAATGATTTAATGAGATATTTGTGGGTTACTTTAACTGGGGCTGAATTCTGGCTTGCATTTCTTTGTGGTCTGTGTTGTAAATATGGAATCAAGCTCTCCAGAAGCACAAGTCAGCACTGTATAGCGTGCATGATCTAACATTAGGCTTAAGTCATTTTAACTTTCGCTGAACTCTGCTAACTAGCCATTTTAGGGCAAAACTGCTATAAATAATACAATTTGCAAGATGTAAATCAAAGTTGCAAATACTCACTTTAACCATTCAGCCTAACAAGGAATCAACGCTGCATACTGTAGCTGAGATGAATATCTAAATTAATAGGAATGTCCCTACAGTTCAGCCTTACAGATCAAGTTGCCTGGCAGGAACTGTAAAGCAAAGTGAAAGATCGAGATAAAATATAAGTATATTCATTCTCTCTGGCTTTTGAAATTGCTGAAAATATGAAAAGTGATAATGAACTTTATAAGCACTTCCTGCAGTATTTCACAGCCTGTATTTCATTTTTGTGCTATAGTAAGTCTTTTCACTACCAAATACTTGATTGCTTTTCACTGGTGATTTATTTGTTTTTAACATGAAATTCAGGACTTGACTAATACACCTCACCACATTTTTTTACAAAGCGAGTTACCCTTTAAAGAAGCACAGCAAGGTTTATCATAGAAGTTGTAAAAACGTAGCATGTACTAAAAAGGGAGGACTGAATTTAATTTTTTTTTTTTTAATCAGGAAGTCTGTCCATGATGTATCATTTTGCTTCGTCTGAATTCCTTTTGAACTGAAACAGTGAGGGACCAACATGTGAAAATAAGGATATTATAACACTTTCACTTCAATTATTGAAATTCTAACTACTATTTCTGATGGAAAAGTCCTCTACAAGCACGACTTGTAGCATCAGTTTGATTCAATTCAATCTATTACAGTTTACACTAATGAAAGCTGTAGTTTTGTTAATATTTTGTTAGAGTAGGTAGGCATAGCTAATCACATCTCTTAAAGCAGTCTCTTGCACCCCAGGAGAGTCTCTTTCCACCCTCACAGAAATGGCCTGTCCATCCAACCCCCTAATGTACCTGGGATAACTTCTGCTGATTCATGTAGGATTCAGACTTGTCCTTAAATCCTAGAGCAGGAAAACAGGCCAGGAAGAGGCAGTGTCATTTGGCAGCTTTGTTGCACGGTACACAACGATTTACATTGGGGGGGGAAATAAATTGTAAACAAAAGAGTAGCTTCTGAACTCAAAGCTACTAGAGGACCAAATGTGAAGGATTTTCTCATTTGCACCTTTGATGACTTACAAAGTCTTGTGGCACCATTTCAACAAAGCACTTTAGCATGTGGTCAGTTGTAAGAGGGTAAGTCCCCTCTACTAAGCAAAGCACTTGAGAGCTTCAACCATGTTAAATGGTTCCACCAAAGTCAAATGAATGTAAAGTGATTTAGAGCGAGACTTAAACTTAAGTCCACGTTTCATAGATTGATAGCATTTAAGGCCAGGAAGAATGATAATAATCATGTAGCTTGACCTCCTTCATAACACAGGACCAAAGAATTTTGCCAAGTGTTCCCAATATGAAATCCACCGCTGCTGCCTGAGCTGTAGCTGTGCTTTCAGAAAGACAGCCAGCTTTGATTTAGAGACTTCACAGGAGAGAGAATCCATTGTATTCCAAGATAAGATTTTTTCAGGAGTTAAGAACCTTCATTGAAAAGAGCTGTGTGCTTTAATGCTAATGTGAATTTGCTGGGATTCAGCTTCCCTCCAGACCTTTTCTGATAAATGAAAAAGTCAGAGTCTCTATTTTTCTCCCTCTTTCTAAAGAAGAATACTTAGGCCATCACTGTATCAATTCTTCATCTGCACTCTTTAGTGACTAAATTAAGATAATATTTTTCTCTCATTTTGGTCACTGAAGTTGTGTTTGTAGTCCCTTTTCTGAGCAATTTTAAAATCGCCAACATCCTACTTAAATGTGTACAGCAGAAGTGGACAGAGTCACCTTACAGTTGTCAGTAATTTGTGGTAGTAAACCTCCTTTGTTTCTGAGGACAGCATTTGCTGGCTCATCCTCTGTGTTGCTCTAGGAGCTCTTGCTTATCTATTTGCACAGCAAAATCCTTTTCTGAGTCACTTTGTGCTAAATGATTGTCCAGGATTCTGTAAACTAGTTTCTGTAAAACTAATCCGTATTTTTCATTCTTCATGTGGCATTTAGCAGTGATACTGCTGAAGCTAACTTACTTCATCATTATTCATCGCTACCAATTTTGGTGTCATTTGCAGTGATTTTCTATCTTCTTCTATAAACTTTCAAAGACTTGAATCCTGATAAGCACCAAATCTGTGCCTATTGAATCATTATTTATTACATATATTCCCTTTTTGAGATGCATTGGCTGCCAGAGGAGGAAGAGAGAAAAACGTATGCTCTGCTGTTTTGCATAGAGATACGATCAACTGATCCCCTGTGTAAAAGAATAAGCCAACAAAACAAATAATGGAAAGTAAAGTAGACCATAGAACCTCTTTCTTATTAATTCATAGTGTTGGTGGCAAATTTTTCATCCTGAAGTTAGTTATTAATGTGAACTGCTTTAACAGTAGGTACTTCCTATAGCTTTCATCACATGGCTTTCCATGAGAAAAGGAATTTTGTGGCTGTGGGTGAATGTTCCAGATTTAGTAAATATCATGGAGAAGGGCTTTTAAAAATATATGGAAGTATAAGAATCAATTGATTTCACTGAAGATTGCTGATTGAAGAGGCAATGTGACAGTATAACACCGAGACATTAATTTTAGCTTCAGAAATAACTATGTCACAATGGTTAGTTTTCAATTGCCTTCTTAAATGAAATTATTTTTCAGCTGGCTGCTTTCCCCTTTTACTTTCTTTCAAAATTAGAATTATTGGCACAAGAAATTGCACCAACTTTTACATCAGGTCTGAAAAACAGGCTCAAACCTAAATATAAGCCTGACACTTGAGAGACAAGAGTTTTATGGTGTCCCAAGTCACTCGCTGCCTTGCACAGTTTGCTTTTCTCCCTTGTGTCTGAGTTTTCACTTCACAATACAAGACTAATAATCTTACCTTCTTTTATAAAAGCACTTTGAGCTCTGTCATGGAAAAATACTTTCTCAGAAGCAGAGTTGTTAATTATGCAGACCCTCTGTAGCTTCAGTCTTTTCACACAGTGGGTTTACTTTGGGTAAGGACACATACATGGAGACGGGTCATTCTCTCTATCAGGCAACTTCTGGATGCTCCTGTGCATGTATCTCAGCCACACAGAGGTCAGTGTCTTGTGGTCTAGAACACTGACTGGGTGACCGGTCTGTAATCTAAAAGAAGGCTTAAAGCAGAGAAACAGCATGTTTTTTCCTTTCCTGAAGGTCCAAAGGTGAGGAGGGGAAGGGATTATTACACACATGGCTTAGTTTTTGTATAAAATCCCCTCCAACTCTAAGCATCTCTGTTTACCAGCAGGAATTATTATTCACTGTGGGGGAAGGAAGTAAGTAGATGAAAGCTGGAGACTCACAGAATGTCCGGAGAACTTTTACTGTTGGAAGAGTGCAGGGTGGAAAGCAATAAAGATTGAAACCCTCAGCTCTTACACAAACTGCAGCTTACCAAGCAATAGCTTCATCATAACCCATAGCCACATAACCCTAAATTCTCTCCCTGCTTCCTGCTGTTCCTACAGTCTCCAGGGCTCAGTGTACTTGTGGCTTCCTTATTTTTCTTTCCTTTTTTTCTTTTATCTTTTTTTTTTTTGTCTTTTAAGAAACATATATCATAATGTGTTTTCTTTCCTTTTTAATAAAAATATCAAAGGAATACTTATCGATGACTGAGGAGGGAGTGCTGCAGTACAGTCTATTTTTTAACTGGAACATGCACCATGCTGTGACACACTCATCCAGGAGCAGGAGAAGATTGATGGCTAGACATGTGGAGAGAACTGCCACTGATTGAAATCAGACAACTGCAAACTGTGAGGGAGATCCAGGGGAAACCATTTTAACCACAGTAGTCCAGTCTCCGCACACTTGAATAGGGTCTTTCCTCTGCTTGAAGCCTGCACTGTGGGGCACAAAGAAACTAGGCTGTGCAGCGAGGCCAAAGGCAAAATATGAAACTATGACAACTTGGAAGATATATGTGTACGTCTCTATCTATCTCACCTCTGTAAATGATTTCCTTCACTAACAGATAATAGATCAGAAATTTCATTCCTCAAGTACCAGTCATCTTCTTACACCCTTCAGATTCTTTCACAAAGACCAGAAGAAAGCAGGAGGGGGGGGAAAGCTTTCAAGTAGGAAAAAAAAAAAAGAATTGGAACAGTACTAGAAACCTGATTTTTAGAGGTGCTGAGCACCTGGAGTGTCAATTACAGTTACAGGGAGCTGGAGCTGTTCACCACGGCTGAAGACATTGAGCTTCCTGCAGCATAATATTGTGAAATATTTATTTAATTCCGTTTTGGAAACGTATCTCTGATTTGATGCAAAATAGGGAGAAGTGAAAGAGGTGATGTGGAAGGGCGTGTTCCCCAGCACCCATCACAGAGGCTGCTGGGGTGGGTGTTGGTAGCAAAAGCGCAGCCATGCACTTGCACTGAGACATTTTTATTTCATTACGGGTGTCAGTTTACAGCCATTAGCTAAGCAGATTGGCCTGGACCAAAATGCCTCCTTTTTTGTGTGCGTGCATGTGTCTTATCGCTAGATCTTGCTTCCATTATTCAAGTCTTTAAAAAAAAAAAAAAAGGAAGGAAGGGCAGGGAAAAAAAGGAAAGAAAAGACGAGAAAGGCTTTACGTGCATTATGTTTTGTGGCTTGTCTCTGTCCTCTGGCCAGAACAGTCTGAAATAGGTTTTATTGGAAATCATTACTTAAATTCCAGCGCTGAGGAGAATATTGATCTCTCGTGCATAATGGTTACCAGACTGTGGAAAGTAGCAGAGAGGGCTCCAAGCAGGCCGACACAATGTCGGTGACAATTCATTTTTTTTCCCCCAGTTAGGATGTTGGTTTAATATCCTGCAAAAGGCACTTAACGCCAGCCCTTTCATAGCATCTGTCCGGTGGTGGGGGGCTGCTCCTCGGGTGGTGGGCTGGCAGGCGCGTTGGAGACCTGCTTGGCCAGAGGCTGCTGGCGGAGCCCCGGCATTCCCCTGGCGCCCCGCACGCGCTCACCAGCTGTCCCAACTTTCCAGGGTGCTCCTCAATTTTCTAAATATGTGCCACATAAAAATAAAATTTCAGACAGTGATGTGCCGAGGAGCCCCGTGCCTGCAGTGCATAATTCATCCATAGTGTCCGCAGCCCATTATTCCCACATTCCTCCCACAGAGCTATCAATTTCATCTCTGGCCAAACTGGAATCTGAATCTTAGGAGCAGAATGAAGCAGTGGTGGTGCAAGTACTCTGCTTTCCTTTGGGGTTTCTTTTCTCTCACTTTTTATTGACTGCCCTTTCCTCCCCTTCCCGGCAAGAAATGTTACGTTCGTTTTGCGCTTGCAGGCATGAGTCGCTTGGAAAGAGCCATGTGAGTAACTCCAGATTCCCAGATCTGGTAAATTCCAGGGAAATAAAAATTTGTGACTGTCCGTTAGGTGATAAACTACCTGCTAGAGAAAACTACCTCCTTCTCCTTCCCCAAAGTAAAACTGCCAGTTGCTTGATGCGTTTCTCACCCGCCAGCTCTCACAGGGAAAAGGGAAATCAGCATTTGGCTAATGAGTTCTCTGCTCATCTCGTAAAAGGCATGATGATCTCTCTAAGTTTCCTTGCGTTTGCCATTTCAGTAACTAGAGGCACAAAACTTTCCACAGATATCAGTGGCATTTAATTAACATTAGTGACTTGGACATGTACCCCGGTGCTGCAAAACACCGGCTGCCTGGGCATCTCAAATGCAGTCAGAAGGGTACCAAGAAACTACAGAAGCAGTTTGGTTCAAATCTGGTTCTTCTTCCCCGTCTCTGAGCTATTTTGAATCTGCCTTCAAAAAACTGTCAGCAAAAGGTTAACCCATTGCACCGAAACAACAAAACAAGAAAAGGCTGCTCATATGAAGGAAATTGGGAAAGACAAAAAGAGCTTTTAAGACCTAATGAAGGAACTGACAAAGCAATGTCATTGTGGACTTCAAGGCTATTATCTATATCCAGATCTACTACCTGCTTCCTATGATTATCAAATAAAATCACATACCCCCAAAAGAATGTTCTCATCTAAAGTTTTCATACCTGGGAAAAAAAAAAAGCATACCTTAAAAAAACCAATGTCTTGGTAAATTAAAATAAATATTAAGTGACCAACTGTGTTTAACCAATAATAGGAAAATTACTGACAGTGGATCTCAGATATTCATCTGGGCACAGTGCTGAGCAACCAGTTGTAGGTGGCCCTCCTTGAGCAGGGGAGTTGGACCAGATGATCTCCAGAGGTGCCTTCCAACTTCTATCATTCTGTGATATTCTATGATTCTATGACTGTATGATGCAGATGAAAGGTGCATAAAAATTTATTTAATTGGTTTTAAAATGGTTGCACAGCATTGCCCATTGCTAGCACAGGAGCACTTAAAGTTCAGAGTCGAATGTTAATAATTTGAGACAGACAAAAAGTTACTGTTATTCCTGTTTTACAGTGTGAGAAATGTTAGAACTCATCACATATAATATTAGCTATCTCGAAGCTAGGCATTTGGTCTAAGACTGAAGTCTAGGCTCTCCTCTTATCATCTCTCTACAAAAATAGCAGAGGGTGCTGATGTGTCCTATATCTCTTGTGTGGAGTGGACCCTGAGGCAAAGCTCTCTATTCGTTCACACGCAGGGTTTGTCTTGGAAGGAGCCTGGGGGAAAACTAACACCTATGCAGAGACATACAGCTAGAGAACATTTAGTCCATGACAAATCTGGAAAGGGGAGTGAAATGCCTTCTAGCAGCAGCATGATGGACAGAGTCTAAGCAACCATCTCAGAGCAGAAATTCCTCTCCTAGATCTTAAAGTTCAGTGAGATGGACCTGGGTCCTGATAACTTGGTTAAGAAAGTCAATTATATAGAAGGTCCATAGTAGAAATAGAAGTCGAACTATACTTTCTAAATATTCTGGTCTGGCAAGACAGACTTTGGCTAACGATCCTCCACTAGGAATATCTATAGATTCTTGCTTATCATTTTCCAAAGCATAAATTCAGCAGTTCAACATAGTCTTTCCTGGTTTCCCCTGGATTTGAGTAATTTTCATTCTGAAATTGAGAGGCATATGGAACATGTAAGTGAAATCTTGTGAGAATTCATACGCAGTTTGCAGGAACAGCCATGCTACAGAATCACTACACTATTACCATCTATCTGTAGGCCTCTAAAAATCATTACAGCTTTTAAAGAATTCTAATTAGGCATGTCTGAAGCGCCAAATCCAGGTGGATTTTCACCCACTTCCAGTAATATGGCTGCTCTGAGCCCTCATTGAAATAGATCATATCTCTGGAATCTAGCTGTAACGGAGATCAGGTTCTGACTTATCCCATAACCTCCCAAAATAACGTTAAGTTGCTCTGATGCAGCCTGTTTTAAAGCTCTGTGGGGCTTACAGCTGTGTGCCTGTTAACATGCCCTCCAGTTGCTTTCTTTCCCTAGTTAAGAAACGTAACATTGAAACAGAGATGACAAGGATGAGATGTGTCATTCTTCCCTCTTTCCCATATAACTATTTTTTAGGACTTTCTGGGTTAGTTTGGTACCGCTATGCTACTTTCCTGCACACACCCTTGGAATAACCCTGTATCCTCAGTGCCTGCTTCTCACCTGATGCAGTACAAAGCCTTATCATTAAGGGGAAAAAAACAAAACATTTCTAACCATAGTTTTGAACAAAGCCAGGGCCATTCTTTTCTTAACAACTGTTTCAAGATGTATATTTTAAGGTGATCAAAGTGCCATTTCCATAACAAGACATTGTCATCCAATTTATAGAGTATGCAAACCGAAATTATATCAACAAATATCTGCTACTATTAATTATTTTGATGAGTTAAACTAGAGTAACCTGTACATACCACTTCAATATGGCCAGGGACAAATTAATTCAATTAAACAAGTTCTGTGGTTTTGTGTTTTGTACAGATCACATCTCTGCACTGAATATAAAGAAGAAAAGATTTAGTGGAAATGCATAATATAGCATAGCTCCACCTATTTTGAACTTTCAAATTTATACCCCTACTCCTCAGTTTCAAGACTGGGCTATATGTTTATAGTAGCCTTAAATGAATTAAAGAGAAGAATACAAGGGGTTTGTTTCACAGGCAGCTGGTATAAGGACTCATTATATTCTGTAGATCCATGTTAATGTATATTGCCTACATAATAAAGAGATTCAGACCCTATTTTGAAGGCAGTAGATAAAAACCCTGATAACATTGAAGTCAATAAGCCCTCTGGGACTGGGATTTCACACATTATATTTGTGACCTTCCCACAAAGACAGTAAGGTAGTCTCATAGCTGAAGCAATTCCTTCTTTCTTTTTTTTTTTAAGCTTGGGTTGTTTGAAAATCAAAATTACTACTCATGGGATTAAAGGTAGGTAAATGCTAAATGCCTTGATGGTCAGCCATAACATGTCGTGTTAAACATGTCCTCAAGATTTTAAATCTCTCAGTACAAATGGAGTCAATCAAGACTCCGCCAGAAAGATTATTTTTATTACTACTACTATTATTATTATAAAGACAAAATAATCTGAAATCTGAGAAGTTTTATGTTTTGCGATATCTTTATATAGAAGTCCTCTCAGGCAGACAACATGAAAAAGGGGATTTTTCTTAGATCACTGTCTGATCAGATTCTGTTGTCTCCTTGCCACAAGAGGAACCTGGTGTAGGCATAAACAACTTTGGCTTCTCAGTTCAGTGAGGATTTTGCAGTTTAGAAGCAGCCATTCTGGTTCTTCCAGACACCCTTCCAAATCTTCTTCCTAGATTCCGAGAACACATTTTTAAAGCCCACGAGTGTTAAAACTGATGATAAATCTGCAAAGTTATTCTCATAGAGGAAATGAAAATTCATATTCATAAATAGACTATGAACACACTCATCATTGCTCAATAAAAATTCATACTATATTCACAGATAAACTATGACAATACTCATCATTGCTTAACAAAAGCAATTCAAAGCCAGGAAAAAAAAATTCCAAGAAGTTTTGGTCAGGCCATATAACCACAAAAATAAGATATCCATTATATTAATATATGACACTCACTTGAGGTGAATCTTAAAAATGAAATTTCACTGATGAAGATCCTTCAAAGGAATGAGATCTTACCAATTTTTTTTTTGTCGTAGCTGAACTTCCTAAGATGTGGTAAAGGCTGTATGACTGTTCCCATGCACAATTCACAGTGCTTTAATGACGAACTACAAGTATTTAGAGGTTGTTGAAACACCTGTTTGTGGGTCAGGAATAGACTCGCCAATCTGGAGACACCAGAGCTGTTCCCAAAGAAGGCTGACAGGAGAAAAGACAGCACAGGGAAATATGTCTGTTCTAACACTTAGTGAGATACTAAACTGTAGGAAAACAACCAAACCATGGAACTCATACCCATCTGTACGCTCTTAAAACATCCCTGTAACATACACAGCTTAGCCAGGGATACATACTGTATCATATCGCACTGGATTTGGGGAAAATGTAGTTGTGATTAAAGGCTGTAATGCTGATGATGACAATCACCAGTTCATCATACGCTAATGTTCTTGCTTCTATATCACACAAGAAACATGGATTGAACTAACCCCTGATGCAGAGGGAATGAACATGCTCATTTAGGTCGGTGCGGCCTGCGGGGGAAATGGGCTTGCACTGCTGTGGGAATAGCCTGTTTCACCAGAGGAGATGAAATATATTCCCTGCATCCCTGTGCAAACCGGGTTGGAAATCTTTTCAAGGCAACACACTGAGCTGATGTCCATGCTATAATCATTCTATCAGGCTAAACTGCACAGTGGGCAGGACCTCGCAGCATGTGGGCCACAGCTGTACCTTCAGCGCTGTGAACACACTACTAAAATCCAAAATCCAGTAGGGAATGACAGTGATTACATCAGGAGAGTCAATTCCCTGGTGATACTACTAAGAGGAAGGTCTATGTAAAGGCAAGTTAGTTGGCATCTACTGAAGATAAGGCTCAAGGAGTGCGAAAAAGATGTCTCCAAAGGATAAGTGCTTCAATAGGTAGAAATAAGCCTGATGACATACAACCTGTGGGTTTTTTTCAACTGAAATTGGTAATGATTGTTATGGCTGCAATGTCATCACTCTCCATTGCTCCAAGTGCAATGGAGAGTGATGCAACCATTTGATGCAAAAAGATCAAAACAACTGGTAAAATCTTTTGTGTCTCTAAATATCCAGTTTTATTATTGCCTTTTTTATTTCCACATGACAACCGTTAGCTGAACCATCAGCATTGTATGTAGGAACCTTATAACCAGAGCACCTCAGAGTCCCTTTGTTGGGTATAAAAGTGGCTTAACAATTTTTAGAAGATCCATTGGATCAGACTGTCAGATTTCTCTAATGAAGAGTATCAGGATGCAATAACCTACTGGATTTGCTGTGCTTTAAAAGTGTTAGCCAGGGAACTGTGCCGATATGGCAGCTCAGCACAGGAATTTTGCAACATGTTTCTAATGGTTTTGTAAACTAATGAAAAAGGACATTGATGAAGGTTATGTTGATTGCCATTTGCACCTGTTCACCGCCTGGTTTCTCCTTTATACTTCAGATCCATTCAAAATCAACAGCTACTTTAAACACAAGAGGAAAAAGAGAATAGTGATGGGAGGTTAAAAATTATAGTTATGAAAATAATATATGAATGGAATGTTATATCATTAGACTTCCTAGATGTTGGTCCTTCAGTGTTAAGCACCTAGATGTTCATTTTGGACTTGTGTGTTTCCAGTGGGTTTTTAGAGCACACAATCCCTCTTAAAGTACAGTGATAGTTCAACAGCGCAAAAGGAATGCTAATGTTGTAATTCTATTATGTTGTGTGAGTACTGTTCAAATTCCTCCACTAATATAATTTCAAGGACTATATATATGAGTAATTAGCATTGTTTAGGGCCATATTTTTAAAAATAGTTTCTAAATTTGATCCAATATAACATGTGCATTCAACTGGTTCCTTGCCTAAAACAGTAAATCTCAGACCCTGGAAAGCAATTCCATCCACCCAAGCATCTCTTGGGGGGGCTTCCTCCAACTAACTCCTGCACCTTCCCATGTGTGCAAGCTTCCACTCATAAATCTCATTGCAGTTCAGACTTTCTGCTAGCAGAATGATTGGCTCTTTGGATCCCTTTTTGGTGGGGGGGAAAAATGAGAGATCAGAGAAAAAACCCCTACACATAATTCTCTTTGGTCAGAGAGCTGAGCACAGAGAGCTGCTGAAGATGACAGAGATGAATCCAGCCTAAGATAACCTCCTGAGATGGTACTCAGTTTTAGCCAGCTATAAAAGTCTGGATGTATTCTTCATCTCCTCATTGAGAAAGAGTGAGGGGCACCCTGTCAAAGACAACCAGCCATTGTGATGCAACTCATCATTCTCTCATCAGCTTGTCACAGAGCAGAGACAATGTGATAGAAAAGTACCATGAGCAGAATGTATTTTTAAACCTGCTTTCAAAACATTAGTCTCACATTTGATTTCATCTATAGTCCTAGGTCTGTACAAATGCTAAATAAAGCCTGTTTCTGTCTCAAAATTGAGGTAGGTTTTTTCCATACATCAAAATTCTCAATATAATGAAGTCCAAAGGATGTTACACAGTATTGGATCCATTACTAATATGCCTTTGTTACGTCACTCTATGGACAAAGCTGTACTGTTGCCAAGTATCATTAACCTGTTGTAACCAAATGTTGGCTTTACAACAGCTCTTGGGCCTCAATGACAAATGCATACAGGCCACAGACACTGACTGTCCCATTCTGTTCATGGTGCACCAGCTGTATCCCTGAGACCTTATATCCAGGATAAGAAGAAGCTTCCTCGAGAGAAAATGTTTAGAAGGTGTTATACTACCACTGGGGCTAATATCAACACACCCTGTCTCTAATGTGTTGCCATAAGCATGCTTCTCATCAAAATGCTTTTAACTACACTTCTAATACATGGCACTTTTACCCACCTTGTGAGATAACACAGAAGGAAACCATTGCCTGGATGAGCCTTTCTGACCTTTGGCACAGTCATTAAAATCCTAAAATCTTTTTTTAAATCATGGTTTGTGCTGAGCATCCCACTTCAATAAGGATCTGACAAGAAGTAGATGATGTTTATAAGTGGCAAGCAAAGATAAATACATATACGGAAACAGTTTTGCATAATAAGACTAAAAATTTATGACTGCTCAAGAGGAATCACTCTGGAGATTTACAGTGTATTGAATATGGAAGAAGGAAATCAGAAAAGCCTAAGAAAATCTAGTCTCAAGATGGTGCAGCACAAGACGACATGCTGTGAAACTAAAAGGTGCTAAAGGAGCTAAAGGGGTGATTCTTCCAGCACTAGAAAAGAAAGTTTTATTGTCCTGTTAACGCAAATAATGCTGATGCTCTATTTCCCTGTTACTCCAAAGGATACCTCGTAAAACATGACTGTGCTTATGGTGAAAGAGCAGGTGGTGAAACACACTGTTGTCCCTAACACTTCTTCCATTGAGAAGAATCAAATGAAGAACTGGCAAAGCACCAACTTTCAGATATTTTACTTTACAGTCTTTTCTTATTAGAGAAAATTGGATTATTATGTTTTAAAATATGGGGGTTTCCACACAATGACACATGAAATATTGAGATAAAACAGTGGAAAAAATGTGTTATCTCCCAAAAAAATTGTCACAAAAAGAGTCCTGAGGGAACAAAAGTGTTAAGTAAAAGTCTGTTATATTTGAAATGAACACCTGAAGGAAACAAGAGTTGATCAAAATGGTTTTGAGTAAAACAACTAAAAAAATAAATAGGCTTTGAAAGGGAAAGACATAGTTAAGTGAGAAGAGCATATATAATTCACACAGGTACATGAGATGAGATAAAACTTTTATAAAGGGGTAAACCTTTACACTTCAGGGTATAATCTAGATATTATCTTCTGCTCATTGTTCAGTATAAAAATTACTTATTTTACCACTAGCGTTACAAGATGTGTACACCTTCCTCTGAAGAGTTACTGCCATATTTCTTGAGTATTTTGAGTCAGAAATCCAAGGTGGTGTGACTTCAGTTATGGGCAGAGGCTTAAATCTGACACGAGTTAAACATTTTGTGTTCAGGATTGCACACCTGAACTTAAGCAAGCAGCTTGTCAGGTGCTAGCCACAATGTTTGGAAACCATTGGTGGCAATTAGTGCTTAATACTGATGGAAACTAGATTCTTATACGGTTGACTAGAAGGACAATCCTGATGTTCCTTCCATTGTTTCACATAATACTATTTCTAGTTAGGAACCTCACCTACCTGGAAACTCCTCACAAAATCAATCTGGTTTGTATTTTGAATGCAGAAAACAGATGCGGTCATTAAAAAGTGAAATGAAATCTCTACCTCCCTGCCTCACCGTTTCTCTCCAAATATATATAAAGTCATGTATATCTTATATACATGTATGTATATAACAAGAGATGGAGATATAAAGAGATCAAGTTTTGTTATAGGAACAGATACTAAGTTAGCACCAGCTGTATATTCTGAAATCATGCAAATCCTTTTAAATTCCTCCCACAAACAAATAAAAGAAAGAGAGCTTGTGTCAAAGGCTATGTACACACCTAGAAGAGCAGATCACATATCATTCTGCTTGCAAAACATCTGTAGGTTGATACAAATTTTAAAGTTAGCCTTTTTCTTTTCCAGATTTCCAGTACCTTGAGCTTGAACTAACAAGTGGGGCTTCTGCTTACATTGACAGTTTTAATGCTGTCCAGCACAGCTCTCATTGCTGATCTGCCATTTCTCTGTAAGAAATTATGGGCTACGTCTCATAGCTTCAACCACAAACACTATGGTAGCTTCAAGTAAAGCCCCATGTTCTCCTACCTTATGTCACTGCCTTTGTGTTGTTAACTCTTTTATAGTATTTAGTGGAGAGAAATAAGCCAAGTTCTATATTTACAAGTCTTGTAAATGGTAGAACTGTATTTTTTTTTTTGCAAAAAAAGGAGTTCTGATTCAAAACCATCTTTTTTATAGAGTTAGATCTATTTGCCAAATATCCATTTGACAAGTATTTTTTTTCTTCCCCCAAAAAGTTTCTTCTGAAAGAAATGACAAGCAGATAAAATGGAATTTTCCAAATAGGTTGGAAATTATTACATGAATTACACAACCTTGAAGCTACTATCGTAAATAGATTCTTGTTTGAATGCTTGATACAGATTCAAAACACTAGTGAGTACAATAAATCTTAAAATTCATGTTCTGATCTACTTAAACAGACATCAAAGTGGTAAAAAGGAAAGAAGGTCTGCCCAAAATGAACTTTCGATGCAAAGCTGCCCAAAAATTTGTGTAAATCATTAATTTTCTTCTCCTTGCTTACTGGTGGGCCAAATAGGAAAATACGAGCTGTCACCAGAGCTGGAGGTATCCAGAGGAACGAGCATGGGCATGTTATCTAGCACCATGAGATTAACTAGTCAGGTCAAAGCCCTGACCAACCATAGAAGCATGCATGTATGAAAGGATCCTTCCTAACCAGTGAACACACTGATCCAAAGGCTGTGGAAATCCCCCTGGCTTCAACAGGCTTGAGAACAAGTTCTCATGAGCTTCCCAAGACATTGCCTTATAAAGCTTGTCTTTCTGGTGAGACTCTTAAGAGAAATGTACTTGGAGATTTGATAAGCAGCAGCTTTCATCAGATTTCCTAGCTGCCACAACTTTGTCCCATCTGAAGTGAAATATCAAGGATTACAGGTTTGCAGAGCTCCCATCAACAGCCTTGGATACTTCACTGTATGCGATGTACTTGCCATGACATGAGTGCTCAAGAGAATGAATGACTGTGGCAACAGCATTGTACAGAGACCTTCTTATACAATGGGAATTGAACACAACCAATGAGTACTCTCAGGAGTAAGATGGCACATGGCAAGTATTTCCCATTTCCTTGCTCTTATGTAAGTTAGAATAGTTCACTCCTGTGTTTAGAATGAATTTTGTCTTCAAGTCAGTAAAAACACCTCAGTTTCTAGCACTGCCCTGCTAGGATTTTTTTTTTAAATCATGTGGGTTTAAAACTTTTTTGTTCTTTTTAAATGGAATTCTTAATGTTTAAGAGCACTACATTTGGAAGCGATTTTTTTTTTTAGGCATCTGAATTGACATGCAAGTCAAAAAATAGCTCTGTCTGTTTTTAAATGGGCTCCAGGTTGGAGGAAGTACTCCACTGGCTGCCTATGAACAGAGCAGTGAAAGAAAAAAATATTTTCTGGCTGAGCTTTGTAAGCCAAATCTTGGGTGTCTCTCTGTTACACTGCAGTGTCACCACTTTCCAAGCTGCATGAAAAATCCTTATGAAATATTGCAAATAACAATAATAGACTGTCTTGTACACACCTTGGCTCAAAAGCAGCCACACAAAAGCGATTAGAATGGCTGAAAAGGAAAGAGATGCTTCAGAAAATAATACTGTCTGAGACTTTTTAAAAACACCAACCAATGTCCACTTGTCACTGGCCACGCACAAACTTCTGCTTGTGGAGATCACTGGAAGAGGAAGGTTAAAATGAGAGCTGCAACAACACGTGGCTACAGAAACCTGCTTAGGACTCTGAGAACAAAAGGCTAGCATCCCTCACATTCATGTAATCCAATAGAGAGCAAAGAGGAAAGCATGGTTCTGTGTGGATGGGCAAAGAAGGAGTGAAGAGCTGGCAGTGGTGCAGAGAAGAGTATTCCTGGGTAGTTCCTAGCTGAGAGGGGAGCTGTACACTTAGGGTATGAATAGCACCAGGTTTGGCAGGCAGGCAAAACCAAACCTGGATGTTTGTAAGCAAAAGGCTAACAAGATTTTTGTAGCTGGTGAATCAATGATCTCAGCTGGGGAGGTTTAGGTGGCGGAGGAGCTGGAGGAGGTGACAGAAGGATTCAGCAGTTCTGATAGTGGCAAGCTGGCAGTTTTTTGTGAAGACTGTGGGAAGGTGAAATGAAGGTATCTTGGATCAGGCACTCAGAGGAATTATAGCAAGACTCCACTTAAGTAGAATCCTCTGGGCTATCTGATGCCTAGACACATAACATCTGATTTCCAGAACCCTGATGAGTTTTGCTTTGAAAACTTCAGGCATTTCTAAATGGAACAATTGAAAATGAAAGCTGAAACCTGTAAAGGACCAGCTAATTTGAACCTTTCAGGTAAAGTGGACAAAACAAATAGGGATAAAGGGCCACACCCTCGGAGATGATGAGACTCCATCGCCGCTGCCCTGAAAGGCACTGTGTCTTTCAGGGTTAGCTTTCTGCCTCCACTGTTACAGAACAGCATGGGTCTTTTGTTCTTCAGAGTATGACAGGACTCCATCTTGTAGTAACAGGGATGCCTGTTCAGCCTGTGGCAGTGTGACCTGAACTGACACTGTGATGATTAGTGAGGTTCATATTATTAGACTCCTCAACCGGGAGTGCTGCAGACTGCAGGGCATAGGGAGCAGTTGGACGGCACACATCTGTCTATGTGATCAGAACGACCAATCTACTTTTATGAGATACTTTTAAAACAAAGAATGATCTTTGTTAGGCCCTGGGGGGCCCTTACCAGCAGCGTGAAGAGTACTTATTAACCATAAAACCATGTTTAAACTGATAATATTCCGTACTCCTGCAGGGGAATGAAAATCACCAGGCTTGCTGAGGTAAAGGTAACTGTGATAAATGACCGGCAGACACACACCAGGGACTGCAGCCTCAGACTTTCCAGACATGACCACTACTCCCATTTTGCCAGACCAGTTGTACCAGGAGTGGCCTCCCTGTGCAATTCAGACTAAACTTGGGTTCTGAACATTCCCTGACTTCATGCCTGCAGAACTTCACTAGAGGTATAGCTGATTTAAAAATCCCTTCCATATTTCTATGCAGCCTCCACACAGATAATTACAGTTACATTGTGTCACAAGGGATGGCCACCTTACACTGGATTCCCTGTATAAGAGTGGAGGAGGTTCGGTCTTCTTGAGCAAATATATATTTTTTTATCCTTAGCTTTCAATAGTACCAGCATTGCAACAAAGGACTGAGACTCTAAAAATGGTGCAAAAATTCATGCTTTCTTTCTCCAATTTGTGACACCACTCCACTTGTTTCCATGTGACCAGAATACTCTTTTTTAGCTTAGAAAGTGTTGAATTTCTAGAGTAGGGTGGGACATCGGGGAAAATACAGAGAAGAAGAAGAAATGTTGCACTAGGAGTTAAACACAAACACAATAAAAGGAAGCCAGAAAAGGAATGGGGAACAGGCAGTCAAACAGAATGATTTCCAAAAGCTTTCCAAATGCCTATGTCTTTATGCCATGACAGTCTCAGTGTGTGTGTTGTCACCGTCATCAGAATTGCCTGTCTCAGACTCAACATCTCCCAAGGTGCCTAGGCTAGGAATGCCACAGAGGAGATACTTGTGACTGTCTCAGTCTGCATTTCCTTTGAAAGGGATATGAACATGAAGGCATAAACCTGGGTTGGGTTTGGAGAAAAGGAAGGTGTAGCAAAGTGAAAAAATTATTTCATACATCCCACTTAATTTCTAATTATCAAGCCTCTTGTACATCAAGTTCTTGCTCTGGAGGAAGTCTCATTTTAGACCTACTCAATACAAGTAGTCCCTGGAAGGGATTGAGGACCAGACTCCAGAAGCAGCACAGTATTTATCTGTATAAATAGGAACTAGAGAGAAGCCTCAGTAGCCATCCTCCACAAACCTGCATTCGAAATGGTATAACTCTTCTTTTTCATAAGCTCAGAATCAGAAGCATCATGATATCATTTACAGCATCTGGGAAAGTTTTGTTATAGACAGATCTGTATAAAATTATTCCATTTAATCTGAGCCAAACTTTGCTGATGAGTTGGTAGTCCTGTAGTAGATTTATCCAGAGTTTGAGCTGACTTTGACATTTTGAATTTTCTTTCTTCACTGAAGTCACATGAAGGTAGGCAGGACCTAACACCTACAAACCCCAACATGGGAGGAAAATATCCTGAAACTTCTCCTACCACTGAAGAAGTATAAATGTATGGGTATCTGTAAATCCTCCCTGACATGTAAAGAATTTCATTTCTACCACAATAACTAGCAGTTTTCTTTTCTGTAAGACCAAAATACATGTTGCAGTCAGAGCTGGAGGTAGTCCAAACAGGTTTCATAGCTTATCTGCATAGTTTAAGGGGCTGTGGAGGATCCTCAACTGCCTACATTTCAGTATAAAATATTGTAGAAAGCTGAGCAGAGGTGCAGAATAAAATGAAATTGTTAATACTTAAGGCACATATTTGTACTTGTGGAAGAGAGTCTACACAGTCTGACTAAAAAAATTGCAGTGACTACCAAATATAAAAGTACCTATCACCATACAATCTGAGGTCAGATATTGAAAGGAAACCATAACAGAGGTCAGGAGTGAGTGCCCGAATCTTAAACAGGTAAGTCATTGATAGCTGCAAAAAATGACTTAAACCTAGGATATCTCATTTAGTTGTCTTTGTGCAACTAGGAGATATCCATTTCAATCTCTGAAATACCGGCTACTCTTATAGCCAACTTCTGCATCAGACCTTCTTCAAAATGTGGACAATGACTGCTATTGTGTGGTGATGACACAAAGCACACGGGAGGGTGAAGTGTGCTTTTATTTGTGTAATTGCCAAACAAAGCAAATGACAGTGAAGCAGCATAAATTAAAGCTATGAAATACCAAGACTGGCAAATGTGAGCACTGGAACCACAAGTGAAATCATCTATTAGTAATCACCATAATTAAAAAAAGATTGGTGATGTAGATTCCTCAGGGTGGCTGCTATGGTTAAAATAGAAGAAATCCCTTCATGCCTAGTTGTGACTGGAGTTCAGTTTGACAGTGTCTGAAGACTGACGTGTCATTATCACTTCATAATCTTAAACACAAGCTTCCTCTCCTAGCTCCATCACAAAAATCACAACCAGGGTAAGTATTAACTAGCTCCTTCCTTCATTCACCGGTGCTGAAAAGAATTCAGTCTGAAAGCAGCACCTCTGCTGCATCCAAAAACTGTATTTTTCTTGAGCTGCTGGAGCTGGAAACTGAAATACATGATGCCACTACTGTGGCATCTACCTACTGTACTGCTCCAGGAAAGACAAGAAGGTCCCCTAAAGATTTCTAGGTTTATTTCTAAGAGTTTAGGGAAAGCCTAACCCTCTCAATACATGGTGCTGCTGGCAGAAGCTCCATGGCAAGTGTTATGTTGAGCTTCATCACTCAGGAGACTTGATTTTGGCTGGGTTAACATGGCTGTGGTGTCCTCACTAGGGCACAGGGTGGCCCTGGGGAGTGCTGGGTCAGGGCTTGGCACCATGGGGAGCTCCATCTACCACAGGATGACTGTGCCAGAGCATGTCTGCCTTGGCAGACATCAGTCTTTGTGGCTGCCATTTAGGGGAAAGGGAACCGAGGGAAGGTGCCACCCCAGAATGCCATGAAGAAATAATGGAGAAGCCAAATGCACCTTCATTGCTGGGTTTCTTTTGAATTTCATTTCACAGCAATGAGATAGAATTCAGGTAAGTCTTCAATACTCCTGATTACTCCTAAAACCCTTTCTACTCATCTCCCCTTTCCTTCCAGAGCTACTCCCACATCACTCATGTCTACATGACATAGAAATCCACCCAAAAGGCACTTTCCGTGGGTAAATGCCTGGCATTTGGCTTAAAAATAATGAGGATTAATAATTTTATTCCTAAAGCACTCCCCCTGCTGATAGACTCTGAGAGAATGGTAATATATCTTTAAGTATATGATAAAACATAGGGAAATGTAAGACTGGTCACTGAACAAATCTTGACAATCCGTAAATGGGATAAAATAAGACAAAGAAAAGGGAATGAATCCCGAGCAAAAGGAAAAAGAACACAGTAAGAAGACTTAAATAGAGAATAGACATATTAAGAATTTTCTAAGATTTAAAATAAGTTTCTCACATTCCTTGGAACAGAAAGGGCCCTTTACTTTGGTGCAGAGCAACTTCTCAGCTTAGGTCCACTGCAGCACACTGCTAGCTACCAGAAAGTGGTATTCCCCAGAATGGCAGCACATGGGAGAGGTGTCTGCATGCAGAGGACTCAAGGTGTGCTGGGCTAATCCAAAGGGTACAAGCCTCAGAGATGATATCTTGAATGCTGGCCAGGGCATGGACTATTCCCAGCTCCTAAAAACCCTGCCCTGCCTACTCAAATCAAGCTGCTGCTTCTTAGGCAGGCCATGTAAAACAATCCCAGAATGTGCTAATGGCCAGAAATGGAGGCCTGAACAAGCATGGATGTTGACAGCTCTGAAAACCAGGGAAAAGAGCGGAGAGCATGGGAGAGGTGCGGAAGGGGGCCTTCCTGACAATCATGATAAATGTTTGTGGCTTTTCTTTCACACTTGGAAGTGTAACAAACACCAGGCTAAGCATTCGCAGGTAGGAATTTGGGCAGTCTTTATTTAATGTTAAATGCCATGTGTAATACGATTGTGTGGCTTTATTATTACAATCTGTTCCTACCTCTCCCTCTCCTTGCCCCTGCTCCCCCCCAACTCCCTGTGCAGTAAGACATCGAAACCACGGATGCCCTGTTTTTACTGAAACTCTTCTCTCAAGTCTTTAGAAATAATCATGCATTTTTAAAGTGCTGTAAAAACAGTCCTGGTAGTGTTGCTGAAAAATTTATCCAGCTTTTATTTTCACAGGAACTATTTTTCATTATATCCAACAGTCTTTCCTGTTGGTAACATTTCCAAAAGATGGAAAAGTGTTATGACAGTAACTCATCAGGGGAAAAAAAAGAAAATAAAAAAAAAAATCAGAAAGCTTTTCCAGGGCATTAACCAGATAATCCAGTCCACACATAGCTCTGCACACGAGCAAGCAATCCTATGAACTGCAGCAGGTCTACACACTTGTGTAAATTGAGGCAGAGTCACTCTGTTTGCAGGATCTGAGCTCTGCTCCAATTCCGGAAGAGTAAGATTCACATGGTTGTGATTCACATTGAATTTGAGCCCTGAATTTGAACATGCCAGCTTGTCATCAGGCTAGCTGCCTTTTCTTTATTTCTTTTTTGGCTTTTTCTTTTTTCAGTGCAAACTTCTTATGTTTCAGGCATATATATACATTTTGCAAGGCAGCTCAGCCTGCTGAGCCAGGATCTTTCATCAAGGAAAGAAGAGTGCATTGCTTGGTTCTTAGAGAAAGAAGAAAACATTGGTCGCTTTCTGGATTACATCCAAACCATCTGTGACACCTTTGAATACCACAAGTAATGCAATTGGTCATAAATTAAACTATAATTGGCTTTAAAATACACATAGTCTGATTAGCATGTGACCAAGTATAGCAGTCAATAAGACATCCTTATAAGATTCTAAGCTCTAGTGGTCTCCAAGGAATCTATCTGCCCCCAAATCTTCTGTGTTTTAAAAAATAATGGATTCACTGTTTTGCAGCATAATTCAAATTTTGAATGCACTATGCCTCCAAATTCTGTCCTCACAACTCCTAGGAGCCATGGTTTGATGCTTTTTCAGCTTCACTCTTCATATGTCCAGAGATAGCAACACTGCCATCACCACAAAAATCCCCAACCCCAGATTTTGACTCTGTCTTTAAAATATTAAAAAAAACCCACCCAAAACAAAAACCAACCTAGCAATCAATTTATATTTTCTCATCAGAAAGCCAAAGCAGCTCGGATATTTTCACAGTGAGGGATACTGAAAAGAAAGGCAGTTACCCTTTCTAATTCTGCATCGCTTTTGCACTTTATCCTCTTGCTATGGGCCCAGATGCTGTGGCAGAACTTACTGATTCATGCATCATGACACACTGTCATGACTGTGCAATTCAAGGACAGAAGTAGGGTCTGGACAATCGTGATTTGAAGCTGAGAAGCTCACTACCATCTGTAATGGCTGTGAAGACATGACCGGTAACGGAAGACATATTTCTACTTCTCTCCTCACACACATGACAGTCTTGTGGAATTAAATTTCAATTAAGGGATGTGAACATAATGTGTGGCCTTGCTATATTCCAGAGCTCCAACCTCTGCTACAAGAGCTGTACAGTTTCCTCCAGGTGATCCATACTGATCATACAGGATTAACCCTGGGGACCATTTCAGTGAATAAAAGTCCTATAATAGTATTCAAACACATGTTTTTCTTTTTAAAATCACTTAAAACTTGAGTGAGGAAAACTGAAAGTTCCATTATGAAGTTGCAAACTGCTTTTCTGCAGAACTGCTTCTATTAAATTTGCCAATTTCTCACAATTACACTAGAAATAAAGAACAGATCATGACCATTATGCTATATTTTATTTTACTTTAATTTTCTTGAACATTTTTCATTATCACTAGTACTTAGAGAGCTAAGATCTTCTCTGGGATACACTAATACACTGATGACCATGGTAAAACTGAGTAGTGAAGAGAAGAATTTGACCTCTCTCCTTTTTGGAAAAACTAATACAGTAGGCACACATTAAAATGACACTACTTTGCTAATTCAATAATATCTACGTGAAATGTTGTATGTGGTCAGCATACTCTGAACTATAAAGTATTTTAATACAATTACAAGATAGGACTGTAGAAGGTATTTCATGTAGCATTTTATAGCATGCCAATATATCTTTTAATACATATGCCAGAGAATCAAAGGTCTCTGACTTCATAGTATGCTGTCTTTTCATTATGTACTTTTATAACATGGTAGTGATATTAGAACTTGTGTCACTAGAGTACAGTCCATTGCCTGGCTCTTCCTTAAGGCTAGTTGATGGTTTGGGACTACTTCCAAAAAACATGAGCACAAGAGAGTTGTTCTGAAAACAATTTTGCTAAATAAAAAAGACTGTTTCTATAAATATATATTAACTGTAGGCTCCCGTAATTTATTTGTGTGTAGATTCGAGTGTACTGAATGCTGGTAGTGTACTGGATGAAATTCAGCCTCATCATATGACTGTATTGAACAGTATCAACACAATGGGATAATTGAGGAGAGTTTTCAGCTAATGATATCAGATTAAATTTTATAAAAATAGCAGTAGGATAAATCTAGTCCCCAATTAGACAATCCAAATTCCTGTTGCTTTTTTGGGTCTTTTTTCTTACTTTTTTCTCCTCCTTTGCCCTGCCCTGCCATGACATGCTCTGCCCTTGTTTTTTTCCTGGTATTTCATGTTAAATGCCTCATCAGCTCTACAGTCCTAGAATGCATGACTTTTGTTCTGCTTGATGACATGCAGCTCTGTTTAGAGGATGACAACAAAACCCATACAGTACTTAAACCTTATGCAGACAGAACCACCGTCAGTTATGGCTGAGTTACTTGACTACATTCAATTTAAAAATAATAATGTAAACAAGAGCAGGACTTGAACGGGGGAAGAGTCAGCAAAAACACAAACATCTCACAACTCGTAACCACAGCCACCAGAGAGAACACAAACAGCAAATCTGTTCTTGGTTTCCATTGTGTTTTGTTTTAGGAGCTTCACAGACAGCAGACTTCGATTGTTCCCAACTAGGAGTATGTAGAAGTTCTTTTTTTAAGTGTATGCTTAGGATATTTATGGATACCATTTCCATAACAAGTCATAACAATAATGATCTTTCTTTGGTATGAAACGCCAGTTTCAGTGAAGACATCCCAAGTAACAGTGGTGATTTAAAAGTCAGATTTGGGACCTCTGTCACAGATCAAACAGTTTTCACATTCATTGATACTCCAAATCAACAGTCAAAGTACCACATTTGCAGATCTGTTTAAGCCACTAAAACAATTGTTTTACCTTTTGCTTGTTCACAGACTAAGGCTCAAGATGAAGTTAAGGTTCTGAGCTTGAATGGTGTCCAAACCTATAAGAGTTAAAACTGTATCTGACTGAGGAAAGGTTTATAGAGGTGAAAAAATAGGACACCATTTTGGTTAAGCTTCAGGAAGCAGAAACCTACTATATGCAGCCTGGAATCTGGGCTTAAATTATTGTTATTCAGTTACAAGGTTCGCAGTTTCAGCATCTCTGTCTTTCACTGTACCTTACAAGTTTATAAGGTTTCAGTTCCATCTTTTCCTGGTAAGCTCTGGAAGCCCATCACTGCATCTCTAGGCAGCTTAGGGAGCTTTGAGTTTGGTACATAAGAGTTGCCCTTTGAGCAAAACAGAGCACGCACTATTAACTACTTAACTCTTACCCAAATGAAACTCATATATTACAGTCTTAGAGTAAAAATAAAACAGAACAACACAGTTTTAATTGTTATTTCTACAATAAAAATGTGGGTTATTTATAAGTTGGGATTTTATTACCTACCACAATTTATACCCTCTTTATCTGGAAATTCATGGTGGGCAACAAATAACTGCTCACAATGTTTTTGGTGAGCTTTCCATGAAAACATAACTGCATCTTAAAATATGGAAAAGCAATTCATAAGTGAAATGAAAAAAGCTTCCATGGAAGATTACATAAAATACATCTGTCTTTTCGAACCATTGAGATATATAAACAACTCGTTAAAAACTCAAAAAGCCAAAGAAAAGGACAAAAGACCTTTTAATGAGAAGACGTTTTGAACAGATATTTTTCTCCTTTTAAAAAGACAGGATGTTACTTCATTCCTAGGAAGACATTCTCAAATGAACAGGGAAAATACCAGAAGTTTCAACGAGCCCTGTCCCTGAGAGTGCTTATGTTAAAGCTTAAAAATTTTTAAAAAAAAGGTTGCAAGTGGAGATGTCATTTTAAATAGAATCCAGGCTCTTATTTTTTCCATTGCAAAGAGTTTTTCTTTTATGTCAAATTAAATTTTAGGATCACCTATGAATTTGCAACTGAACCCTTTACTGCCAAATCTGATTCCAATCCTTAAAGAATCTGTTTCTGTAATATGGCCAGCAGTGCACTAACCTCTAAAAGGTAGCCAGACATATTCGCAAAAAATATATCGTGGCTAATCAACTAAAACTGTGTAGTAGTTTGGGAGCAATCAATCAACTTCCAGAACCTTCAAAGCATGAAACTGCTGTGAGTATATCCATGAGCGATGGTAATACTAATGGCTAACGTACACAGAAATTTTTGAGATGGTCTCGGCTTTTTTATTTTCACGATGTTTCTACACAAGCATAGACTTTACTGTTAAACAAAATTGAACCCATCACAAATAAACTCCAGATAATAATACAAATATAGAGGGACAGTAGGTGTCACTTTGCACCAAGTTAAAATAAGGACTGTCAAAAAAGAGGTTTGTGTTCTACAGGTGGTGGTGTCTTGATCTCATCCACAAGAGGACTTGAAGAGGAGCATGGTAAAACAGTAGATAATTGCATATATTCCCCCCAGGTTATTCCTCAAGGCATCATTGCTGGTAACTTGAAAGATGCCCAAGCACTGTCTATATGCAGAAAATGTCTTAATAAGCAAAGCTGAGCTGCTCACTTCCACTTTCAGGCTTAAGCCTGCCTGGCATCTAAGGAACCCTCTGCTAAATTCCTTGAGGAGCTCATTAAAATACATTGCACAAAGTCACCCCTAAAGCACAGCAGCAAGGAACAGTCACCCATAAACTGCAGTAGCACTTTCTGTACTTCTTTAGAATAGCCGGAGGAGGATTGCCACCTTTATGTTCCCTTTATGCCATAACTCTGTGGTCTCAGCGCTGACCAAAGAAATCTCTGACCAAAGTTCAATTCCTGGTTTTATCTCACAGGGTTTTAGCCCCTGGTTCCCTATTCCTAACTTAATTCTTCATCCATCAGGCTCCTGACTTCCACCCGTGGAGAGGTTTATGCATGTACATTAAACTCTTCATGGATAAACTAGCAGTCTGAGCACAGGAACCCAGAGAAACACCAGCAGCCTCCATGTAGAAGCAACATCTAATTCACTGTGTGTTCTATTGAAATTATGGAATTGCCTTTAATCTCCTTAAAGACATTTTCAGAAATCTGTGATCAAAGCAGACATGTCATGTCAAATGAAAGCCCACGGTTTTGTACTTGAACCATCATAGTCCTATTTAGGTCTTCTAAGAATTAAAAAGTGATTGGGTTTTACAGTTTTGCTGCCCCAGATGAAAGTAACTGCTTTTCAAATCTAGAATCCCAATTCTGATAGGGGATAATTGCTCCGTTGAAGAAAAGCACCTGGGAGATTGTCTTTTCTTGAACTGGCACCATCTAGATATTTTGGTTTGGTTTTTGGTTTGGTTTTTTTTTCTTTACTGGGATCAGTGGGTACCAGATTGTGTGCTCTGTAGGTAGATGAACTGAAGGTGACTTAAGTATTTTTGTAAAAAAGCTGTAAATAATTTGTGCCAAATAAGTAGCTATAATTTAATCCATAAATGTGACCAGTTAGCATCATTGCTAATATGATGATTTTTTAAATCAGTTTAGGATTTTTCCAAAGCTACCATGGTCACTTAGATCAAGGTGAGAGGTCGGGTTAGGCTTAAGCTGAATGTATTTGGGAAACACAGCTTTCCGGAGATAGAACCCAATTGTTCTTTTTTGTTCATTTTTTATTTGATCATAGCTCCACTTGTTTCAGAGGTCATAGTTATAAATTGTAAAGATTTTCAGGTGATTCAGGTTCATGTTTCCTTGAGAAACTTGAATAAAGGAAATTGGATTAGTTTTGCCTATGAGGTAGTTGGTAAGCATTTTTCTACAACCTGCATTCCTATTTACTCAAGGAGCAGTTCTTGCTTCCAGGTATATAAAAGCATTTTATAATCTTGATTTTTTTGTAATTTTCTTTCAAAGGTTAACAGAACATTTGTGATCTCAAATGATTAACAAAATCTGTGTTCAGACTAAATATTACATGTGAAAGCAAAGTATTTCAAGAAACAGCTACTCCTCAATTTACATACCAGGTTTAATTTTAGGGGTTTTTTTCCACTGCAGCAGATGATTATGTCATTAACTCCTAAACCAAGACAGAAAAATGCCTATTTTTAGGTGTCATTGACATCATAACTAATTCAGAGAGCACATTGCACCCAGAACTCCTGGCAAGAACCTAGCAAGATAAAGGACTGATGTCAAAACACACTTGTGCAAAATATACCCCTTTCTAAGATAAAAACCACCCAAGATCTCACTGTGGCAATTTTGGAAACTTTAAGAAAACCAAAACAAAACAGAAGGAAAAAAAAAGAAATCCAAAAGATTTTGCTGTTCACACAGCAAAATTGAAAATATGTGTAAAGTGTATGTTTTGGTATTTTGAAGTGGTTTGCTTCTAACAATAGAACTGCACATTCATCACTGATCATGGGATAAGTGTGGTGTGGGGATCTGTGTTATGCCAAGACTCAAAGCATTTCATATGAGCTTTGTTATGGAGGAACAGCAACAGCAAAGGGGAGCTCTCATGCAGACAGTGGTGACTTCAGGCTTCTGAAGGTTACATGATCACTTAAAATCCAACCCTTTCAAAAGTCCCGCGTGACACGAAAACATCTAACCTGCAAACCAGCTGTGAGTCTTTCCTGGATTCTCATCAGCAGATGTACCTTCACAAGCTGTGGTAGAGCCTAAATGATAGCAAACTCCCTTCCCGCAGTCTTTTTGCAACTCCCACTGGGCTGGTCTTCACCTCTTTGTAGACCAACTGACAGGTTTATGTCTGTTACTAGCTCTGTACAGCATCTCCTGGAAGAAGGGCTGCTGCTGCATACAGTGATTAGTTGAGATGACAGTGTACCAAGACAATAACTTTTTTACCACTTTTCCATTAATGCATCAGCAGGTCTCATCTTTCTTTTGATATTGCTATTTAAGATGTTTCCTGATTTGGAATCCAAGTTCCTCATGTCTTAAGGTTCTGTATGGGTTTAGGCACTCACTCTGCTTGGCCTTTGCAGCTCACCAGGGCAAGGGCTGTATCTTCCCCGCTGAAATGTAGCATATTAGTTAAAAACTAAGGAGAGTAGGCAATCATTTTCCAAATGAAATGTACACTTTACACAGACTGAAATATAAAATCATAGAACTGTAGAATCATCAAAGTTGGAAAAGACTTTCAAGATCATCAAATCCAACCAACACATTGTTATGTATTATGTGGTTATGGATATAATATACAACCTTAAAGGTTTGGATTTATAGCCACTAATTAATATATCTATCTTCTTCATTCTGTGTGCACATGCAAACATTCACACACTTGCAGAGCAGCTATGGGCACATGGGCAGCTACTACTTTCCCCCATTCAGTTTTAACCTATCAGGCCCCAATTCCTATTTCCAATGGGAGACATGATCTACAGAGACACAGGACCCTCAAGAGGGCTCGGCATCTTTTAATCCAGTTCCTCTTTAAGAATGCCTGCCCCTCACCCTTACGCCTCACAACACTGGAAAATCCTGCAGTCCCAATTACAAAGGCTGGAATAAACAAAGGAGAAGAAATTTAGAGTTACTCTTAGAAATTAAGAGATCCAAGAGCATTTGTGTATCTGTACTGCTCTGTCCGGTGTCACCCCTTGAATGCAAGGAAAAGGGCTGACATTACATTGTTTTGTAGGAGACTTGTACTTTGCTTTACATGAAATTCAGATGAAAACACTTGCTTGCTTTGCTCAGTCAAGTAGATACCACAGAATTAATGCGCATTAAAACTACGTATTTCACATACATGAAGTATGTGCAGGATTAAGTCTCCCAGTGGAAACCCAAGTGCTTCACAAGTAAATAGTGAGGAGAGACAGGAAAGGAGGGGGAAAGTTCTGATGAAGCATGAATGGAAAAAGAGTGGCAATAACATCAGTTGTTGAAGTACCAGTTATATTCATGATACAGGGTCTCATCCATCTGCCATTTCGTTTAATGGCAGAAGGTGGGGGCAGCCCCTCCACATCCAGTTCCCCAGTCTGCATATTTCTGCAACCTTTAAAACCACTTCCACAATTGCTTATAAACATGGATTACCAAACTGGCAACAAACTATAAAAGTAAATGCATTTACAATATGCCCTCTAGATAGCTTTACTGCCGTGGAAATTGCTTTGCTGTGACCGTGGGCTGTAGGAGCATAAGGCTGGGGAAACTACATGCTTTGCCCTGCTAAAACCTGACGGGTTTTATCAGGGCATTTTGCTTCTAACGTACAGCCACCTCACCTGTGAAGCATGCTTATTAAGTTCCTTTCATGACCACAGGACCGGCAATTTATAAATGCTGCAGGTGTGAAGGCATTGTGTGGCACTTTTAGCTTAGTGAAAGAACATCGTTATTCATGGGTGAGATATTCAATTTATTCAGTGGAAGAGGAGTAATGTGTGCGGGGGTGGAGAGTGTGAAGCTGATGATAGAAAGACATAAATAGAAACAGACATCCTTGGAGCACCTCAGCCATTCCATTGTATTGCTGCTTCAAGCGTTTAAATCTCCCAATAATGGCCGGGTGCTGGTATTTTTCCTCTAGCAATGTAGGTTGCTATATTGCCTGCCACTAAATTATGTTTAAAAGTTTACCTAATCTTACTTAGTTTTTATGGAGTAACAGCAATGGTGTGAGACCATATTGAACCAGTGGCTGCTTTTAGTTAGGGACCCACAGTCTCATCTATTCCTGTATCACCTAGCCTTTTGCTGTGCTTGTACGCAGCATGTTGCTCTAGTCATCATGGATGTCTATCCCAGAAACAAACATCCTACAGAAAGTGAAACACTGGGATTTCTTGAAGTAAACGGCAGGGCTTAAACTATTCAGTAACTTCTTTTATTAGGATTTATAATAATTGCCATATATTATTGCTACTTGAAAATACTATGTCTTACTTAGTCTTCATTCTCTGGACCATTTTCCATTAGCTATCCCCATTTTCAGTTCAAAGGGCTGACAAGGAACAATTCAAACAGAATGTAATCATAATGCAGATTTTTGAATTTTGTGACAGCTAAAGAGGTTTTTAGGGAGTTTTAAAGGTTATATGTGTATTTAGTTAATGATTTTTTCTTTGAAGAATGTTGGATACACAGGTGAACCTAATCTCATGTATTACCATGACTATAACATTTTATAGCTAAACCCACTATGATCAGACAACACAGAAGCTAAGGTAACTTTTTGGCAGGAAATATGATTTCATCCTGTGTTCTTCTAGCAACCTCTTCATTCATCCTTGTGCCCTCCATTACAGATGCACTAGTTTCCTTGCATTTCTATATCCTCTATAGGTTTTATTGTGATTAGACTGTCAACTGCTCTTATTCATATATCAAAAATGTTGATAGAAGTGACCAAGTGTAGTAAATACATTATTTTTTTGGAGCTATATACTTGAAGGTTGGTAGAGGACTTTTGGCAGACACATATATTGCTCCTCTTCCAGTGAGATACCGACAGGGCCTCTGACACATCAACACTAAGCTGTTTAGATATAATATATGAATGTTTGCTAAATTTTTTGCCAGACTAACAATGTAAAAATATATTCCATGAAGCAAAGGATATAGACTTAGTACTGTCAAAAACACTGAAAAGTTATTTTAAAAATACATATTTAATCCCTCATTTTTCTATCTTCTGTTCCAGTTTGGCTACAGGCACTTGGGAGTCTCAATTTGTCAGCTGCAAGTAGGTTGCCTTTTTAAATCAATTCAAGAAGGGTGGCAGTAAATAGCCCTCCTTGTCCTATTTGTAGCTGTAATAATGGCTGACCTACTGAAGTACTGACACACACCCTTCAAAAAAATAAAAAAAAACCCACACCAAAATTGATACGGACAAACATCTAACATAATTTAAGTTCTGAGACACCTTTTCTTCAAAGAGGAGTTCATAAAAGCTATGGGTTAACAGTGAAACTGCTTACAAAATAAATAACCATAACACAGATGACTCCCTTGCTTACACCTCTTGAACAACTGCTGAGTAAACAGTAATACTCCTTTCTCATTAAGAACATTTAATGGACAATATTTTATCCAAGAGAAGCTGAGAGAAACTTGAGCAACATCTGAATTCACCTCAAACTGAAATTAAAGGGGGCCTTGAGTAAGCCAGGACATCAGCATATTTTCTGCTAGATCATGAAACCTTTACAATTGTCAGAGTCTCAACACCTCATTCACAAGACATGATTAAGTACCCACTCACGGAG
Source organism: Zapornia atra (assembly GCA_013400835.1). Taxonomy (NCBI): domain Eukaryota; kingdom Metazoa; phylum Chordata; class Aves; order Gruiformes; family Rallidae; genus Zapornia; species Zapornia atra. The sequence continues at coordinate 31,296 of VZTU01003026.1, read as the reverse complement.
ACTAATACCTCCCATCCAGTTACCAGCACACCTCCCTGCAGCATGTGTAAGATCCTTAGCATCGGTGGAGGCAAATACCCATCGGCTTGCGAGATTTCAGCAGATCATCTGCAACAGAGGTCAGAAGCTCAAAGCCATAATAAACGGCAACAACAATGGCACACACATCTGTTTTTTAACAAAAGTTTGCTGAGCATTTCAATATATCACAGTGTATTGCAAGCCCAAATCAAAAGAGAAATGGAAGAGAATTTTTGAACCCGCGTTTCTTTCAGACACACATTACTTCAGGCATCTGAAGAAAGTGTCGAACAGCTTCCCCACCCACTTTCTCAAAGTGGAGGAGAAATTGCTCTCAAATGTTGGTTATAAACGTGTAATCTGAACTCCAGCCACTCGGCAGGGCTGCAGAAGAATTTACGATGTGCTAAATATTTCCTTTGTTCTTCCCAGTGGCAGCCTGCTGTAGCAATTAGAAAGCAACTGGCTGCACATGTAAACTGTGGCTGTTTTCTAAAGAATTGTTGATAACTGTTAAAAGCCTTCCTAAGCAGGACTTGCTGCTAATACTGCAATGCTGTGCGTTAAATGTATGTCTATATCAATGCTCCATATTTTTTTCTCATCTTCTAATCTTAGTTGTGTTCCCCAGGCACCTTACTACCAGGATAGAGGGAAGACACAACTGTCGACCATTGTTGCAATTTAGCCATTACTAACCTTAAAATACAGCCTCCTGAATCACTCTCTCTTAACTGGGGAGCTAATTTGCTTCCATAGGAATGATGTGTTCGTGTAAATATACAGCCACTACAACAACATTTATTTCCATTTTTGCATTAAAATACAGAATAAAATCCAATCTCAGTCCAGTTCTTCTCACTTTCAACAAAGACAGCAGTGTCCTAAGCCACTTTGCAGCACACTGAGAGCACAAGGCATCAAACCCCACGGTGGTGAATTTGAAGCAAGCCTGCTACAGAGGACATTACAGAGAAATGTGCAGGTTTCTCAAAGGGGAAAGACAGCTTTAGGAGATGTCCCCCCATCACCATCCATCGCCTTCGCCATGGCTACAGAGGAGGTAGCAAGCAGGGCAAAGCAAACAAACTGACATAGGTGACATACGCAGGAACATGGGCCATGCTGAGGGTTAGTGAGGGGAGGTGTCAATACACAAATTCACTAAGCAGTAAGAGCACTGCTTTTACAAGAATTAAAGTTCAGAATGAGGAATATGTTAGTTGTACTTGGAGCAGTTTTAGAAGGTCTTTTGTGGTCCATCATCCCCAGCCTAGGGTGCAAGTGCTGATCAGGAGCCACAGACAGCCCATCAGACTTGCTGCCCCTGTGCTGTGTCTGCAGAAGAGGTTGAGAGCAGTGAGGAAGCCCAAGGGAAAGCTTCTTCCATGTGCCAGCACCAGGATCCACAGCATTTGCCCTTGGAATTCCTGTGGAGTCCTAACCAATACATCAAAGTCAGCTCCTTGGTACTCATGTGCCATTGCTTAGACCCTAGCTTCCCTAATCCTTGGTAGGCTATGTCATGGATTCCTTCTGAAGCCTGAGGGAAACACAGTTCCCTAGTCTAAAACCTGCCAGCATCCATTGGCATGTCAGCAAAGTGTCACCTCTGGCACGTGGCCTTCAAGGTAAACCACTGGACGTACAAATTGAAATCAAGCTTTTAGATATGGGCTTATGATAAGAGCACACTCTCTGTGGTGGCCTTCACCCTGTTGCACCACCTGGCAATGTCTGGAATGAAGTTATTTATAGTCTATACAATGAGAAGTCAAGTGAGTTGGATGGTTTGGGATTTTGGTAACAGGATACAGAGATTTCTGTTTTGGGCTTACTGGGTCAGCCCCAGGCCAGACTGCTGTTAATGAGTGGAAGTCATTTCCACCCAGTTGCTTCTCAGTGATATGTGTGAAATGGGCTTGGTTTGGGCACCCTTCATTTGAAGGCTCTGCAGACAAACCAAGGCGGAGGGCAGACTGAACAGTTTCTTCCCTAGTTCTGAGCCTCACCAGGCAGACTGGAGATACTCTACAGCCAGTGCCACACCACATCTTTGATCAGACATGATTTCCAGCACAGAATCAAACTGAGCTGAAGCTGCTGGAATGAATCCCAACTTGTGCAACTGCGTCCTACACCGCTACATTTTAAATGTAAGCATGAACGAAGAGACTGTCCAGGCTGCTCTTTGCATTCACAGATATATCCATCTGCCACAAGAAAAAGTCGTGGTTTTACTCTGTGCTATAGCATTAGCTTTGCTATTTCAAACAGCTCTACCATCCATTCTTTCATTCAGAGCAACCATCAGTTTGCTTCTTCAACTGTCCAGCTTCTCATCACTGTTTAGAACTTGCATTTATTTGGATTTTTAGGGCAAATTAATAACCTCTATAACCAAATCATCACCTGTGCCTGTGTGAATGCTGAATACTATACAGTTAGTCCCTTACAGGTCTAACAATTGATCATCCTGAGACTCCAATATTGCAAGATGCCTCGAAACACAACCCATCTCCAGCTGCCACGTTACATGGAGACTCCTAATAATCCCATTTTTTGCTCTTTTAGTAATGAAATGAACAAGAACTCACTACTTGCCTCCTTTTGCGTCATCAGCCAAATATTGATATGTGTGTCCTGGACTTAATTTAATATTCAGCACTGTTGCTTACTCGTATATAACAAGAAAGATACAGCAAGTAACATGATAGGAAGAAATGGGAACAGGGAACAAAATTCAATGCCAGTTGAAAATTAAAGTAGCACCTGGTGGTTATATTCTAACAAAGAGTGCAGTCAACACAGGGACACAGCGGGATCTGCATTGATGCCCTTAGTGTTCATCTATTACTCATTTCTTGGAGATACATGCTTCTGTCTCAGCTTTACATTGCAGCAGTACTGACATCACATGCATTCCCTCACTGCTTCTTTTCCTTGCTTTGACCTACTGAGAGGAACACTTTTCTGCAAGCTCTGCCAGTGAAAGAGGATATCACTTGTCTGCTGGACTGTAAGTTTCCATCAGGCTATAGTTGTAAATCTAAACACTAAATTGATTAATTTTTAGCACTATGTGTTATGGCAGAGCCAACAGGGCCAAGATAAGATTGACTCATTAGGTGCCACAGACATCTTGCAATACTCCTTGCTGCAAAGATCTTGAATTGAAATAGATAAGACAGACCACAGATGCAAGGGAAAATAGAAGCAAAGTGAAAAAATACAATTTATCTAAATTCTAAAAAGAGCTCAGACTAACATAACAAACTCTGAAATACATATGCATAAGCAAAAATCTGAAAAAGATCCTGCATTTTGGCTTTTTTAGCAGGGCTGCATGAAGACCTTGAGAATAAAAGAAAATAGAAAATCCCTGTATTTTATTTATTCCCTCTTATAAACGGGTGATGTCTTAGCATTTACATAAGCACTTTCTTACGCAAGGATTTCTAACAACTGCCGTTTAGTGCAGCCTCCTCATTCTCCAACGCTTTGGATAAATACAGTTCTCACCTTACAGACCAAAGCACAGAAAGTCAGGGCACTGGCTTAGGATTCTCCTAATGAATCCAAGCCAAGGCAATACTCCATGAGCAAAGACGTGAAGTCTTGACTATTAGCTAGGTGACATTTGCCTTGCACTCCACTGACTTATTTTGCAGTTAGACAGTGTTGGGGTCATTGCGCTCAAGACTAAAAAAACACATTCCTGTGAGCTTAGAGGAGCAGGGAGAGTGGATGGAGACAGAGGAATAAGTCATTGTCTCTCAGATAAAAGAGCATGGGAGAGATGGCAGAGGCAGCACAAGTTACCAGTTACCAGAGACTTCACTGTTTGTGCAACAAAAGAAAATCCTCCCCAATCCGACTTTGAGGTAGTTCTGATCAAACACAGTCCTGTCATGTATTTTTACCTTACTGATCACTGCATTTAGACCATTAGTAAGAAGCACTGAAACAATGAGATTAAAGTTATCAAAGTGCTGTTAAATTTCATGCACTTGTACATCAGCTACAGTGTCAGTAACTTGTGCCATCAGTCTCTGATTATTTTTATACTTTGTTTGACAGACACTTCTGGAAATGTCTTCTTGTTTTACGTCGTCAGCAGAGCTCCCAGGCTAAGTTCCTTACGTATCTTTCAATGCTGCTAAGCTGATTGGCATTTACTTGTACCCCCCTCACTATAAGAATCATGGGGTCTGACTTGGCAAGAATCACCTCTTTTTTTTTTTCTTCTTTTTTTTTCCTTTCTTTCTTTTTGAACAGAACAGCTGCCCTCCGAATTCAGGCCCATCTGGTCTTATTTGAAAAATGAAGAGGGGAAAAATTAAAATCAGTTCTCACTAATTAGAGGAAAATTGTATGTAAACAATTGAAAGGGCTTTTCATACTTATGGCCTGACATTTCCACAAAGAGTTTAATTGCTTGCATGGGCCTACAGGGTTATGTTCTTTTTTTAAGTTGCATATGCTCCCTGCCAAATACTAGCTTGGACATGCTGTGAGTGATTTTTGGATCACCAGCAGCTCTTGCTATTTTAGGCTCTGTCACAGCTTGAAGTTGTAATTAATTTTGAGGATCCTGACAATCATAATTATGACAGTCCTGGTTTCTGATAAGGCTCACTTAGCTTTTCTTTTTCTGTAGGGAATACTTAGGTTTTAGTACTAGGAAAATAATTTCATACTGCAGACTATCACACACACTGTGATACATTCCCGATTTAAAGAATAAACACCTGCTGTGGAGTTGGGCAGGAAACACAGTACTCGTCCCATTAAACTTGTCAAGTTGTTATTAATGTTCTCTACACAAAATCAAGATTATTTGAAGCTCTATTCATAAAGTCAGGTGAAGGAAAAGCCAGTCAAAGGTGACCTCTCATAGCAGTGTACTCTTTTGGATGATCGAGATGCACACGAGAGACAATTTCACTTCTTTTATGCTGTCCTCTTTGTCTGAAAGGGAAGATCCCTAAAGAATAGGGCACTACTTTCTCCATAAGAAGCCTCTCCTGCTAGAACCACCTAGGTTTGACAAGTAAATACTAAATGAAGTAGAGCCTTTGGTTCACCTCTTTCTCTGTCCAAGTTAGTGTCTGATTAAGTTGCTGTTTGCTATTCTAGGGTTTCCATCACTTTCTCTTCCCATCACTTCCTTCAGTTTCTCTCTAATTTTGATTAAGAAATCAAGTTTAGGACTAAAGGAATCCCCAAAATATTTTACTGAACTGCTGTGTTTTTTACTGAACTGCTGCGTTCCTGTGGAAAGTTTCCATTCCCCTGAATATTTTTCTGTGGGATAAAAAAACCAATAAATCACAGAATCACAGAGGTTTGAAAACTTCTGACTTAAAAATAGTTGAATTCTTTTCTTACAGGTGAAGAAGCGTGATGCTCCCAACTTCCAACTTCACATCATTGGTGACTTGTATTAGCAATAATGGCAGAAGCATTTTCCCTTTTAGGTTTTTAGAGACGTTGAACTAAAAACTGACTGGAGTTGGTAGGCAGACAAGTGCACAGTGAAACGAAAATGTATGCTGGACCTCTAGATTCACTTCTGATGGCCCTGGGAAATAACACAGTTCTGTGCCACCCCCTACCCTGGGAACCATGCTGTTTGTGTATGCGGGCAGCTTGGCTGGCCCAGTGTCCAAGAAAGGACGAAAAGTGATGCCCGTCTTTTCGCCTGTTCCAGGGGGAATGTATTTCATCACTGGGATCAGGAGAAAGTCTTCTCTATGCTTCTCCAGGACAGCAATGGCAATTTTACCTGCATTCATAGCCTCCTTTTGCTTTCCCTTGAGAAATAAATGCCAGCCTTAAGCATTAGGAGATAAAATACAGGTCTGCATCACTATTTGTATCATATTCAAAGACTTCTTCCAGAGACCTTAAACCCAAAAATCATGCAAGTTAGAGAGGATCTCTTTTTTTTATATCAGTGGTATAAATTTCTAACTCCTCTCTCTTCACCAAGAGTCTGACAGTGTCAACTAAGTAGGTACTAAATGCTAGGAAAAAAACCCTCAAAACCAAAGAGGCACTGAAAAGATTCCAGTACTTGTTATATTTTTCCTTAATTAAGGCTTTCTAAAGGAACTTTGTCATTTTGTTTGTTTGAACCCAGGTTTCCCAATGCCCACAACCGGTAATCCTGACTAAACTTTTATTATATCAGAATTAATACTATCCTCATTTCATTTGTGATGGTTAAGGGAGAGACTGGGAATAACTCCTGGAGAAGACAAGGAGCTGAGGAGACCTTATAGTGGCCTTTCAGTAGCTAAAGGTGCCTACAGGGAAGATGGTAAATGACTCTTTATCAGGGAGTGTAAAGATAGGACAAGGGATAATGGGTTTAAACTAAAAGAAGGTAGATTGAAATTCGATATTAGGAAGAAATTCTTCCCTGTGAGGGTGGTGAGGCCCTGGCACAGGTTGCCCAGAGAAGCTGTGGCAGCCCCATTCCTGGCAGTGTTCAAGGCCAGGTTGGATGGTGCTTTGGGCAATCTGATCTAGAGGATGTCCCTGTCCATGGGCTTTGAGATTTCTTCCAATCCAAACCATCATCTATGATGCTATGATTCTATGAAGCAAAGGAAAAAGAAAACCAAAAGATTTATTTTCTACTTCCGATCAGCAAGCGATGACCAGCTACTTTCCTGGAGGCAGGACTTTAGTATGCATAGCAGTTGCTCTGGAAGAAAAATGTCACAAATCACAGTTATGTTATTCCTCCTTTCTCTTGGCTTTTTATTGCTGAGCCAATGTCACATGGCAACTTGGTCAGTTTGGGTCAGCTGTCCTGGCTGTGTCCCTTACCAAGATGTTGCCCACAACCAGCCTACTGATGATGTTGGACAGAGCCTTGATGCTGTGCCAGCACTGTGATGAGTTATCAGCACCTGCACTGTGAGGGCCACTATGGGGAAAATTAACGCCACCCCAGCCAGACCCAATACAAGGAGGAAAATAGTGAATTTTCATAGAGGTCCTTCTAGGTCAAGTTCTTGGTACTTGTCCTCTTCTTGTCTCCCTCTCCACAACTGCCTGGGTCCACCCAGTGGAAACGTGGCATCAGCAACACTCATTTTACTGTTGTATTTTGATTTTAGCCTCAAACTATCCCTCTTCAGAAAGCCTAATGCACATTCACACATTGTGGATCTTCCTTGCATAGGTATTTGGTCAAGTCTGCAGATTCTGCTGCATGCAACCTCTGGAAGTGACTGCAAAGCTTCCTAGAAGAAAGAAGCTCCTACACAAACACAGCTCTCAGGGCAAACTTCTCGCTCCTTACTCTTCCCAGTATATTGACAGTTTGTAAGACTCCTGAAACACAGTCAATACCACCAGCTCCTGTAAACTCTTCAGGAGGGAGGAAACAACTAATCCTTGGCTTTCAAAAAAGAAAAAAGAAAAGATACATAAACACCTCACTCCAGGAGGGGAGACTACAAATCCCACTGCCCTGGGAGCACGGGAATCTGTGCTCTAGAAAGTGCTGACACACAAGATACACCACATCCTAAAGCCTTGCCCCAGTCCCTGCTCAGCATGCTGACCGCTGTGAATTCCTCTGGATGCTGAGGCAAGTGGGTGCGTTGCACTGCTGGGGCGAGGTGCCTGCCGTGCAGGCACTGCCATGAAAAGGATGAGGAGGCCAAAGTTGCTTTTTTGACTTTGGCCCTAGGATGCTTGAGATTAGGCAGAGCTCTGCCCAGCATTGCCAAAGAGCCCTTAACAGGCTTAGCCTTTAGAGTACAATTTCCCTCCAGATGTGAATGTATAACAGGCAACTCAGGAGGTAACAGCTTAATTGTTCATCAGCTAGTAAGCCTCTGTCCTGATCGTTAAAAAATTTTATGTACTGTTCAGAGCTTGTACATTGTAGTAGCAATTATACTGGAATAGATAAAATAAAACAGACTGATAAACTTGATTGTTTGTTTTTCCTTAGTTTTCTTTCCAGACCAGCTATAATTGTTTGTAATAACAGAAAGAGTAACATTAATGCCGGTTAATAGGGTTGCTGTTAAGGCATGGAGTGGATTTTGCTCATAGCTCACTACTGAGTTCCAATGTGTCCTGCAGCAAGGCTGCCACTGCTCCTGCTCCCTTTCCATAAAGGGAAAAGAAGACTCAATTTTCTACCTATTTTACACATCTGATCCTTTGAGAGGTATTGTGTTAGGGATTACTCCTTCTGATGTGCCATGAAAATCTTCCAAATATTCCTTAGAACATTATCTGATCACTGCAAGGTCTGTTTGGGCTCAGAACTTCATTTTACACTGCAAATCCTACCAATGCTCCACTGTGGTTGTGCTGCATGTCCAAACCCCAGGTAGTACAGACACAGGTGTAAAGTCTTCCCTTCTCCTTGGAAGAGGGTAGATTTAGATTAGATATACAGAAATAATTCTTCCTTGTGAGGCTGGTGAGGCCCTGGCAGAGGCTGCCCAGAGCAGCTGTGGCTGCCCCCTCCCTGGCAGTGTTCAAGGCCAGGGTGGACAGGACTTTGGGCAACCTGGTCTAGTGAAGGCTGTCCCTGCCCATGGCAGGGCGTTGGAACTAGATGGTCTTTGAGGTCCCTTCCAACCCAAACCAGTCTGTGATTCTGTGACGATTCTATGATACTGTTTAGAAACATTCTGCTAGGTAGAATCATAGAATCATAGAATCGTAGGGGTTGGAAGGGACCTCAAGAGATCATCGGGTCCAAACCCCCTGCCAAAGCAGGCTCCCTAGGACATATCACTCAGATAGGTGTCCAGACGGGTCTTGAATATCTCCAGAGAAGGAGACTCCACCACCTCCCTGGGCAGCCTGTCCCAGGGCTCTGTCACCCTCACTGTGAAAAAGTTCTTCCGCATGTTGGTGCGGAACTTCCTGTGCTCCAACTTGCAGCCGTTGCCCCTTGTCCTGTCCCCACAGACCACCGAAAAGGGGCTGGCTGATTCCCCCTGCATCCCCTGCTTAAGATAATTATAGACTTTAATTAGGTCCCCCCTTAGTCTTCTCTTCTCAAGGCTGAAGAGTCCCAACTTACTCAGCCTATCCTCATAGGGGAGATGCTCCAGGCCCCTAATCATCTTCGTAGCCCTTCTTTGGACTCTCTCCAGGAGATCCCTGTCCTTTTTAAACCAAGGAGCCCAGAACTGGACACAATACTCCAGGTGGGGCCTGACCAGGGCAGAGTAGAGGGGGAGGATCACCTCCTTTGACCTGCTGGCTACACTCCTCCGGATGCACCCCAGGATCCCATTGGCTCTCCTAGCCACCATGGCACACTGCTGGCTCATGGCCAACCTGTCATCTACCAGGACCCCCAGGTCCTTCTCCACTGAGCTCTTCTCCAGCAGGTCATCCCCCAGCCTGTACTGATACAAATGGTTGTTCCTTCCCAGGTGCAAGACTTTACACTTGCTTTTGTTGAACTTCAACCGGTTTCTAACTGCCCAGCTTTCCAGCCTGTTCAGGTCTTGCTGGATGGCAGCGCAGTGTTCCTGCGTGTCAGCCACTCCTCCCAGCTTTGTATCATCGGCGTACTTGCTGAGGGTGGATGCTATTCCCTCATCAAGGTCGTCAATGAAGATATTAAACAGGACTGGACCCAACACTGAGCCCTGGGGAACACCACTAGTCACAGGCCTCCAGTCAGATTCTGCTCCTCGAATCACAACCCTCTGGGCTCGTTCCGACAGCCAATTCTCAACCCACCTCACTGTCCACTCATCTATCCCATGCTTTCTCAGCTTTGCTATCAGGATGTCATGGGAGACAGTATCAAAGGCCCTGCTGAAGTCAAGGTAGATGACATCCACTGCTCTCCCTCCATCTACCCAGCCTGTTATGAGATCGTAGAAGGCTATGAGATTGGTCAAGCACGATTTCCCCTTGGTGAATCCATGCTGACTACTCCTCATGACCTTCTTCTCTTCCAAGGTACATCCTCCATTGGTTATCATTTCTGTCTAAATTATGTTCAGACTATTTGCAAAGTTGTGCAGAGATGCTAGCCGAGTAAATAATGTAAAACCATTAAAACCAATACCTATTTATTTTATTTAAATAAATTCAAGATGAGTAAGCAGTGCTTCCAATAAACAAAACAACACGCAAACCCCTCAGCTGTATTAAAACTTTCATTTTCACAGGAATCTAACCAGTCAGTAAACCATCAAATTATTATTACTACTCACATTATCACAAATGTACAAGATTTATAGACTTTAAATCAATGAGGGATGATGACCCAAAAAAGACATACATTATGTAATTCCATGTAGTTCTAATTCATAATCAAAATGGTTTTGACTACAACATCCAGACTTGTTTAGAAAGGTATGAGATGATGTAGGCAATATTTCCTGTGGGAGTTTGTTCCAGTGACAAATATCCCTTACATTTGAAAATATGCGAGTTTCAACTTGAAAGTCTTTAAATTTTATCCATTCATTCTTTTCCTATTAGAGACAGGACAGGCGGTATGTAGTTCTTATTTCTCCCTGTAAGAGGGCCCAGGCACTGAACATTGACAGGATGAAACACACCATCAGTGGTCTCCACAAATGGTAAAAAAAACAGTTGGGTTTTCTGCTGTGTACGTGGAAGGAGATCTGTTTCCAGCTAGTTCAGACTGTGCCAAAGCCCAAGGCTCTTGCAGAAAAAGCCCTGCATGCAGTCAAGGATAACAGAACAGTTCTATGGTTTGAAAAGCAAGCAAGCAGGAGGGTAAGAAAGCCACAACTAAATAGGAATTCATACATTGAATTTTATGAATAAGAAAAATTGAAGAGTAGAAAAACACTGCAAAAGAACCTGTGAAACCATTATTAAGTTTCACTGTCCATTTACTCCTAAAGAAATAAATTATGTTTCCCTGACTAATTAAAACTGGTCATGTACCCTTGAATTTTTGCGAAGAAAATAAAAAGCTTACTCTCTAACATAAAGCTGACACCAGAAGGCATCCAGTTTGTTCTGCGAAGAGGGATTGATTACATGTTTATTTATAGCTTGCGAACTGGGATTACGAACTGTGGGCCCATGACTTGCATGGAGCCCCAATGCTTGCTGCTGGGCTATTGCGCAATGCTCACAGGCAGAGCACGTGGCCACCACACTTCCAGGGGAGGCTGCAACTCCTCCTGCACAGCTGCCTCCCACAGTGAAGGTGTCCAAGCAAGCCCAGCATAATAGGACACTTCAACTTCTCGCATCTTCTGCCAGCTGAAGTTAAAAGTCTAACTCAGCTGTTATTTTATCAATATTATTTATTCAATTTTATCAATATTATTTATTCAATTAACTTTTTAAGATGACTCTGTTTTTCTTTCATCTCTTTTTGTTGGGCCATATTACAGCTTCTTCTACTTTCTCAATTAGCCATATATATCACGTAGTCACAGAGCAACATGAAAGAGCCGGCTGGCTTTCAGCTGTGGTTTGCTTCCTCTTTGCACTCAGGAAATAGGGTCAAGGAGGAGAAGAGGAAAGGCTGTGCCATAGTAGGGACACACTGCCTCGAGGAAACCCTGTGCTAAAAGGCATCTCGATAAAGGCAAGTTTCCAAACAGCGCCATGGGCCCTTTCTTTCATGAAACTCGATGTGACAAGGATGACTGAAAAAACACCCAAGTGGACTTTATTTCTCATGTCACCTGATGCTACTTTATGTGATGCCTAGGCTTTTTTCATCTCTGTAGTCTTGGGTCCAGAGAAGGGCTCAGCCAGGTTACATTAAGAAAAGGTTTGAGATGTCACTGTATGTTTACAGGAAAGCTGTTTTCCTGGGACATGGTTTGTCTAATTGAATGAGGAACTACATAAACTGCTCATTTAGCAGTTCTCACATCAGGAGAAGCAGCAACTAAATATATAATAAAATTTAAATAAATACCATTGTGGTGGTTTTGGCCCTAACCAAAGGCCAAATACCCACCAAGCCACTCGCTCACTACCACCTTCAGCCGAAAAGGGGGAGAAAATAGATATTAGGAGGCTTAGGACTTGAGATAAGGACAGAGGGCTCACTCTGCAATTAGTGCAATGGGCAAAACAGACGCAGCACAGAATAAAGGAAAGAAAAAGGTGATTTATTACTACTTACTACAACTACTACACCCAGTGAACCGGAACGAGATAAGAAGCGGCCAGGTCTTCAAGCACCTTCCCCCCACCCCTCCCTTCTTAGCAAACTTAAAACTCATCACGATTCACTCCCTTCTTCCCCCCCCAACATGGCGCGGGGAGGGGCAGGGAATGGGCAGTGGGGTTCTGGTGATTCCCAACAAGCTGCTTTTCTTCCCCAGATATTATCACTTCTACTTCCTCCCCCCACCCCTCGCCTCTTCGCACTCATGACTTTAATCAGAGATTCGCTCCCTTCTTCCCTCCCGTTCGCAGTACAGGGGGGGCAGGGAATGGAGAGTGAGGGGTTTCAGTCCGTTCCTCCCAAGCTGTCTTCCATCTCAGCTGGGGGGGGGGGCATTCCACATACACACACCCTTCCCCTGCGGCACCGTGGGGTCCCACCCACGCGAGAGTCGTGTCCACGACCTTCTGCAGCGTGAGTCCTCTCTATCGGGGAGTCATCCCCTCACCACAGGCCTCTCAGCAGGACTCTCCCCTCCATAGGGTGCTGACGTCCGGGTCCAGACCCCCCGGCCTGGTCACCCGCAAAGTCACAAGTCCCTTGGCAAACCTGCTGAGGCGTGGATCAATCTTCACAGGCATAGTTGTCTCTGCTCCCCGTCCTCATCCATGGGCTTCAGGGGGACACCCGTTTCACCATGGACTCCACCACTAGCTGCAGGGGAAACTTTCTCTTCACATTCTTCATCCCCCCCCCTCCTGCGGGCCTGGCCTTGGAGTCTGTGCAGCTTGTTACATCTTCTCACTCCCGCTCCGGTGGCAAAGTGCGCCTGCCAGCAGTTTTTTTTTCTCCTATATGTGATTCACAGAGGCGCTATGACCAGCTCTGATAGGCTTGGTCTCAAATTCGGCCTTGACTGTACCAGTGTTTTTCAAAACATGGGGCTTGCAGAAAGCTGTAACTGCAGCCTACAAGAGCCACTGAAGCAGCAGTTACACTAAACTGCAACAACCATAGAAAGTATGTGTTCTTAAAAAACATCCCAACCACACACACAAAAAAACTTGGAGAGTATGAACTTTGAATGAGCTTATGCTGTTTTCTAGCCCAGGAATGAAAAAAAAATATAAAAAATTGTAATGAATGATCTTTGCATTCAGCCATGAAATCCTACACCATCATAGTTGTTTTTTTAACTCCTTTAGTCAACTCAGACAGTCCTTCTAGAGGGAAAAATGTGAAGGTCATAAAAAAGTGCATTCCAGAATATTACATGTAGATATTTAGAGCTGAATGAACTAAAGGCTTTCCCACTGGATTCATTTACTCTCCAAAGTAGCCCCTCCTCAAAGATGGGTCTGTATGATTAAAATATGGCCAGCATTTTATAGTAAGTCTTTACCACTTTACAGTAGCTAGCTCTAGGGCATATTTCAATTCCCATTCAAATGAGTCTATTGACTTTAAGGGGTGATGGATTGAGCCTTTTAACAGCAGCCTTGTGGCCCCATGTGCACTTATGTGAGTCTACGCTTACTGGATTAGGTGACTTCATGGAGTCTCTTCTAGGACCATTTCTCAGTTTATTTTGTACTAAAATGAAGTAGTTTAATTCACATTCCAATATTTGATTTCTCAAATTGAAATTTCTGTTATGCAGAGCAAAATTTCATTTGGAAAGTTGTTGGGTTTTTTTTTTATTTGGAGAATTTAGAAAATGCTAGCTCTTTATTGAAATAGTACTACATGAAACAGAAATTTTATTTCCTTTTTGATTCCAGTGCTTATTTATATTTTGTTTTACAACTGTAAAGCAACTGAAGAGTCTGAGCACCTATAAGAACATTAGATTATCTTTCAGTGCCTGTAAATACTCAGTAATGCAGAATATTCGGCCTGAAGGTTAGCCAGAAAGCTGAATGTAGCCTTATGCTTGATTGAGTCTCATTCTGAAATTGGCAAAGAGCTTGAGGTAGTTCATTTTAGAGCAGTATCTTCTGAAAAAAAATTAGTGATTCAAATTAATTACTTATCTGCAAGCTGATGTGGTTTTAATCTGCCTTAGATATGATTGCTCCCATTTTATGTCTTTTAAATGTTAAATTGTATTAAGCAGCACAAATTGTATACATGATAAAGAACATATCAAGAAAGAGATGATTGCATCTTGTTTTACACTGACTTGTTTTACGCTGTGTTACACTGAGAGTTTGGCTCCATGATATTTAGTGTCTCCAGGCATGGATTTCGACAGTACAAGCAATTTAGGCACTGGTAAAGACAGTTTAATTATCAGTATAAACCAGACAGAGCCATTTTCAACAATATATCAAAACCCAGCACGGAGGTGATTCTTTCCATGAAGCCTCTTCTGAGAGTAAACTCACAAGGTGCCGCCCAGAGAGGTTCTGAGTGCCCTATGGAATTCAGCAAAGCCAACCTCCCAGGAGCCGGTCCCACGTTCTTTGCACTGAGCTGGAGATCAATAGCTACATCTGCATAAAGTACTGGCAGAGTACAGGGCTAAGCATTACCTAGCCAGTCACAGAATCACAGACTGGTTTGGGTTGTAAGGGACTCAAAGACCATCTGGTTCCAAACCCCCTGCCATGGGCAGAGACACCCTCCACTAGACCAGGTTGCCCAAAGCCGCATCCAACCTGGCCTTGAACACTGCCAGGGAGGGGGCAGCCACAGCTGCTCTGGGCAGCCTGTACCAGGGCCTCACCACCCTCACAGGGAAGAATTTCTTCCTTTAATCTTAATCTAGTTTAAAGCAATTCACTGCCCATGGTTTTGACCATGGTAGCTCATGCATGGACTATATATGGGGATGTTTGGGGAGAACATTATGGTATCCCTAGGTCAGCTGCTTTCCAGCAGTTTCATGAAAGCCTGTATTTTCTAAACCATTTGGTTGTATTGAAATGTTCAGTAGGTGCAGATTGACCTGGGGAAGGGATGTCAAATGGGTTCTTCCACTCCTGTTAGTGCCAGATGCCCCTTCTTTGTGATGTCCTTGCTGTAATACCTCTGTACAGTCCCCCAAGTCAGACTGGATCATTGTGGTTGTTGTTCAATATTATTTTCCTAAACATTTCTGCTTCTATAAAAGTTGAAGAAGTTTCCTGACAGGCTCTGTTTTCAGTAGTAGGAGGAAAGTATTCAAAACTGATTACAGTACTTAATTTTTAAAGAAAGAGGAAAGGAAAGAGCACATAGATATTTCTTCTTAAATAAGTAGGCAGAATGTGTGATGGGTCCCAGCCAGGTCCTTAATAAAACGAATGATGTCTGTGTTCCCCGGAGGGCTCATGACGCCACTTTGGAGCTTGCAGTCAGCAAGAAGCAGCTCATATTGCACACTGCATGGCACTGGAATATGACTAATAAACATCAGGAAGTCCCCAACGGCTGCAAATTTGGCAGCGCTGTCTGCATTGGCCCGTCATGATGTTTGTGAACCTTGTGAGCATACTTGAGCTGGTTTCAAGCGGATAGTAGATCCCTGGTTTTTGATTTAAGGCACCTCGCTGTTTAAAAGAACCTGGCAACCGAAATAATAGAGGTGTTGCCTTGTGAAGCCAGAGGTACACCAGCTAAGCAACAGGGAGCTGAAACTTGTGCAGTGCCTATTTGGTTTAAATAAGGCTATTAACATTCCTCACTAGCATTCATATACACGCATTCATATTAAAAAAAAAACCCAACGAAAAACCTATTAAAAATATTCAAACCACATCTGGGAACCAGTATTCTAGGCCAGCACCACTATTGTAAATTTTCACAGCTCAGTCACCGACTCCTCAAAAAGAGTTCCTAATGGAAATGTTGATAGGCCATTAGCGAAGTACAGTGGTGAGAATGGCACTGCTACAGTAAGTTTAACAAATAATAAAATACTGGTAAACAGATGAGGCTTTAAGCCTATTCATTAGGTTCACTTTCTGATGAGTTAAAGCAGACTGCTTATTCCTTGTCCATAAACACCCCCAGGCAGTGGAAATCTGTCACGGATAAGGCTGGTGTGACAAAGTTTGTTTAGTTCTAGAGTACAGTAGTCAGAAAAATGCAAGAGAGCACATATGGCAACAGAGTGCCCTTAAATCTGTAAAGCCAGGGGGAAATTTTCTGGTTAAAAGTTCTGATTTGTTGTTATAATGTGTGTTATCCTACTAAAAATTAGATATCTGTGGGACTGGTTTAGAACAGGACTGCTAAGAATATCCTTACTAAAAAAGTGAAACCATTGTCAGAAACAGTGTCCGGCTGGAGGGTTGTGTGGTGGGAAAATATTTTAATGGGGTTTCCTATTAGTGTGATTGTTCTCTACATGTAACACTAGTATTGAAATACAGCAGAATGTTCACCATGTGCATCCCTCTAATAGATGGTAAGTAAGTCCTTCATAGTGATTTTATTTTTAAAAACCCCTTTTTTTCCAATTTTTGCTCTGTATTGCAATTAATGAATTCACAGGCTAGTCCAGTGCTTGCTTACATGCCTCATTTATGCTAGGGTGGCAAACATGTCACAACCCCCAATAGGCAAACCTGGGGAAGGAAAAGGAAGCCTTCAGAGCTTATGATACATACTGAACCAGTAGCCTGCATGGTAGGTCATGGGCTCCAAAGCCAAGCCTACGCCCGGCCAAAAGTTCGTAGCCAAAGGCTCTTAGCGTGCAGACTGTGACAATTCCTAAGTACCCACACAGGAAAGTATCCATGGTACTGCTCCGCAAGCAGATAAAATATAGGCAAAATCTGGCCAAAGCAGGATGTGAAGTTAACTGGCACATTTTTACTTGCTCTATTCTTCTGTCACTTGCCTATTGGTCATATTATATACATTTATAGCATACATTCCATTAACAGGTTTATTTGTACAGCAGCGTGTTTAAAAACAGTTTTATATAGAGTGGATTTTTATATGGATAGTGGATTTCTATGCAACATAAGAAGTATATGCTATGACTCAGTAGTTTGGGTGTTAATGAATGCTCAGATATTTGTACGTTACAATACTTTAATAGGCCACCATAATAAGATACCAACAATTTTATGGGTAGGATTTTTATACTCTTGTGTTTTTCCCAGCCCTGTGTTACACATGTTTTCCTTGAAAGGAAATGCCAAAACTCACAGTTGCCTCAGTGGAGATCTTGGCTTAAACTGCTGTCCACTTTTACCACTTCTTACAAAACCAGTCATTATTGTGGGCTATCTGAAGTAAACTTCCATTTCAGGCAAAGCGGAGGTCCTTTTTGAGAAGGAGGTCCTCCTCAAAGTGGAGGTCCCCTTTGAGACGATGAAACTGAGGTGTTTCATCATTGGATCTGAGTGATGCACTATAAGTGGACGTCCTTCATTTCTTCCGCCATGGAAGTGTGCTTAAGACAGCCCACAATGATGAGACGGGCTTTGAGTTGCCACTCGCTCTTCAGATTGCAAACATGCCTCTCAAATAAGAGGATGAAACTTCTCAGTTCAGCATTAGTGCAAAAGCCACATGTATACTACAGTTCTGCAGTTCTTTGGAGAGCACAGAATTTATGCTAAGCTTTGGGTGAGTATAGCCGGTTTCTGTCCTACAGAAACAAACCCAGGCTGCAGACACAGTTCGTGCAGATGTTTTTCTCCAACTCTGGTTGTAGTTACATTTGCCTTTGATTTAGTTTTTATATAATTCATGGAAGGACCTACACCTATCTATGTTAACTAAAATATATACCAAATTTGCATTATACATACGCTGATGCATCAATGGCATGGCACTTTCACAAGTGTAAATTGCAGTGTCTCAGCCTAGCTAGTATACAGAAAATTTAGTTTTACTTACTCAAAGTTCCCACTGAGTGAAGTTCTGACCAGACAGAAGTCAATGAGATTTCTGCCTTTGATTTTTACGTGGCTTCTTGTTGTTTCTAAATGTGTTTCCCTCTTTTTTTCAGGGCTGCTGGGTTACACTACTTCATTCTCTCAGATGATTGCTGATAATTCTGGCTTTTGTTGTTTCATTTCTGAGTGTTATAGATCACATGTAGTGGAGGAAAACATAATTATTTAAGACATTAGTTTCTTCCATAAACTCAGTTTTCACCGGTCTTAGGGAAACTTCAGAAATAAGTGTTCCCTTCTGTGCTGGGACATTCTAGTCTCCCTTTGCCAAGTACACACTAACGAAATTACCAGACATTGTCTCTGACACTTACCTTCACAACTTCAGTGCTGTTTTCCAACATACAATCTATCTCCCTTCACAACCCATAGCAGTTTCAGAGTTGCTCACTTGACAGAGAGAAGAGGAACCCATTAGTGGTGAACCTTTGCAACACTAAGGATATACCTTTGGAGTTTCTCTTCACAGTTCCACCATGGCATGAAGTTCCCCTTAGTATGGTAGTCCTATGGTGTTAACTCCAAGAAGAAAAGAATCTAGAAATGAAGTGGCGATTTAAAAGAAACTCTTGTGCCAGATTCTGGTACACTTCTATAAAAAGATTCTACAGTCTAAGGAGACCCACTGAAATCTTCACAGATAAGGAGCAAATGTAGTTAAAGCGATCCATCTGTCCAGACCAGGTTTTGGTAGATCAGGCTGCCTTATTGATCAGCATCTGCTCATCTTCCAAACACACAGTTCACTGTCAGTTTGTAGGTCCTGAGTATCCTCTTCTTCAAATAGCTAGCAAAAGATGAATGGATATCTTGGTACGGTTATCAGGGCAGTACAGATTATTAATTTACCACATGAAAAATTAGATTATAGTAACACTTAGAACTGTATGCTTTCAAGAGGTTTGGGGTGGGTTTTTTCCACATTAAAAATTATGTGATGCTGGCTTTAAAAGGTTTTTTTAATAAGACTGTTTAAGGCAACTGTAATGGTAGAAAACTCAGATTCAGTAAGAAGATTAGAAAAATATCACATATTGCACACGTCTAGTGCAGTCTAGATTCTAAGACCTGGAATGACTGGGATAAAAAATTAATTTTTAATCAGAAAAACATCAGTATTGGAGAAAAATCATCCGGTGCCAGCAATAACGGGGATGAAGGCACAATCTAACTAAAGACTCCAGCCAAGATTTTCAGTAGAGGCAGCCTCAAAATAGCTATTTTGTCAAGCTTTCTAGCAGGGTGGTACAGTTATGTTGCTGCAGTTTCAGATGTGTGAATTAAAATTACACTGCAGACAGTCTTCTACTTCAACAAGGCAAACAGGTACCTTGCCAGTTGGGCTGAGGAGCCAGTTCTCAACAGCTCAAGCCTCTTGTGCACTACTGACTTCACAAGCTGTCTTGACCTTTTGAGAGTCTTGGTCAAGTTGGTAGCGCTGGAGGGTCCTGATACTTGAAGAGATAAATACAGAACAGAAGGTAATTTTGCATTTGGGAAGGGGGGGCAGGGGGAATCCAGATTATTCTGTAACTCTGAAAATTAGAAAAAATAATTTAGTAATTGGAGAAAGAAAATTCCTACTTATACTTCTCGTATGTAAGGTGCAGGATGTACCACAGGGTCAATATAGTTTGACAGGAGGCACAGGTTCTGTTCCAACTACTGGTACTAAGATTGTTTCGCTCTGGGGAAGTACTTTAACTAGTCTATGTTTGTTTTGCTACACCTTTAAATTCGAAGCTCTGCAGGAAGGTTCTTTCCTTTTCATTAGATGGTCATATAACACCCAATATAACAGAGCCCCATCCTGTACTGATAGGCATTTTATTTCCCAAAGCAAGAATAAATCTCGATGTTTCTACTGTTTTCCCACAGGACTGTTGAGTTGGATAGATCTCTGTAGTACATATGAAGCTTTGATATGGAAGCTAGGGAAAACAGCAGCATGTTTAGCATCACTTTAGCTGCCTCTGCAGGATCATCCAATTATCCCCGTGGGGACTAACTCACCCACCTTTGCTTTTTCTTTTTTTAAAAACCTTTCCTCGGGACTCATGTAATACGTGGCATTGTTCTAATTGATGGGGGTTGACAGGATTCTTTTCAGAGCTTGACAGTGCTCCTCTTTAATTAGCCAAAAGGACCACTGCTGAATGACAGCAGTGTATTCTTCCCATAGGTTCCCCAACCCCAGCTACTACGGGGCATGTGAGATGGGACCTGAGGGTAGCAATCAATTGCTGGTTTCCAGAATACACTGTCAGGTGATAACCACCATGAGGTCATGAAGCCAGTATTACAATTGATGGAAGTTGTTGTGGTTTTTTTTAAATTAGAGACTTCCAGTGCTGCAAACTTACCCTTCTTTTACAGCAATTTTAGCATAACTGCAATTAACACATAGAATGAAACAACCACTAAACCTGCAGAAGTTTGAAAGGTTCTTTTCTTTGACATACCTGTGGCTTTCTTCTTCCTCTTTTCTTGACTTTCGGTGTGTGTGTTTTTTCATATATTTAGTATTTACAACTTGCCCAAGCACTAGAACAAATCCAGGCTTAGGATTCCTGTGGTGGTGGAAGAAGTCTCACTGGCAACATCCACCACCTGCTTCTTCTGTAGACAGAGGATTCACTTACAGCATCAAGACATGAGATACCTGGGCAACTAAAGTTCTTAACCCTGCAAAGTCTGTCAGACTTTGTGTGGTTCCCTGAAAAGAATTATTCATACTTTATTTTCTTGTCTTCTGTAAAAGTGTTAGAAATATTTATGCACATTACATGGAGTAAAGTCTATGTCACTGATGTATGACTAAATGCCAGGGAAATCTCAAAAAACCCGTTAAGTATTCTATTAATAAACTGCAGCTTCTATATTACATTACTAATAGAATTATTTTACAGCATGAGTGGAAGATGCCAGAATTAAATATAAAAAAAAAAAGTTCAGAGAAGTGTGAGAGAAAATGAATTGGCAGTTCTCAAGAGAATGGTGCCTTAACCTTAAATGAAATTCTAACTAAATATGAAGCATTATTAAGCTATCTATTAATCTTTACCAAACTGTCTCAAACTTCTACTTTTACTGTAAATATATACATATTTAATTCTCTAAATTAAATATGGCATGGTTAATAAAACTCTCAAGCATTTGTGTACAAACTGCAGATGGGGTATTTGCAATACAAATATGATGTATACTGAGTCACTTCAAATAAAATATGATCACAAGGGGGAATAATACAGGCCAATGTCAACACATTGTTATCTCAACATTAGAAATGTCACCAAATTCAGTTGTTACAAGAGTGTAATTCCTCCTTCCATGGACATTTTTTGCAGATAACAATAGAGGCTGAAACTACTGCAGAACCTCAGAAGAACTCAGACCAAGAAGTCCCTCCTACTGAAGACCTTATTTAAGTTTGTTCGTTAGGCCTGTTTCTCCATCATTACAATCTGTAAGAATTCTAATTGCCAAGTACTTCCCAGAATTAGAATTACAGAGATTATGTTTCCTTCCTCTAATTTTCATCAAAATATTAGTTACATTAGGGATAAAAATAACCAACCCACGTTTCTACCTGTACAGGCTGAGAAAGATTTTTTTTGTGGCTCTTTTTTCCAACAGAGGAAATCTACCTCTTCTATAGGGAACCAGCTGCATTCACCTTTCCTGGCTGTAACTTGGCTCTATGCTGGGGCAATGCTGCCTTGCTTCTTCCGACTCCAACCTTTCTGCTTTTTAACAAAGCATTAATTACTTTACAGCGCCTCTCCCTTACAGAAATTGTTGGGGTTTTTTTACCAAGCAGGATAAGTAAGAAGGTTCCTGAATGCCAAGCAAACTAATTCACTGATAATCTTTTCCTGCTGACACTCTTTCACCATGACAAAATGTATTTTAAACATTCAAATAGGTGCAAACAAATCTGACACAAGAATATTCCTGTTTTCTCCTGACACTGTGATATAAATGCCATTACCATTCATCTTCAGAAGCGAAGGCACCTGCAAGGAATGTGGGAAAACATCTCTGCCACATCACAAGGAAGGTACGCTGATCCTGGTAGAGTGAAGAAAGAGCTCCAGTGCTTCCCACCCCTCTCCTTACCAGTCAATCAATCTCTGACTTTGCATAACTAACGCAGCATCTCCTCTTGCTGCTCATCAAACTTCAACTACTACACTGTTAGAGCAAAGCCATGATACCATGTATCAGAGCATCCTAACTATGGCTTATGTTACCTAAGACATGGAACAATTAATTTATTAATTCCTCTCCCTCCCTGCTCTCCCCAGGTATGTAATGTTAAACTCCATCTGTAATAGAGGGAAATTATTTTCAAAATCGTGGCCTGTTGCAAAAACAAAGCTTAAGGAAAATTAATAAACTTTAAAAAAAAAAGAGGGAAAAACATTATTAACAGGATATACAAGGATGAAGATTACTCTAAGGATTTTACTGTTTGTTTGCAACGATTGAGTAAATGCCTGTAAATTACTCAGTCTTCACAAGCTCTGAGCAGTAAAACTGTTATTACATGTTGCACAATATGTAGCTCTAATATCCAATCTGAAGTTAATTTATCAACAACCACTCTTGTATAAACAACCCACGGAGAAACCTGACTTGTTTTCACTTGTTATTGATGATCTTTCAAAACTCAGAAATTGCCTCCTCTTCAATTTCCTACCACTGAATTCTTAGGTAATCACCTCATCAATAGTCCTCAGCAAAAATAATTGTTTCCAGAGCAAAACTCTCCCCAGATTTTAGGCCCTTTAAATTGGTCCCTCTCAGTGCTTCAAAAGTGTGAATAATAAAAGTATATATTGAAAAAAAGTTCGGAGTGTGTACATGCTTTTATTAAGTCAGAAGTGGAGAAAAGTTTTCCCAGAACAGGATATGGGGCAGGGAAAATGAAACACAGGCTGACACCTTTTAGGAATTTTTTTTTTCTTCTGACATGAAGTTCAATCCTCAGTTTCATTTACATGGCAGTACAGGTCATTCGAATGCTAATATGGTACTCACATTCACAGCCAATCCCAAGCGCAGTCAACTAATGCTCAGGGTGAAGAGGAAGAGAACTATGCATGTCTTTTAATGAGGAGGTGCACCACAGGGGAGGACTGGAGAGCTGCATTAACTGCTTTGTTCTCATCTGTGGTCCACATCTCTTGTGTCCCTTTCCTACACCCTATCTTTTTCACTGTAATAGCAAAGATGGTCTGAAACCAGAGCTGAAGTAACCACCTGTAGGTCTCAGAACAACTTAGGACCTGCGGCAAAACCTACACCATTTGGTTTTATTTCTTTAAAAAAACCCAACAAACCAACCAAGCCCCCCCCCCTATTTGTTACTAGGAAAAAAAGAATGTAAAGTGTGAGAAAGGATATAAGTTCAGGAGAGCACATTTGTCTTGATGACCATCTCTGCCTCTTGTTTTAACCTACTCAGGATTGTTCTGGAGAACACTGTCAAAAATGTCCTTTTTGTGTCCCAGAACTGTGGCCCAACTTCAAACCACTAGAGAGAAAGATGTGCAAATACCATTGCACTGATACTCAGTCCCACAGAGCAATCTGTATGACAACCTCTCCTCCCCAAAAAATGAAACTGAGAAGGCTCATAATCTCTACTTGTCTGATTGGGGAAAATCAGCTGACTGCTGCCCAGATAGCTCTCATGGTTCTTGATGCATCAATGTTGCTCAGCTGAAACAAGGCTTAACCAGTTTCACAGTACCATCTTCCTACCTTGCATGTATTTTGGAGCTGGTAGTTTCAGAATGTATATCAAATGATTAGCTGCTCCTCTACTGAAGGTGTGACCCGTCATGTATGCTGTCCTGTGTGATGCTCACATGAAAGCTACGCATACACACCAAGCTATGTTCCAGCCAATGTTAAAACTAAAGGGTTTCTTTCCATTGACTTCCACTGGTGGATGGCCATGCCAGAGGAAACGATGTTATTAACATCTTGTCCTAGGTTTGGCTAGGATAGTTTTCTTCCTAGCAGCGGGTGCAGTGCTGTGTTTGGCAATCAGGATGAGAGCAGTACTGATAACACAGGGATGTTTTTAGTTGTTGCTGAGCAGTCAAAGACTTTTCAGTTGTTCAGATTTCCCTGCTGATGAGAAGGCGGAGGGCACCCAGGAAGCTGGGAGGGGACACAGCCAGGGCAGGTGACCCAAACTGGACAAAGGAGCTACTCCATATCAGTGACATTATGCTCAGCATAAAGGGGGAGGTTGGGGGGCAGGAAAGCACAGGTCCAGGATGCAGGGTTTGGGGACAGTCTAGTTTTGGGATGGCTCTGAGCTGTACAGCCTGAGTTGTGTGGTTTGGTGAGAAAGTGCAGTGTGCATCACCAGTTTGTGTATTCTGCTATAAAATCCTGTTACTGGTATCTCTCTCTCTCTCTGCTGTCCCAGTAAACTGTCCTTATCCCAAACAACCAGGTTTGCCTTTGTCTTCCCTTTTTTTTTAATCTCCCCCAGCTTGTTTTGTTTCCCCTGTGGGGGGCAAGCAAGCAAGTATGGGTGATGCTCAGCTGCTGGCTGGGGCTAAAGCACTACACATCTTTTGTGTGGTTTACATGGGGATAGCTTGTAAGGGTCCTGGGACAGGGACCCTGCCTGTTGCTGTGATTACAGAGTGCAGAAAGACCTCCAGGCAGAATGGATACATTATGAGTAAACGCTAATAAGCAACCCAACATAAATGTAATAACTACATTAATAACTAAGAATACATTGCATACACAGGCTGGGCCCGTTGGAAGAATGCAGAAGCCATGAACATCAGTAAGAGTGCACTTAGTGCTTCACAGCCAGAACGGAACAAACTTCCCTCTTGCTGGATATCTTAAGATGTGAGTGCACAAAGAATGGCTTAACAAGGAGCTTGCCCTCAGGATTAACTTGCAGTCATGTATAAAACAGACCACTGCGACAGCTGTTTAAATGTCCTTAAAGTAACCTAAACAGTTTACTCCTACTCAATATCTCTCTGAGACTCTCTCAGACCTCAGGATGAGGTCCTCACAGACACTAACACCTGAAGAGCCTGGTCAGGAATATCCCAACACTGGACGACATTGCAATACCTTCTGAAAATGAAGGATAATGGTCCCTAAATGCCATGCCCGGCTTTCTGCCTATTACCATATTTACAGCACTGCAACGAAACTCATAGCTTAAATCTATATATACTTTTAGAGTTGTAATTTACAAATTTAGAAATGGCTAAAGTCTTTGAATAGAACATTTTAAGAGGAGAAAGGAACTTGTACTTTGAAATAAAACAGGTTTTCTGAAAGCGCTCTTTGACATAATTTTTTGGAATCTCTGCTTTTCGTTTTGTAGCTTTTCCCTGTTTCCTTCCTCTGTTGCACACCACCTGCAAATAAATGAGTGAAATTGCCTGAGCTTCATTTAATCTTATACTACTAGGAGAATCAAATTCAGTCATGCTTCTGGAAGAAACAAAGTTTGCCATTTGTACAGCCATTTGGCAATGACATTTTTACTTCTATAAAAGATGTGAAAAAGCTCACAAACAATTATTCTTTACTGAATATATGTTGTTATAATGCAATACAGCAACAATATGATGTTACAGTGTAGTAAAATGTTCTTGGCATGAATCTGTATTCGAGTTTAGTGCATAATGAGCTCAATCCTGCTGAGAACCACACTGATGAATGCTTTGCCATTGGTTTCACTGGAAACCTCAACATGCCTGATAGTTGACTAATAAACACAAGTAGCTTTTCACACAGACCATTTCTGAAAGTGACAGTAAAATGATTATATCACGACTTTGGTTTATGCTACCTATATATGTAACCAAAACTGTTTTCAAAATGCTGGGTTTGTATCTCACAGAATTTGAGGACGCTTTAAATAGATTTAGAGAAGTAGTATGGTGCCTATCTCAAAGTTACTGTGTTGAAGAATGTTGTAAATGGATATAAATAAGCAGAGAGAAGTTTTAAAAGATGGCTGACATTCCTAGAAGTAATCAGAAAGTCATGAAACTACATTTAACGTGAGACTGATTAAAAAGCAAGTACAAGGGAATTACACTAAGCAGCAGAGCTGCTATTTAATGAAACAGATTAAAATGTTCTCATTTTTAGAAATCATCCAAGGATTGCTCTTTATTTTATTTGTGATGAAATGAAATCTGAAAGAAGGCTCTACTGCCAGAATAAACATGGATGGATGTGGGGCACACCCTCAGCCTTCCCTCAGTGCCAGAGGCTCTGGAGGTGAGGTAACGCCAGCCCTGACATCCCTCCCACCTTGCCAACAACCTGACACAGTGTTGTCTCTGGAACAGGTCTCAGGAGGCTTTCAGGCTGCATCTGCAGTAGGAAATTGTCTGGAGATCACTCCTCTGCCCTGAGGCCATCTGCCTGTTTTTATAAGGCTGTAACTCTTTTTCTCCAACACAAGATGGGATGGCAGGACCAGACATAGCACCAGGAATGAATGGTCCTTGGCCTATACCAGGGTCTCAGCATCACCATGGTTTTTTTTAGGAGAATACTAAGTGGTGAGAGCAAACCCATGCCAAGAAGCAAGCTGACAGATCTGTGTGCTAGCCTTGCTCGCTGCAGACATAGTTTTTGCATCTCACAGTGACAGGAAAGACATGATTCATATTTAAAAAAAAAAAAAAGTGTGGCCCTGCACTTTTCTGGGTAGGGTCCATTCACTCCTTGAATGAAACTTCATGCAACTTCCATGAATCATGAAGAAATGGCATCTTGCTGAAAGCAAAGCTGGTCTTGCCCAGAAGGAAAGAAAGATCCTGGTACGACGGCAGGATGCAAATTAAAATGATCAAGCACACCTCATTCTGCCTGCACAGCCAGCTGAAAAAAGGCAGGTTTTCCTTCGCAGCTTGGCCAGCTTCGCTTCGAGCAAGCTTTGAAGACAAAATTCGCGCTAATTTCAGTGGGGCTTTTGCTTGGGGATGGGATGCAGAACAGAGCCCTCTTCTGGTGAGCACTGAAGATGATTGAGGACACCCCTGGCACCGCAATTGGCACTGCCCACAGCACATATCTATGTGATGAAGTATTGAACGTCGGCACTCAAAATAAAATATTAGAAAAGCTCAGCTATTTGGAGCCACGGAACCTTATGATTGGGGTCAGATTTTTCGGGGATTAGAAAAATATATGGAAATCTAAGTAACACTGAAATGATGGCATACTTGAAAGCTGACACCAAAAAATAGGTTATATAACATGCTTAAAGACACAGTTGGCACTTCACGTTCACAATGACTAGCCAGTTGTAACCTGCTTTTGAACCCACAGCGGAACCCTGCATGTTGAATTACTGAAAAGGGTGGGTCACCTTCTTTTTAAACCCGAAATCTGATAGCCAGGGCAAAAGAACCCCCATTCATTCTTTCTTTTTGTGACTATACAGCCATGAAGTACCAATAATAACCTTAAGTATACAGATCAACAAACTTCGCCCAATTAACACACTTTTGGATTTCATACTTGAACCTGAAAATAAGAAACCTTAAGTCAAAGCCTTGCTTTTGTAAAACAACATTTACAGCAGGTGCCTAGGTTAGATGTGGCATATGGTAGGCACTTCAACAAACCATAATAATGACGCACTGCCAAAACAGTCATTGTCTATCATTAGATTTTTCTCAGAATAAGTAAGTATAAACCCTTTGCTTAAATGACGACAACAGAAAACCCCTGTCACTGAGATGTAATGTTCAAAGTTATTTATAAAGATTCTAAAGCCCGTATTGTTTGTAGTAACATATGCCAACATGATTTTCTGGCACCATACTACTTATGGCTGTAATCTCAAAAGATTTCACAAGGGAAGTAGGGTTGGGTCCATAGTATTTGCATGGAAGACCTCTGAGGCAATTCCAAGTTACTGTATGAACCGGTATTTGTGCAGGACAACATTCTTTTGCTGTCTCAGTATTGAACCAGCGCAAAGTGTATGATCACAAGTGCTGTCTTTATGTAAGAGGTAAAACCAAGGATACCGAGCACTTGCGGTCATTAAACACCCTATGGTAGTTTTTGCAAGTGTAGGAGTGCCTGGCCAAATACCAATCTAGATAATTACATCCTGCCTACTTACATTCCGCTGTTGCTTTAAATGGATAAGGTATTATTCTTCTATTCTTGTGTAAAAGTGGATCCTACAGTCCTTCCTTGGGTTCGGTTAGGACTATTTCTAGCATGACCTTCTCCATGCAGGCCTCTGTATGGTCACACCAAGTCATTTATATGACTTAGTACATTGTACTAGATTTTGGATTTGCTGCCTTCTGAAATCACTTCCACTGAGCTCACTGGCATTTACTTCAGCCCAAAGAAACCGATTTAACCAAAATCATGATTTCATCGCTACCCATAAAAGTAATCTTTACAATGAATCCCTGTGCAATATTAGTGTTTGGTTCTGAGATCAGTTTCTGTACGACTTCTTTTGCTACACGTGACCCAGGCCAAAGGCCCATTAGTTTTGTGTGTGATCCTGCCCATTCTCACTGAAATCAATAGCAAAATGGCAATGCAGTTCAACGACCGGAAGGCCAGGCCTCTTAATGGGAGACTTGCCTGTGGTCCGCACCACGTGATTCGCAGTGTGATTCTCCTGGCCCTCCTCAATTCAAAACGCCTTAGATCGAACAAAGATCATACATAATCTTTTCAAGTCAGCTGTACCTTACATTTTAAGAGAGAGTGTGACAGATGGTCAAAAGCTTGCTTTAAAGTGATATGTCTATTAAAACAACCCATGTTACTAGGGGACTGTTCCCTGTAACAGGAATTTGCTTCACTGAAGTGGAAGGAAAACAGACTTCAGAAAATCTTCATTATTGTGTTCGAGCACTTGGTGTTAGACCACTGCTGTTCACAAAAGTCCTCTCGAAGGGAAGGAGTTGTTAGCGTGTTTCCCTACAGAAGGAGCCTGTTAGCAAGATGGGTGCTGGTGTTAGTCACGACTGTTACTCTGTGGCAAGGTTGTCAATCGCAATTATTTTCTGCAAATCTGAGTTTTCCCCCCTGTCAGTTACTCCCTAAACTCTCATTTCAAAATTCACTTCATATTTCTGGCTTGTCCTACACTATGTCAAATTGAAGGCTGGCTTTTGGGGGCTTTTTTAGTGGAAATGTTTTTCTAGCTGTATTTGTGTAGGTCAAAAGAGTTTTCCAAGTCTGTTCTCTTTCTGAGTGGCGACTCTCCCAAGACAGCAAATACAAGGTTTTTATAGACTTGTTTTCATGAAGATTTAGTCACGTTAAGTCTAAAATTATTTAGGCAAAAGATGACTATGTTAGTACAATTCATTGAATGTAAATTACAAAATTCAAAGGCAGACAGCTTGAGTGAAGTTATACTTTAAATAGCATCATCAAGTGCAAAGTAAACAAATAGAAGGCAGGTAGGAAAAAATCTTCACAAACCCGTACTTCACCCCACCCCCCATTTCGTGTTACTTGCTGACCTCAGAAGCTTTTGACATTCAATGCTTCTGAAAACCAAGACTTTCCCCTCACATCTCTCTTCAACTATACAGCCTAACTTTTGCCTCCTCCTGAATTTTTGACTTAACACCCTTTGGAGAGTGAAGTTGATAGAAAGACGGTGATGCTGCTGGTTGAATAAAAGCCACCCGATCCATTCAGGGAAATAATACTCAGGAGATAATACAAGGTGAAGGGTAAGAATATGAAAAGTGACCTAGCAGTTAGGGATTTTCTTCTATTTTCCCCACACCACGTAGCAAAGAGGACCAAACACAGCTGCTGAATTTCTAGCAGAAAAGTGTGTTCAGTTTCAAATTAGGAAAAGACTTTGCATCCACATGGACCAGCTTGGGTAAAAGGGCACAAATGCATCGTATAAAAGGGTCGAGCAACAGGTCCTGTCATGTCACATTTCATTTTACGTGGTCAGTCATATACTCCCAACCTTCCACAAAAGTTTGGATTACTCTACAGTGTTGAATTAGTGTAGAAGAAGCACAATAAAGTGAAGTGCAGACTTTGGTACCTGTTCTAGAGTACATTAGCATTAGTCAACCGCAGACTGACTTGTGACCCATGCCCTTCAGGGTCCTCTCCTTCTTTGCTCCCATCACTACTGGCTGTAGCTGCCCGGGAGCAGCGAAGGTGAGGCCGGGGACAGCGGGACGGGCAGGCGGCGGGCAGGCAGAGATTCTTAGGGGTGCGCGGTGGCCGGGGACCGGCAGCGCAGGCGTGCTGAGCGGGGTGGCCGGGGAGGCAGCGGGCGGGTGGCGGGGGCAGCCCGGCTCCCGAGCCGAGCAGGGGCCGGGACAGGGCGCATCCCCGGCGGCACCTCCCGGCACAAGTGCAAAGCGGCCCTGCGCTCCTCACCTCCCCGCTCCCGGGACGACCTTTTTGGGCGAGAGGGGGTTACCTTTTCTTAGCAAAGTCCCGTCCCTTGCCAGGGAAATTTTGTACGTGCCTGTGCCTAAGAAGCAACTAGTTGCACTCGCTGAAGTGCGAGGAGTGTTTGGCTTATCCCGTACCAGCCTCCTCCTCCTCCATCGGCCCCCCCACCAACTCTCCCCTCCCGTCTAGCTCCGAGTTGCGCTTTATTTGTGTGCGGAGAAGGGGGGTCGGGTGGGGGAACGGGGACGACGACGACGACTTGTAGAGGGGATGTCCTGCTTTTGCCAGAGGAACAGTGCAAAAGGGGAACCCCGGCTCGGAGAAGGGACAAGAATAAATAAATAAGGAGCAGCTCTTAAAGGTAGCGGCATATCCCGGCAGCGAGAAGGTGAGTGTCTCTCTGACTTCCCCGTGGCCGGGTCTCCTTTCCACCCCTTCTGCTCAGAGGTGGAGGAGACCGGTTCCCTGTCGCATGTGCATGTATGTGTCCGTGGAGATGGGTGTGTGCGTGTGCTTGCGTTCGAGCTCCAGGTTTATGTAGCATTGTTTTCGCGTTCGTCCGATGGAAAAAAAAAAAAAAAAAATTAGTTGCTGTACAGCAAACGTGATGGCAGGGAGCAGCGGGGCCGTCCGTCGCGGGGCAGAGACGGGCTTTCGACCCCGGCCCCATGAGAGTTTAGTCGCAAAAGACCTGGTCTTCGGTGCGGACGGGGGTGACTTTTTGCCCGCCTGGTCGGACTTTCTGCTTCTGTCCGGGTGACGGTCTCTGCCGTTTCGCCCTCACCCCTCTTCGACTGGCTGTAACCGCGGCTGCTGGGGTAA
>VZTU01003022.1:286624-383025 GCA_013400835.1 Zapornia atra | reverse complement strand
GGGACGGCCGGACTGAGCGGAGCCCCGAGCACGGGCCGGAGCATCGGCTAACAGAGGAGCCGCTGCCGGGAGGCGGCTTGTCCCTGCGCTCCTCGGGGGGCTGCTTTCCTGCGTGGGGGGAGACACGCGTCCCTCCCCGGCCGGGGCGGACAGAAGACCACGGGGTTAAAATAAATTGGGATGCAGGAGGAAGGCGGTGAGTGCGGGCAGGGGGTCTGCAGGAGGGACACTGGTGCCTTTTCCTCCTAGCAAGTGACTGACGGCAGGGAGCTGGGACAGGATTCCCGGAGCCATCCTTGTGTCTGAAAGCTCTGAGAGAGAAAACTCTCTGTTAGTCACTGCAGGCTGCTTCTCAACCCCCCCATCCTGCCCCAACTTTTCACTTTCCACCCCTTGTCCTGTGGCTGCCAGGCACTGCTGGCCATGCAGCAGGCAGGATATGAGCTTATCTCTGGCCCCATGATAAAATCTTTTCCCTCCTTCACCAGTTCTGGTCTTGGTCTTGAGTTTGGCCGGTGGTGCAGTGGCAATAACTAGCTGTTCATTTCAGCTGCAAAAACAGAGAACATGTCAAAAGGAAAGAAGCTGAGGTTTGTGGAGACAGCCTGGCAGAGGCAGACTGGGGGCTGCACCCTCCAGGAGAAATTTTGGCCAGGTTTGAAGCAAGGGACAGGACTTTGGACTCATTTGGGGGCTGGGTGGGAGAAAGATGAAAAATTATTTGAGAGCAACATTTCCTTCTGGTGCATAGGACTGAAGAGGTCTTGCAGGAGCACAGAGATGTAGGAGCACCCAGCCTCACCCACCTGCTACAGCGGGTAGCCTTTCCCGAGACAGGCCAGAGTACAATAGGAGTACTTGCCAGCATGGCACTTCACCTGCACACCCAGCCCTGCAGCCAAATCCCACATCCCTCTCCAGACAGCAGCCTTACATTCCTGAGCTAGACAAATGATGAAAAAGTTCCAGTTACCGTCTAATGAAAGGCCTCCATCTCCCTTCCCCCAGAGGTTTCCGATGCACATATAATTAGCTCTCAATATTTCATGAATATGGGGTTTTACTAATTCCTTTTCACTCAGGAGATTTCGCATTCACCGTTTTACCCTCTCTGTCATTTTGCACAAAGCCCTGGCTGTGGGAAGGGTGGTTACAGGTTGGGGTGGGTTCCTCTGGCTGGATACACCACATCCCTAGGCCGCCTGAGGCCTCATCCCAGACATCCTGAGAGACACAGATCCCAAATGAAGGACCGCAGCTTTCTTTTTGTCATGCAGAAAATTAAATGTGCTGTGGGATTTTGGTGCTTTGGGGCAAGCATTTCTTTGGATGGGTTGTGATTCGGGTCTTCTGAGTTACAGGGTGTTTTGGAGGGAGATTAGTACTTTCTGAGGAAAAAAAGAGGTGTCACCTCAGACAAACCTGGAGGCAGAAGTCAAGCTAAACATCATCAAGAAATGTCCCAGTAAATCTTGGTGATCTTCCACAGTAACCGCTCCAAATTGCCTGATTAATACACAGTCATATTACTAAAAGCAACTCCAAGCTCCTTATCTGTTTAAGGGAGGCAAAAACTACCTTGGCATCATCATTTTGGGGTGGTTTTTTTTCTCTGGTTCACTGGTAAGCAGTGAGGTAAAAGTTCCTGTGTTCATAGTCTGCATGGAAATAATTTTGTGAGTCTTATCTTGCGTCCCCAGCACAGACACCAAGGATGCCCTTTACGTGCAGGGCTGAAGCACGGTAGGTTGGGTCTGCCACGAAGCCATAGCCTTTCCCTTGCGATTCCCCCCACTAAAGCTGCCTGGGTGTTGCAGAGGGTCTGACCCTGTCACCCACATGTCACCCTGGCATCCAGCATCCGCTTGCCTTGGTCTGCAATTAGTTGCATTAGGCAGAAATCTGCCCACCTCAGTGCTAAAAATCAGTGTAGACTTGTTTTTGAGAGGGGAAGGAGGACCTCAAGCTGCCACAGAGCAGGCTTTGCTGGGCTGGTTGTGCAGCAACAGCCATCCTTCCTCTAATCACGCCACAGAGAGTGACCACATCTTTCTTTTCTCGCCCTGTTCTGCCACGTGTATGTAATGTGGACATTGCATACATGTAAAGTGATGTAATGGTAGCTCCACCCCACAGAAGTTTTCCTAAACACTCTGTGAGAACCGAGTTTGGCCTTTCTGTTCAAGCAGATGTAGGCTTTTCACCACATCACCGTAGTGCTGAACGCTGGCACTTGCAAGGCAGCAGCTGAGTTTCTGTAAAGGCAACCCCCCAAACCAGAAACAGCTCATTAAAGATGCCATTATCCCCATAACTCGCTCATTACTAATTTAAATGACTGGCTTATGATTTTTAAGAAGGAAGACAAGTCCTAAACCAAGCGATTCTCAGAATCACCGAGCCGGGTGGGCAGAGGATTTCATTTGCCACACATTTGTAGTTGGATGTGCAAGAGGTTTTCTGGTTTCCAGTAACTGCTGTCTCTCTATGTGGTCCATTGAAGGACAGCTTTGTTTTCTCACATTACATTTGGTGAGTCAGTAGTCACTGTGCTTTGCCTATTTCTTAATAGCAACTTTACACTTACACGGGCCTTTTCCACACCACAATTCTCTGGCTGTTTACTAGGAAGCCAAGAGGAGCTGGTGAAAGGGAGAGGAGCTCCCCATGTGAGTGACATGGATGCAGGATCAGGACCTGCAGGCGTTTGCTGAGCTCTGACTCACGTTCAGCAGGGTTTTTCCCTGTACCAGGGACAGGCAGTTCATTCCCATAATGTCTGTGTGTAGGTGTGCTGCAGTGGGATTTTTCGGTACTCCTCAGTCCCTGGGGGTGATGATGCAGGTGGTGAAACCCCATAGGGGTTAGTGTGTTTGAAGGTTATAAACCCAGGCCTATGCTGCCTATGGGGAACATCTCAGAAGCTGAAAACATCTCCTTTAGCTGTCTCAGGAGTGACCTGCAGCAGAAGCAGGACCCTAAGTGAGAAAGGGGTTACCCATCACTGCTCTGGGCAGAGTTCCCAGTACTGCAGATCCCAAGGGATCCAGACATGCAGATGCTGCTCTGGTGGGTGGGGAGCACATGGCAGAGGGGCTCCCAGAGACAACCGCTCCTGTTCTTCCTGTTTCCTGCTGCAGTGATTGTTCTTTAATCCTGTTTTCAGTGTGCATGCTTTGCTGTTTGTCCCGTGACTTCAGAAGTCAGTGTAGTTTTTAATTCCCAGTTCTCATCCGTGCAGTGAGGAAACGCCATGGGTGTGACCTCAAGAGTCCACAATGTCACCTGGAGTAGGTTGATGGTGACGGGCAGGGGACTTCAGCCAGTGGGGTTGTCCCAGCTCCGGAGCCCCACGCACAGGCTCACCGCTGAGTGCATCGCAGCGCTCACCGCAGATGGAGACAGCCCAACCCCTTTCCCGGGGTTATTAATGCCTTTTTTGTCCAAATGCTGGTTTCCAGAGACATCTTGTGGCTCTCGCCAGCTATCACAGCTAAGCTGCTCCCTAGCCCAGCACACCACTCCTCCTGCACTTTTGGATAGCCAAGCTGCTTCACAAGCTGCTTGCTGTTTGCACCCTGAATATTTTATATTATATTATATTATGTTATGTTATGTTATGTTATGTTACGTTATGTTACGTTACGTTATATTATATCATATTACATTATATTATATTATATTACATTATATTATATTATATCATATATCATATTATATTATGTTATGTTATGTTATGTTATATTATATTATGTTATATTATGTTAAGTTATATTAATATTTTTACCCCTCAATATGTATTTTCGGTTTAGTGAGACTCCCCTCTCACACAGAGCTCAGGCCAGGGTCTGTGTGTAAGCACCAGTCCTGCAGAAGTGCCACTGGTGTGAGAGCCCTCCCAGTCCAGCACTGCTCAGGGAGATGCATGTTTGCTCCCCATGCAGCACCCAGCACCAGTGCATCAGCAGCTGATACAGCACGGTTTTTTTTTTTTCCTTGGCTCCTCTGATGTCAGGGCTGCAAAGGCAGAGAAATATAAGGCAAAAGCACCTCTGTGAGAAGCAGGGGAAAGGCAGCATGGGTGCAGGGCAGGAGCTGCGGGCTGGCTGTACAGCCCTGCACACTGCAGTCAGGAGGGCCGTTTTCCATCCTTTGCAGCAGAGACTTTTAGGAGCAACTTCTCAGCTGAAGTGGGAGGGACGGACCCCACTGGTGTGTGAAAGGTGATCCTTTTTTGGAAGGAGGATGGTAGGAAGTAAAGAGCGGGCATTGTACTCCAGGACTATGAAGGTCCCATCCATCTCCATGTTGGCTGGTCAGGCGGTGGTGCAAAGTGCTCCCAGAGCACAGGGAGCAAGGCACTGCTGGGCTTTGGGAATCTTTTCAGAAGTGATGAATTAGCAACGATTATTCTCAAGGAAATGAAAGAGCATTTAAAATACTCAGTGTCATCAGATCTTCTCTGGACTTGTAAACCTCTGGTTTAGACAGCAAGCCCGTCATTTTGTCTACCAGGGTGGCTTGTACCAGCAAGCAGGAGCAGCCTCACATCCCTGAGCACAAGCAGTGCTACCAGCCAACTCTTACTCACGGCCACACGGCACGGGAATGAAGGAGCTGCTGGGTTCAGGCAAGGAAGCAAAGGCTGTTCCTTCAGCCTCAGGCACCCTGAGGATCGGATCACTGCAGTGCCATGCTGCGCAGGATCTGTCGTCCAACACCCAGTTAATCCTCTTTTCTTTCAAAGGGAAGATAAAGGCTGCGGCTATGATGTTTAAACCAGCAAATTGCTTATCTCCATCTAGCCCGGGATTCCCTCCTGACTGCACATAGAAAGCTTCATAGGTGGGGGGTGTGATTTCTAGTGTGTATCCCATAGCCACACAGACACTCGCTGGGCTCAAGCCATCTATGCAATGGACATTTTCCCACTGGTGTATAATTTTCTTGGCTCTTTCCTTGCAACAGGTGGGCTGCAATGTAAGGAAACATAATGTGACTGCTTCACTCTTGACTAAGAAGAAAGATTTACTGCAGAAGACACATTGCTTACAGTTTTATGGAGATTTCTTATCTAAAGCCATGTAACACCCCGTGGCGGGGGTCCACAACCGCGATAAGGTCTTGGAACATCCAAACAAATGTTTTCAAGCAGGAAAGAAGCCAAGTTATGATGCCTGTGCACAACATCAGGACGCTGGGCTGGGAACTGTAGCTGAGATCACATGGTGCTATAACCCTGTTTTGCCTGTCTGGGGTCCAAGGAACCTTATGCAATTCATCTAGTTCTGGAAAAGAGAAGATATCATGGATGAAAAATGACTTCCCAGGTGCTCTGGACAATGTGTTGGGTATGCTGGCTCAGACAGCCTGCTGCACTCTGTCCTCTGGCTAAATCATCGGTGTCTCCATCCAAGAGGTGGTCAAAGCCCATAGGACAGCCTCAGTAATGGCACTACAGACCTGATCACAGCGGTGGGTGAAGAGATCGGTCTCAGGACTTTTAAAGAACGTGCAACACAGCGTAGAGAGGACGAGCAGCCTGACAGAGACGTGGATGACCTGTTGTCCCTGTGCTGCTGCTCAAGGCAGTTTCCCTGCACGGGGTTGTAGTTCAGTACAACATCAGTGACAAGAACCAGTCACTTCATCACAGGCACTGGTGCAACACAACAAGCATGTCGTGAGTTACAACCACTAAACAGCAAGGCAACCCTAATAAATCTTAACCTGAAGGCTTGATAAACTGTAAAACACAACATAAAATATGATGCACAGGTTGGTGTTGAGCCTGCGAGCCTCTGATCTCTTCCCACGGAGGGGGCAAATTCTGGCTGATTTTTAGTGATGGAGCTCAAAGCAGGCCAGCTGCAGTCACCCAGGCTAAAGCTGGCCTCATGGCTCTTATCTAAACAATTCCTAGTTATTAATAACTTTTATAGTTGATACGTGGGACTGAATGGAGTGTGCTTTTCCAGAGAGGATAAACCATTCAATCACGTAAAGCCTCGCCTAAGAGATGTTGCTAGATGAATCATTTAGGTTGATTGAGGGCTGTGTAAGTGATATATTAAAGATGTGCCAAGCAACATTCCTTGATGGGGAAAATTATGTGTTTTCTGGCAGATTCATAAGCTGAGGAATTCATCTGTGGGTTGTTAAGGAGATTATTGTCTGGTATGTGTGTATATGCATGGGAATGGGAATACCAGTCAGTCCAGTTTAATAGATATCCAAAATAATCTGGTTTAGCTGAAATGAAACTGTCAGCCCAGGCTGATGCTGGCTAAACTTTTGACTCATCAAATCAAACTGATTCTTTATGTGACTCTATGCCAAGGAAGAATTTCATCCATGGGCTTCAGGGGCAGGAGCTGGGTGGGACGTGACCGGCAGAGTTGGTGTTGCTAGCATAGTTTCCTTTTATGTCAAGAATATTGTTTGCTAGGACTACAGAAAGAGAGGCTAGACATTTGTATAATTATAGCTAAGTTTAGGATCAAGTGAAAAGTGGTTATTGCGTCTGGTTCATTTCTTCTTATTTTAATCCATGCATTAAAAACATCCCAACAACCACCTTCTTTCATCTGAGGTGGTCTAAGATGGAACTTAAACCCAACTAAACCCAAGAAGGAAAAAATAATTTTAACCCAACAAGAAACATTTGGTGCCTGTGATGCCATCCCAGTGCAAGCCAAAATGCCTCCAACTTTTCAATCACCCTTTCAGGAAGGTGTCCATCCAGGCTTGCAGGGCTGGGACAGGCTCTGGCCAGGGGGTGACAACCAAACTTACACTGCAACCAAAACAGTGGCTTCCCAGGAAGTGTAAGACCCCTGAACTGGTGGCAGTTTGCCATCTACCAATCCTCACATCAAGGGCAGCTGAAAGGAGAAAAAACTTGATCAGAGAATATGTATTTGGAACGTATTGTTAAACTTTGTTTTGTTTTCACTTTGCTGGAAATCAAGCGTGCCCCTCTGCCCCTTGCACACTCACGCTTTCTCCTTTCAGCTGACTTACTTGTTTTTCCACATGTTCAGTATGGTGTCAGTTTGGATTTCCTCCCAGTTCTTCAGGCTATCTTTTAAAAACTACTGGGTGAAGTTTATTTAGATCTGTATATCTGATTCTGAATTTCACATTTGAAATGTTAAGACAGCACTGGAAATATCAGTGTGCTGTACAATCTGAGCTTTGTGTTACCGCTTTCGTCAGTGATCTAACTTCACATCCCTTTCAAAGCAGGGTTGATTTATTGCCTTGTGACCTGTTTTGTGGAATTCCCTAGCTTATAGTTCTTACTTTTCTGAGCCCTCATATCATATTGTAATTTTATCATCCCCTTGTGAAGGATTTTAAATCACTGCCTAGTTTCTGTCCTGTATCCTGCGTCCTGCAACCAAGGGCACATGGCACTCATCCGCAAGCATCCTTCTATCCATTGCAAAAGGAGGGGAAACCCCATCTTGGCATGTTTCACCCTAATATTTTACCTCCCTGTTTTACTCTGCTCCTTCCCGCTGTGCCCAGGCTGCAGCCGATGACCGGAGGGCCTTTGCTCTGCTCTTGCTTGGAGCTCACTGTTCTCCCCAGAGATGAGAGAGACAATAATTAATATTATTAACCATGTGTCATGGACAAACCCAGCTTAAGAAGAGCCCAGAGAGCTTGCAGATGGGGAGCTTATGGTCACATCAATCAGATGAATAAGCAAATGAGAGAGGCAGGCTCTTAAGCCCATTTACGCTGTGATTCGGTACTCGGCAGTACTCAAGTCCTTTGGCTGTCTCTGTGTGTGCTTTATAAGGTTATTGTGGCTATTACATATCTCACCTTCACATTGCCCATTATGGCTTTGAGAGATGTTTAAAGTGAACTTCAAAGAAAGCTTAGAGTTGCTTAACGCTGTGAAGGAAACTTCAATAGCCAGTAGGTGAGGTTTAATCCGCAGGGAAGCAGGCTGGGTACGGCTCCCAGACCTGGCTGCAGACCTCATGCCAGGAGGGTGGGCATGGTTTGATGCTGCTCCAACAGGAAAACAAATCCTTGTATGGATGCAGCTGTGGCCACTGAAGGGAAATTTTTCTGCCTTATGCCTTGGAGAGGACGCAAGGTGCAGATAACAGTGTTAGATCTGCCTGTCTGCAGCATGTCTGTGCAGAGGGCTCTGCCAGCTGGAGGTGGACAACCCTTAGGTGATGGATATTTCTTTAGGCTGGTATAAGCATAAACAGAATGATTAAAGGCTTCATGTTTGAAAGACTATGACTATCCGAATGGATTCCTCATTGAAACTTGGTGCTTCTCCATCACCGCAAGGGCGATGCTGCTGAGAATCTCCCCCCTCACCTCTCTTGCCAACAGAACATAACAATCGGGTTCAATTAAACATGTCTAATGCCCCACGTTGCCTGGGTAAAGAAACTAGGTATACACTCCCAGCGAGTCTCCAGAAAAGCCTCCACTGATCTAAGGAGCCTGAAGTCCTCAGCTGGCCAAACCAGATAACATCTTTCAGCTACTTGTTGGGAGCACACATTCCTTGGGAAAGCTATGATAAACCCGGCACTTAACAAGGCTCACAAACCAACTAAACAGCTGTGGGAGACATTTGGTGCTTTCGACAGTAAAGAGAGGAATGCTTTGAAGACTGGGCTTGTAAGGCAGAGTTCTGTCAACTAGCTCTGGAGCAACCCCGGCGAGCGGCTGGGGCGTATGGAGCAAGCTCAGCCTTTACAACTCAGCAGCCCACCACTCCCCTCCTGGCTGGCATGTCCCTGATTTATCCACCCCACACCCCTTTTCCAGGGCTCTGTTTCGCATTAACTCATCAACAGGTTGCAAAGTCAGTGTGCCCAGGGAGAAGCTTTTTAAGAGAGACCCTGCAGATCGTCATCTCTTTGCCACAGAAGGAAACAGGAGAGGGAGGAGGTCGCCTCCTGCTCCTTATAGGCATCAGCTCCTCCATCCAGGGGATGTGAATATACTTCACTCCCTGATATGCAAGGAAGAAGTGCAAGAGAGAAAGAAACTCCAGGCTAATAAAAAGCACTGATGGCTTTATAGTTCTAGAAATCGTTTCTGTTTTTCAGAGGGTGCTGAAGAGCACTGGAGAAAATGCAGCTCTGGGCTACCAGACATCAACCCAGATCTATTATAGTCCATGTGTGCACAAATAAGCAACTTTTAATTTTAAATTTTTTGGTTTACAAGATACAATTTTATACCACCTCACCCTCAAAGAGCAAGGACTGAAGCTGATTAATCTTAACTCAGGGCAGGAAAATGCTGGGTTCCTACCCATGTTTCCACCATGACACGTTTCCATCTCTGCTGCCCAGAGGTCCTGATCATTTTCTGTGCCCACGACCAACGTGGCACATGCTAGAGGGCTCACAGCATTGGACCTGGGAGGTGAGAGGTCAGGTTCAGGTTATCCTCCTGCAGATGTTCTCAGACACACACATGTCTTTAAGAAAAATGTCAGGTTTACTCTGACTTGGTACCCCTAAAATGAGATCTTGCACTATTACCACATTACAGATGATGGATAATTTAACCGAGCCAATAGATAATCAGTGGAGTTTAGAAATACCTGTTTTTTCTGAAGACCAGTGAATATTCACTGTAGAATCACAAAAATGCATGTATTTTTCGGCTTGCAAGATATGCTTTCAGCAAAGCTCACAGATTACCTCTGAGACCTACAAAAGCAGCAAAGGAGAAGGTACTGGCCAGCTGCATAACACCTCTGGGCAATATATTTTGAATTTTAATTATGTATATTTAGGTACCTGCACCACAAGTTTCATCTTCCCAGAAGAAAAGATTTAAGCAACATCACATACACACAAAACCACCCCAGCCCAGCCCAACAAACCTTTCCTCACCTATCCAGGACATTTTCCATACATTCCAAAGCCTGTCTAGAAGAAGAGTCCAAGCGCAGGCTCATGTATCTGTTTGCAAGGAAGGTCTGGCCAGGGCTTGAGGTGGACCCAGGCTGAAGCCTGATGGCCAAGTGTCCCTAAAGCCCTGGGGAAGGCGAAGGGGACGCAGGCTGTGCAGCTGGCAGGCAGTCCGGCGCCGCACCACAAGGTGGGGATGCTACAATGCTGAATGGCAGGCGCCTCCGGTCGGGGCTGTGCAGCTAATTGCATTCATTTCTGTAGGATAGGAAGCTTCTAATAGCCAAAAAAGCCCAGCCATCACTTTGTTACCCACTCCTGGAGACCTTGCCCCACACTTTGGAAAGTTGCCCTACATCATCTCTCTTGTGTAATCACAGTGTTAAAGGCTGTCAAAAACGTTGGTGCGAGTGCAGTTGGGTCCTGGGGGGCCCAGAGCTTTCTCTGTTGCCTGGAGAGGCAGCGCCGAGGCTGCTGCTGGGGCTGGGGTGAGTTGGCGAGGCACAGCAAGGCTCAGGGGAGAGCAGGGAGAGATCAGATGTGCCTCTTTTATTTTTTCCATGCAAGAGCAAGGTGACACCACCGTCACAGAAAGGTGATGGATTTCAAGCAATTAAGGGAACCTCTTCCTTTAGAGTCTTGACTGGGCTGGAAAATTCAGCGCTTCGTGCTCCTGCTCAGTTTTACTTGCTTTCCAAAAAAGGCAGGTGCCACAGCGAGAGCAATTCCTGCACAAAGGCAGGAGATGATTGCTCCTTAGAAACTGCAAGACAAGT
This sequence comes from Zapornia atra, assembly GCA_013400835.1. Classification (NCBI taxonomy): domain Eukaryota; kingdom Metazoa; phylum Chordata; class Aves; order Gruiformes; family Rallidae; genus Zapornia; species Zapornia atra. The sequence continues at coordinate 372,338 of VZTU01003022.1, read as the reverse complement.
TGTTGAGCCCTGCCTTGCAGCCAGAGGACGATAGGGAGGCATCTCCCTTGTGTGCACTGCTCATCACTGCCTGACCCAAAACACCCACTGCCAGGGGTGCAAGCAGAAGTATGGCAGGCTCAGGGACATACCTGGGATTTCACCTGGCAGCAATGGGCATCCTACACCCCCACAGGCATCACGGGCTCCATATGCTTCGGGATGGGTAGTGCGATACTTCCCATCACCTCCTGTTACTGTTCTGCTGGGAAGGGGATGTCTGACATAATGAATATGGGCAAGGAGTGGCTGCTTGTTGGATTTAACAAAACATTTGACAGCCTAGGAAAGAGAAGTGAGAATTTGATTATAGTCTTCAAATATGCAAGAGGTTATTCCAAAGAGGGCAACACAGTCAATTGTTCTCTGTAGCTACCAAGGGGAGGACGAAAAGGAATAAGCTCAGTGTTTAGCAACTGAGCTTAGAGGTAGGAACTAGGGGAAAAAAATGCATCCTTTCTAACCAGGAAGGTAATGACACATTGGGACAGGTTATCTATGGAGCACTGGGAGCCTTTCAGTTTTTAAGAGCAGATGACATAAAAATATGTCTTGAATCATCTTAAGACTTCCCAGACCAACACTTTTTGCTTTCGTGATTTTAAGGTTGCCTTGCCCTGGGTCTTGCCTTCATATCTCATATCCCCAAGGACAAAGCTTGGAAGAGAAGATCTCTGAGTCTGGAGAGGGTTTTTCCTCATCATAATCTAGACATGGTCCAGGGAGCCTTTTTCACATCTCAGGTTCTCCATCCAATCCTGTCAGGTCATACACTGCCCTGGCCCACTTTGCTGCCCAGGAGCTCCCTCTGCTCTGAACATCCAGGCTCTTTGCCCCTCTGTGTGCAGAAGCAGGCTTGGGTTTTATCTCAAAGTTTCTCTGTACAGACCTCCTTTTTACCAGACTAGAAGTGCTTGGGGAAAGCACTAAGTCTTGATCTTGTCTTAGTGAGGCCAGTGGGGACTTTGCTCTTGTTATGTAGGAGCACAGGATGGGGCCTGGCCTTTCCTAAGCATCAGTTCAGCAGTGGTCTTGGCCACCCCAGCAAAGGGGTATGAGTGAACATGATCCCATGGCTCTGCTCAACCAACTGATTTCAGCCCAGTATTAAAACAAGGTCAGGAACAGCAGATCTATTCCCCAAATTGGTGCTTCATTGAGAAGCTGGGCAACCTCAGGGCCATGGAGACAGCACCAACCTGGGGCAACTGGGCTGGGATTGCCCCAGTCAAAGGAAGTAGATGGTAAAAGCTGTCATGGTTTAGGAAGTGACAGCATAAGATCATTTAAAAAAAGAAATATGCCTAGAAACAGCAAACACCTGGGAATAACATTGAACCAGATCAGGAAATCCCCAAGCTGAGAATGACCGGAGGCTCCGAAAATGGTTGGGAAACATCAGAAATATGCTTTTTTATCATGCTCTTCTACTCTTTCCTAGGCACCCACTTTTGGATGGTAGACTATATAAGACTTTAGTCCATTTGAACCAATGTGTCCACTTGTATCCTTCTATCAAGAGAGGGGCTGAATGGAACTGAATAGGGCTTAGCAAATTACCAGATTAATTCCCCTAAACGTGTGGGATTTCAGCCTTCTGACAACACATTATCTCTGCTCTGTTGCCTTTCAGAGACAGTAGGGTAAGGGTCAGAGATCTCCAGGATGAAGCCGGAAGAAGAAAAAGAAAGTAGATGAGCTCTTCAGTAATATCCTACTGTCCCTGGCCATGTTTAACCCAGCTGAAGAATTGGCAGCTGATATTCGTCAGTGGTGGCTCAGAAGAGGAAGGCAGTGCTCTGCCGAAGGGAAGTGAGTGGAGTTACAGCCTGGCCACAGCAAGCACAAGTGAATCGGCCAGGGACAACAAGGAGAGCTTGAAGTCACAAGAAACAGCCTGGGGGGTGTAGCAGAAAGGTGTCATGAATATTTTCACACTGATAAAATGTCCATAGCTTGGGTTTTTATTTTGGGGTTGTAACAGAAAAGTTACACTCAAGCAGCAAGGAAGAAACTTAGCTCTATCTGTAATTTTACCTCTTCACAGCAGAGGAGATGAAGGTGACCTCTTTATCTCTGGGTCCACACAGCCCCAGATGAATCATCATCTACAGCAGTTTATTCTTTATCTCTCTATTCTTTCTCTCACTCGTGTGGTATGAAACACTAACGTCATGGCTGGAATTAGTGTCATTGGCAGGAGCTGGAATTTCTTTGCCATAATGCTGTAAAGCTATCCCAGGACTTGGCCAGCTGAAGGAAGAGGATGCTGAGGACAGAATGAACCTGTCTGTGTGGTCACTGCTGCAGGGCTCCTGTCAGTATCATGAAAGTTCAGTTGTTGCCCCCTGGCTTAAAGCTGCCATGTGGACATTTCAGAGTTAAATGCACAGAAGATCAATAATGGAAATAAGTCAGCACTCTCCACCCACACAAAGCAGAACATGGCTTGGTGTGACTTCCTTACAGCTGGGCTGGACAAGAAATCAGCAGTGATGAGGTGGGTTTGCTGACCTTCCTCACAGCGGCCAGCCATGGCCAGGCAGCGGATGTGTGTGTGTAACCACCACCCACCGTGGAGAAGTGGAGCTCAGAAAGCCATTTTCACTGCAGTGTCCATCATATCTCTGCGTCAAGCGTGGCCAGACCCACCATGGCTTCACGGCTTCACGCAGGGGAAATCCAAGTCTGTGGCAAGCTGCTGGGCTGTTTCCTGCCTCTGCGTTGCCATCTCCCACCCTGGGCTGCAGAGGAGAAAGCCACAGCTTCAAGCCATAAACCCGGAGCAAATCGCAGAGTGGCAGCTGTGCGTACATGAGCAGGCTGAGCATTTGACAGAGAAAGAGATAAGCAGCTGTTGAAAAAACAACAGCAAGTTCAGTTCTCCTTCAGCTCAGGCCAAGTTTGCCACTGTGGGACAGAGCTAAATCTGTTAGAGACCATGCTGTGTCCCGTTCTTCTGAAAATGTCTGGGTTTAACGTGTGCTCATGGCCTGTTCCACCTAAAGGATGTAAAATATTGAGTCTGAAAACCTTGCATCAAGGTGAATATTTGCAAATGAGTCCAGGTTCCCACCTATGGTGGAAAGGTGTTGCTGATGGAGAAGAGAAGGCTGTGGGGGGAACCTCATTGCAGCCTTCCAGTACCTGAAGGGAGCTTGTAAGCAGGAGGGGATTCAGCTTTTTAAAAGGGCAGATAATGGCAGGACAAGGGGGAATGGATTAAAACTAAAGGAAGGAAGGTTTAGATTGGATATTAGGGGGAAGTTTTTTACAGAAAGAGTGGTGAGGTGCTGGAACAGGCTGCCCAGAGAAGTAGTGGATGCCCCATCCCTGGAAGTGTTCCAGGCCAGGTTGGGTGGAACCCTGGGCAACTTTGTGTAGATCCAGGCCTGGAGGCTGGTGGCCCTCCCTGTGGCAGGGGGGTTGGAGCTCTATGATCCTTGGGGTCCCTTCCAACCAAGACCATTCTATGATTCTATCATTCTATGATTCTATGATTCTATGATTCTATGATTCTATGATTCTATGATTCTATGTTTAGTGTCATTTATTGGGGAGGATCTATGCTATGAAGTCACCTTGGTTTTGTTTTTTTCTGTTTATAAAACAGCCCCAAGGAAGAGCAAAAAATCACTTTGACAATCCTAAAAGTTTATTTTCAATTCTTATCGTAGCACCACAAAGTGGTGGCAAAGAGCTCACCCTGCACCTCTGGGATGCAACTCTGATGGAGTTTTCTGGAGAAACAATGTGCCAGAGCAGACACCGTGCCAGTGGGAGCCTGGCAGAGGTCTCCTGTGCTCCCAGCTCATATCTCATACACTCACAGAAACTTCGTAAAACATTTCTCTCTGGCACCAGTGGATGGGAAGGAGCACAGGAGGAAGACAAAATGGAGTTGCTCCAAAGAAGCAAAGTGCTGTGGAGAAGTTTGGAGGAGACACTTACCCAGAGGTAGCACAACCAGGTGCCATCCCCCACCCAACACCCCAAAAAGAGAACTGACACTGGGAAAAGAAACTGTGTTTTCTGTTTTTATCTTTTTTCTTACTTCTTGCTCTTTTTTTCTTTTTTTTTTTTTTCTGCAAAACCCAAGACTTTAGGAAATGCCCCACTAACAATTTCTGCTCATCTCAGCTCTTTTTCTTCCTCACGTGGAGCCCGGGGCCACTCAGGACACCGATCACAGAGAGTTTCCTCCTCTATCAAAACTCTCAGCAGCTAAACTGCTGAGAGGAGAGAGTTAGGAATATAGGCAAAATGGATTTTTTACTTATTTCTCTGCAGCCTAAGCCCTTGTCCTTTCTGTAACTCCAGCAGAAATCCAGCAGAAACACTTTTCTCATCTTGCCTTATTGATTATCCCTGGAGGACTGGGGCATACCCAAGGCTGTGCCACACTTACCCCATCAGCATCAGACTTTTGCTCTCTAACGGTGGACAGAGTGCCCATCAGACAGACCTTGGTGTTAGAAATCCAATAGAACTTGCTTTTTCTTTACCAAAAATTGGGTTATAAGCTGTACACCTTCATAGCCAGATTTTTCAAGGTGTGCCCGTGAAGGTGCACCTTCATCCATTAACCTCTTTGTGCCCTTTGCACCTAAGGAAAATGTATTTCAAGGAGGTTGTCTATTCTGATGTTATTTGAAAGCAAGAAGGGTCTCGGCAGGGCAGGCAGCATAAAAAAATAATGGTGTACTAATGAAGGGTGGGAGGGAAGGTCATCTGCCTGTTATTTGCAGCACAATACCCGATAAGAGGTCATTAGTCCTTCAAAGCCACTGAATGACTTTAAATTAAATTTGAGCTCTGAGAGCTGGGTACAGTCTGGAGAAGAGACTTCCAGGGCAAAAAGACAGAGAGAGGGAGGAAAAAAGAGCAAGAGCAGGCCAAAATGACAATGAGCTTAATTAAAACCAGGAGTATCACTGGCAAACTCTCATTTCCGGGCTCCCTGGCCTCCAGAGTTGCATCTCCCTTGGCTCTGCCTGGCACAAAAAACATGGCTCTGGGCACTGTGGGTTTGGGGGCTGCATCCCTGGGGTCTTCCCTGTGGGACTGTGTGATTTCACAGTCTGTGCAAGGTTTGGTTTGGTTTGGTTTGGTTTGGTTTGGTTTGGTTTGGTTTGGTTTGGTTTGGTTTGGTTTGGTTTGGTTTGGTTTTCCCCCAGAACATTCTGCATTTAAAAAATAATTGCATTTTTAAGAATAATTTTGCGTTTGGAGATTTTCTGGTCTTTCCTCAGTGCAAGATAGAGTTGGGAGGTATAATTGAGCCTTTCACCAGGGAAAATAAAGTCAGGAGAACAGGAGTATGTGCCTGACATGCTCAAGGTCAGGCTTCCCAGAGGTGTTGAAGTTTCCTGGCATTTTGCCTCTTGCTGTCCATATAATCCTGCCTGGTGGCAATACAGCAACCAATCATCCCTGCACTAGGTCCAGGATGGGGACAGGGAAGAATTGGCGTGGAGGTAAAAGGACAGCTGGTGCTGAATGGGGGATAAAAAGCCTTGTAGAGAACTATAATCAAATTAGCCATTAAAGAGAAGGAAATCAGCTCGTGAAAGGAAGAAAACAGTTCTGCACCCTTTAAGGTTAAAATCAGGACTTCCCTGTCATAACTTCTCTCTCCAGGGTTGCATCTCCAGCACCTCTGCTTGCGCTGGGATGCTGAGACATGTTGATGTATGTGCTCGGAACAGCTGCGAGGCAGACACAGCCTGTGAGGCTGTGAGAATAAAGGAGGGGGGTTGTCCCCTGCTATGTGGTATATGCAACATATCATAATTAAGTAATATGAGCTTGCTGCCAGCCTGGGGCACTGCCATGGGACTGGGATGTGTTTATTTCCTAGGACAGGGGATATTTCTCCTTCTTTTTTTTTTTAATGTTTCTCCAGTGTTATGATTTTTAAACAAATTTATTTCTGGTGTGGGAAATGAACCTCAAAGGCACTTATTGGTACACTGAGAATCTGAACTTTGAGTGGAGGCTGCACACCACAACACCCACTGTGAGCTGCCAAATTGTTGTTCCTTCCCTGTGCCGGGTCACTGGCGTGCCGGAGACTGTGCCAGGGGTAACATTCACGTGCCAACAAGTGTTAGGACTTACCCTTGCTGAAGACAAACCAGACAACAGACCCCACTCTTGCCCTACTGCCTGTGTCAGTGCCAGGGGACAGAGCTGAGAGACGGGCATAATGTAGGTCCTTCCTCCTCCTGCCACCAGCTGCTCAGGCTCATCCCCAGCTAAAGGCTGCATGCAGACCACCAAGGAAGATGTTACTGGCATGATATATCCTCTCCCGGTAAAGCCATACCACTGGACACACCACATCAGGCCTTTGCATGTACCAATTTAAGATTTTTCTTGCCAGCAGAGCTATATCATCTCAAATAACCACGTTGCTAAGCTGACAAAACAATATCTAAAACAAAAATTATCTTGGCTCAACTTTCCTTGAGGAGGTGCGATGGTGTTTCGCTTTCCAGCTAGCTTATCTCCACCAGAAACGTGTTGCACTATAGACCAAGCCCTACTGCTATTACAAAAGGCAGCCAACTTAGACCAGTGCCTAACTTTCCATCTGCTTGCCATTAGTCTGGATCTTCACGCTCTCAAGCTGGAGAATGAAATCTGTGACCTCGATCCACTTTATTTTCATTTTGCTTTAGGATTTTGCTATTATTCTTCTTGGTCTGGGGAAATTGTTTTGGGACAAATTCATGAAGGCCACTTCTAATCCAAAGCTTCAGGTTGCCTGTGTAGGGAAAAGCAGCAGAAGGTTAAAGAAAAAAGTACACACAAGTGTCTATATAGAGTTGAGATCCCCCCTGGATCTTATTCGTCAAATATCTGGCCCTTGGCTGGTTGGGGGAATGAAGTCTGAAGGTGAGATGACAGTCAGAAACTTGAGCTCATTTCTGCTTTGATCATTTTTTTCACTTTATGATGTGAGCTACTGGACTGTCTCTCTCCATGAAAGAACACCTTTCTTTACTTGCTCTGACGGACTAACATATAATGCATTTATTTCTGGCACACACATTTATTGGCATGTTGACAACTTTTTAAGTATTTTTCCCACCTCAGGCCAGTCCATCAATCCACAGCCTTTAAGCAAAGACTTTTCAATGCACCACAATAGTCAGGCTAATTTTTTTCCTTTACCTAAAGCAGGGCCATCTCTCCCAGGTTTCTTTACCCCTACACAAAGGTTCATGCCAAGCCAATCTGAATTCCCTTTTGAGATTCAAACTGTGTTTAATGGGAAAGGTATGATTTCATAAGCAGATCTGTGCAAGACTGATGTTGTGCAGACAAAATCCCATAATGATTAACATGTGGCACTTTGGTCCAATTCATTCAGCTATGCATTTACATTGCAGTGAAAACTGCTCACCAGCTTGCTTGCTTGGTCCAATCTAATTAAAGAAATTAGGGTAGCCAGCAACCCCCTGAAACCATCACATACTTTCTTGACACCAGGATCTCTAATTTTTCGCAATATTTCCCTAATGTTTTTGGAGATGAGAGAGTCTCAAAGCCTCATCCCAAGGTCTCTGCAAATTCCTTTCAGATGTGGCTGGGAGGGGAGTGGGAGCCAGGCTGCCTGGCTCAGCCTCCCACCAACTGGGCTGACCTCCCTTGTCAACCCTTGCCCAGCCCAGCACTGACGAACACGCTGAGCCCCACACATGCACCCAGCCCCTTGCTTTCAGCCATGAAATGTGGGTGTTGAGCCAGCCAGGGCTCCAGAAGGAGCATCACTGAGAAGGAAGAGGTGTCTGAGGCACCAGCCATGTCCTTTGGTGGCCCCAAAGCTATCATGGAGATGGCTTTGAGGAGCACCAAGGAGTGCTTTGGGGACTGTCACAGCTCCAAGCGTCTTCTAGTCAATGTCCTCCAGCATTCCTGCCATTGACCGCAATGGCAAGCACAGAAATTCTCTGCTTGGGCACCATGACTGCAGCTCCTCTCGTGGCTCTCCCTGGTTCTGTCTGACCCAAAGCCTGCTGACATCTCCCCAAAGCTGCCGTTTGACACCAACAGCCTCTGAGCGAGGCTTTAAATCTGCACCCACCTCAGGAAGGTTTGGCAACCTACAGCATGGACATTGTCACCAGCTCAGCTCCTTCAAACACGGCAGCGAATGTAAATCAGTGACTTCCATGTAGAGTTTTTTTAAGCCATCAAGAGAGCTGTATTGAATTAAAGATATCTGACTCATTAATAAAGGCAAATAACGACAAGCAGATCTTATTATTTTATTGGGCTAGAGTTAAATATTTGACCAATAATGAAAATTTATTCCTAACTCATTTCCCCCTTTCCTCTCTAGTCTGTTTCTTTTAAAGTACATATACATGTGTGGTTTCCGTGTTTGTTTTTGCTTAAATTGTGCCTTCTGCCAGGTTCCCTGGTGGTTAGGGCAGAAGGAATTTATTAAGAGCCATACTTTTTTTATTTCAGTGATTACCATCTCTGCACTGAAACAGCCTTCAATGGCACTTGGTTATTCTTTGCTTTACCGCTCCCACTCACCACAGCTGCAGTATGGACCTATCTTCCAAGGCAACAGGTAGGGGATATACAGAGGCTGTGACATCCAAAGCCCTTTTGAAGAGGTTTCCATCAAAACTCTGCTTGAACAGAGAATGATGGGAGAATGATGCTCAGTACTCCTGAATTAACAGTGTCAAAGGCTCTAGTTGCACTGCCCAAGACTTTTGGGTCTTTAACTCCTACATGAATGTGACAATCCGAGTGACCTGCTGCTTCTAGTTACTTTTGAGAGAGAGAGAAAAAAAAAGCAGCTTAATGGGAAAGGTTGGAACTAGACAAGTCAAAGCCGTGGGGCAAATTCTACTTTTATTCATCAAAACACTTCAGTTCTGCTTGATCTGTCATTGCCAGTGTAGCCAGAGAAAGGGGATTCCCAGCTACTTCCCCAAAGAAGCTGTGTGCTGATTATGAAAAGAGCCACAAAAGCCTGAAGGTCAGTACAAAACGATTTTTTCCTTAGAAAGACTTGCCCACACCTCAGGCAATTTAGCCCACTGGCATGATCTGAGAATCGTGTAATTCTCCAGGCATCTGGACATCAGCACGGAGTTCCTTGAAAGAAATAAAGCATCTGAAAGCATGCAAAGGAAAAGGAATTTGCTTTGCTCTTTTGACACCAGCTTAAGTCATTCTTGCCATTAACATTAGCCCATTTTGTGAGATGCTCAGAGAATGTCCAGCAAGGGCTTTGGTTTTGTTTCTGCATGGGAAAGAAGCGGTGATGCCACTTACCTTCCCTGCAAGGTACCAAATGTGAACTAGGAGGAGCACCAGCTTGCCACGGGCAGGTGAGAAAGGAAAGGCAAATGTTTGCCCGTGCTGCAGGGCAAGCCTTACTGATGGCCTTAGGCAGGGCTGACACTCAGCCAGCAGCACCCACTGCACCATTCTCTTCCAGCCCCCTCATCACTGTGACAAGGATCCCCGCTCTGGCCTGGTGGATGCTTCCCTCTGCTCTCACTGCCCCTCATTGGCTTCTTGTTCACTTACCCTGGGATACCTCCAAAGGCAAACACCTTCACACTGAGGAGTGGCGGAGAATCAAAAGAATGACTTAAGAATCAGTTATCATTGATAGAGACAATAATGGAGAAGCAGCAATCAGCTATCAGCCTTAATTAAAGGAAAACATCCCTTACTGATCTAATGGTGAGATCTGTGGGAAGCAAAGCACTGAGTGCAAACCGGCTGCCGCTTCTTGTACGTGCCTTGAAGGGTGGCAATAGAGCTCCCAGAAAAGTGTCTTTTTTCCCTTTTTTGTCACTCTGTTCCCTCCATATGCTGATGCTGGGGGTTTCAAGCTCGGCCTTATCATTTCCCAGCAGGAGATTGAGCAAGCTCAGCCCCGCGTGGCTGTCACTGGCAAGCAGTAAAGTCACCGAAAGGGAATCGAGGGTTTTTGCAGAGCTGTGCGGTGCAGGCGGGAGCAGCGCGGTCATGTCAGCCCCTGGAGAAGCTGCAGAGGAGGGCGGCAAAGGGATGTGAAAACAGAGGACAGGTGATGAAGGAAGGAAATTCAAAGGGAAAAGCCATGACTCTGTGTCTCTGAAACACCCAGTGTCACCGTAGCAATTACGGGAGATGATTTGAACAGCAGGGCTGGTTGCTGCTCTCTAGGGACAGAGGAAAACTGAGCGGCAGGGGAGTCTGAAGCAATTTCAGGGGCTGAGCTTTAATGCCGTGCACAGCACACATGTTTTACAGGACAGTTGCTTCTAGTTAATTCTGTATGGACTGCTGTCAGTGATGGCTTCAAGTCTGTGTATATAGCTGCTCACACACATGTTTGCTCTCCACATTCATTGAATAAGGGGCATGGGGTGGTTACAGGTTAATGGATTTTCAAGCTGAAGTGTTTGCCAGTAGCATTCAGGACATGGAAATTTGGGCCAGAAACCTTATCAGAAACAAACCATCCCGCAGCGTCCTTCAGTGGAAGCCTGGGTATTAGCTCCTTAATTTGTTTACTCTGAGATAAATCCAGAGTAACGCATTGATGTGCAGGCAATTAATTGGGATGTGCCTCAGTGCAAGGACAATACTTGATAATAAACCTCCTTAGGAACGTCCCTCTGAATGATCTGCTACCTAGTTTAATATCTAAACTACAACGACCCTGAACCTCACATATTCCCAGCAATTTCCCTGAGAGGGAAAGTGAGGGTCAGTTGAGGACCTTCCTGCCTGGCTGGGTTGTTTGTGGGGCTCACACCTGGGCAGAGGGGACCACAGCAACACTTGCAGCATCCTTTGACATGAGTGATAGCTGCATAGCAAATCTATAAAGGACCCTGGAATTTCAAAAGCCTGAAGGGTGGAGGAAAGTGAGGAAATGGCTACACTGTGAGCTGTGCTTAAAGAAGTCTTTCCGGCCTTGTTGGAAGTGTGGAATGAACCACGGGATCCCGGCAAAGAGGAGCATTGGGGACCAGCTGATCTCTCCTTACAGCACTGAGCTCCTACTGTGCAGAGCGAGCCCTGGGAGATGCCTCCCTCCATCTGTAATTGCACTGTTTATAGCAGACCATTAACAGATCTAACTGGTTCTTTGTGTGGCTGGTTTTTGCACATCTCCTTACCCTTCCTGTTTCTTACCTGGTTTGGGATGCATCCAGTCTCTGGGATGTGCTCTGACCTGAAGAGGGGACAACTGTCTTCGAGGTGGGGAGCAAGACACTGTATGGAAAAGAGAGTTGCCTGTCAGGAGCGGCTGCCTTGCAAAACATATTTTTTGGCTTTGAGGGTGGCCTGCTTAGCCAACCCTGACTATTTCACCATGCTGCAGAGGCTGCCCTGGTATTAATTCACCTCAAAGAACAGGTTGAAGTCATTAAAATATTTTGCAGGTGGTTCCTTAAATTCATGGTGCAGCTGGATCCAGCCTAAAGGAGAGAGAGAAAAAAAAGAAAGGAGAAGAGGCAAGTTCTGATGAAACACAAATTAACGTAACTCATAGAAGGGAAAGAAAATCTGTTTTCAATCTCTACAACAAAGCCAAGCAACACATCAAGCTAGAAAGGAGAAATGTCAGCCAGGCAGCGCTGGGGATTTTATTGCTTTAGCACAAGTGCTTCTCCATGGTCCCAGGAGTGCCCAGGTGCTACCACAGCAGCTGGACCCCCTGAGTACGGCTCTGGCCATGCAGGGACACAGGGAGGAGGGCTTCACACAACATCCTCACTCCTATACATGCCCAGGCTCAAGCTTTGGTTTAATGCCCTGGCACGAATCACAGTTGGCCTTGGTGTCTCTTCTGCATGGAAACTCTCCAGGTACTGCACCATTTCTTGCCCTTAGAGCTGGATTTGCTTTTTTTGAGGGAGTGCTGACCTGCGCAGTCAGTGGGACACAAGGGAGACTCCAGACCTGGCACCTCCATGAGCTGCAAGTGGGGAGATCACTCACAACCTGCTTCAGCATCCCCTGAATTCAGCAGTGCATCTCCATGTCCATGGGCATCAAAGTCCTTGGTCCTTCCCTGGGGAGAACAAGGCGTTTTAGCATAAGCACCACCATACTGGAGAGCTGTACTGGATCTGACTGGGATGGAGATAATGTTCTCCACAGCAGCCCTCACGGCGCTGTGCTTTTGGTTTGTGGCTAAAGCATGTGTTAATTGCAGACCAATGATTTGGCTAACGGTGACCAGTGCTTGCACACTGCCAAGGCTGGGAGTAGTTTGGGGTGCGCAAGAGCCTGGGAGGGGACACAGATGATACAGCTGACCCAAACAGACCACAAGAATATTCCACACCATATGACATCAAGCTAAAAAAAAACCCAAAACAGTTCAGGGAGAGAAGGAGGAAGGGGAGTGGTTTGTTGTGAGGACATTTGTCAGCCCAAAAAGTCACCATGCATGCTGAGGCCCTGCTTCCCAGGAGGTGGCTGCCTATCTGCTTGCTGATGGAAAGTAGAGAATGAATTCCTCTTTCTGCTTTGCTTACAAGTGCAGCTTTTGCTTTCCTTCTTAAGCTGTCATCATATTGACCTATGAGTCTTTTCACCTTTCTTCTCTATCCTTCGGCTGAGGGGACCGAGTGAGAAGCTGGGTGAGTGTCTGTCTGATGGCCAGGGTCAGTCCACCACAAGAGCTGACCAGTATGTCAAAATTCACCAACCTTGTTCATTCCAAAAGGAGGAAAACAGTGAGGTATCAGGTAAAATGGGGGGGAAAAAACCCCCTCCAAACAACAAACCAGGAAGCAAACAAGGTAATTTACAACTGCAGAAAGAATTGTACAGCTCTGGTTGCTGATGGCTCTGTGGTGTGCATCTACCAGCGGTGCCTCAGGGCAAACCACGGTTACTTGTTTCTGTGGGAGAGCAGTGTGGTCTGTGGGCAGGATTGCTCTTTGGGTTGTTTGAAGCTCATCTGCAGAAACCTGAATGCAGACATTGGGACAAGGGGTAGATTGTCACCTTTTTGGCTGCAGCTCTCACTTCAGTCTAGAGGCAACGGCAGAAATGGTGGAGGTGGCTGCCCTGGCTCACCGAACATGGGACCTGTTTGTGCTGTAAAATCTCCTCTTCCTCATCCTTGGAGGGATACCAAAGATCCCTGAATTCTGCTTATCTATGCCTAAGGCAGTCTGCAATCCAACAGATGACTTTGGAAATGTTGCTGTAAGATAAAAGAAGAAACACCTCTGAGCTGGAATGTCTTTTGGGAAACAACACCTTTAAAATTCCAGATTCAGTTCTTCCAGGATAAATGCTTGTCCTGCCGAGGCTGACATCTGTCCAAGCTCCCTGGCACTAACATTTATGGGAAGGGCCATGTTTAGCTAATGACAGGTTGAGTTTGGTGTTTTGTCTCTCTGCTGGGAAATGCCTGTGGCTGACAGCCGCGGTGGAAGGAGATGAGGAAGGCAGTAGGGATGTCTGGGGACCGTCCCCTCCCTCAGCAGTTACCCACAGGCCCGTGGCTTTGAGGGAGTTGCTGTCTGTTCCTAAACCTTGGTTCAAATGGGGTGTGCCTTTGCAATGAGAGGATGAGGAGAACGTTCGGCTGGCCAGAGCCACCAACATCAGAGCACAGGAAGGAAATGAGCAGAGGACTTCAGACTCTTCCCTGAGATGTTGGCAGAGCATTTCAGGAGAGGCAGGAAGAGCAGCAGGAGGGAGAATGACCAGGGCATCCTAGCAGAGAGCCTGGAGGGTAAGGCCCAGCAGACGTGGCCCATAATGTGCCGGAAACTGCTTTTCTATTAATAATCCCATTGTTTCAGCAAACCCTGAACCTAAGGAGACTGCCCTGAATCATCAGTTTCTTTTCTTTTTTTTTCTTCTTTTTCTTTCCCTTCTGTCTTTAGTAACCCCAATTGCACAATCAGACTCCATCCATTGCTGCAGCGATGGTGCAGCCAGAAATGAAAGACAGCAGCAAACAGGGTGGGGGCAGCAGCAGCCAGTACACGCAAAGGCTGAGAGAGCGTGTCAGTACATGGCCTGTGACATTGCTGAGACCCCCAGCACCATGTGCACAGGGGGTGGAAATCTGCCTCGTGTTTACGAAGGCTGATGTCCAGATGGAAAAGACACAGTGATGCTCCCAGGCAGCCAGATGCTCACCTGACTGGTGGCAGTGTGGTGGCAGCCGGAGCCGCACGGGGCTGCAACAATCAGAAATGAAGGAAGAATTAAGTCTGACCAGCTGTAAGCAGCTGCAGCTGGAACGCAAAATTGGGTGGGATCGTGAGTCTGCTATGGACCTTCCCAGAACAGCTATGGGGAGAATCGGACTCTGAACCCTGAAGCAACACAGATCAGGACTGGCAAAAGTGAGGGCCTCTGCCTCTGCTGTTGCACCCTTGGGACCTAGGCTGTTGAAAACAGCAAGACCACGAGAGGTGAGAAAACAAACCCCTGAGCTTCTTTCTCAGGGGAGGAGGGCACAAAGGTCTCACTGCACCTTTTGCCTTTTAGAACGGCTTCTGAAACTACAGCTATCCGTGTCTTTTTTATACTTTGGAAGTTAAATAGATTTATGCAGAAGTGTTAGAAGCCTCTTTGTGTGCTGTAAATCTGCTCTCTGTGTGCACCTGAATCACATTCACCCCTATAAACATTCATTTGGTAATGCAAGTGCAATCATGCTCAGCTCATCACTTGGCCCAGAAGAGTAGGTGGCTTCAGGACTGCGCAGAGTGGTCACCTGAACCACCCAAACCATTAGAAATGGATTGGAGCAGAGCTCTTACCCCAGTGGGGAGGCAATACCAGAAAGGGAGAGGATGCACAGGTGGTTACTATGGCTCAGCTGATAAGTGGTAACTTCTGGAGCCTCCCTAATCCAAGGAGGTGTCTGAGCCTTTCACAACAAAGCCAATTATCCCAATTCCTTCTCAGTGCGTAGCAGAATATATGATAACAGAGGACTCCTCTTCCTCCCTGCTGGTGCCAAACCAAGCCACAGCTGCACAACCACATTTGAAAGGAGAACACAGAAGTGGATTTAAAAATCCCCATGTATTTTTGGTTTAAGCCTCTAAGAGATCTGTGCATCAGGTGCAGAACAGAG
Source organism: Zapornia atra (assembly GCA_013400835.1). Taxonomy (NCBI): domain Eukaryota; kingdom Metazoa; phylum Chordata; class Aves; order Gruiformes; family Rallidae; genus Zapornia; species Zapornia atra. Next base: position 357,202 of record VZTU01003022.1, on the reverse strand, counting down.
AGCTTCATTCCACACTAGGCTGTCAGGGTGTGGATTTCCAGCTCATGTCTACCTGGAGCTCACACCATACATTCTTCCATGGCCACACAAACCAGTGAGGACCCAGCAGCCCCAGGGATGAGCACAGGCCTGCAGCCCAGGAGGCGATCCTGCGATGAGGACTGCCCTGTCCCTCGGAGAGGACAGCACATGGCAGTGTCAGTGTGGGTGAGGAGGGCTCTGCCCAGCGCCTACCAACGGCTCTCGCCTGCAGGCTTGGGTGAGTGGCTTCACTTTACAAAATCAAGGTCAACCCCAGTGTAAATGGAGGTGCCAAAACACTGAATGGCACAGTGAGGTCAGTAGGGGTGGGTTTTGCAGAAGGGCAAAGAAGTGGTGAGGAGGTAGGAATTGTAGGTGTGGAAATTGAGTCAGGAGGAAAGCAGGGCTGGAGAGAGTCTCAGCAAGGAGCTTGTCTCTTCTTTGTTACATCCCAAACCTCTTTGGGCTTCAGCATCCCCCACACCACCATCATTCGCTTGTCTTTACAACTCCTCCTGATCCTTCCTGTCCTTCCACTTTGGCCATGCACCATCACTATGTCATCATCTTGGAGCAAGTTAATGTGTTTTTCACTACCACATGGTGCTTTACCTCCTTCACCTCCCCTCCCAGGGGATGGATCTCCAAGCTAACTTTGAAACTGGGATATTCTTGGCTACACACGGAGGCTTACTTGTGTGAGGAGCAAAATGACCACCTCACACCCAACCCTGCTAAAGTGCAAAGATGTCAAATAACATGGGGTTGAACCTCTTGCAGGCTCCTGCCAGAGGCTCCATGGACACGGCGTCCCCAAACGAGCACACCAGAGCAGCCGAACATCTTAGCTGTGGGATTTTTTTGAGGAACTATTTGAATTACCACACCAGAGTTCTCACAAGTCTATAAAAACTGAGCAGATAGGAATAGCATATCGGAAAGCATATCAAATGAGGAGGCAGATAGGAAGTCCCTTCAGTTCTTCCTTGTCCGTAATCTGACAGGGCTTCAGGTTAGCCACAAGAAACTTGTCATGAGCTTTAAAGACAAATACGGGGAAGATGGAAATTCAAGTGATACGAACGCTTTCAGTATTTCAGACAAGATTGGCTTTGCCTCAGCTGCTACTACAACCTTTCAGATAAGTGGTAAGGTTTCTTTTTATTAAACGGTTTGATGTGGATTTTATCTGGTCTGTGAAGAAAGCAGAGCATAAAAATGAAATATTGTATTTATACTGCATATTAAATGTCTTATCCAGTGTTTTTGCTACTAAATTAACTGACCACTTAAAAAGAGAAGTATGTGAGAGTGTCCTTTCTAGCCCAAAGCTGATGTTAAGTATCAGAAAAAAAAAATTAATCCTTTTCCTGTTTTAGAAACTGCCTAATTTCCCAAAGTAAAGCTTTCATGTCTTAATAGTCAAGATACTGAAGTCACCAGACCCAGTGAAACATGTGAATTTATGAATTTTTAGCTGAATACAAATGCTTTATCGCTGACTAAGCCAGTCTATTGTAAGACTAATTAAATCATTGTACTCTTTTAAAGCTAAGGACTTTTAACTCCTGATTGTATTACTTTGGAAAAAAACCCAACAACCCACCAAAATTAAGGGTAACTCACTGAATGTCTGAAGTAGTTAGTAATGCTTCTGAAATACTTTTTTCTCCCTAAAGACCAAAATTTGATGAAGTAGTTGATTTCTTTTACACTTGCTGGTGACAGCTTGCTTTGAAAATTATGGCTTGTTTTAATTTGTCCTGTAGTTCAGTTTATTATTGGTTTTTTATTTGTTTTGATGTATACATGCTTGGCTGTTGGAATCACATGTTATGAGGTGCTCTGGATGGAAAGGGCTTGTGCTTTGAGCAACCTTCTTTGAATGACAGCTTGGGAGGGTTAAAGCAACGGGAACAGGGAGTTTATTCATACAGAAGGGGGAGAGACACCTCACTTATTCTGGTATAGGCTGGGTTAAGTCTTTATGGAAGTGGGACAGTTAAATCTGTGTAGGAAAAGAGCAGAAGGTGCCCTGCCTTGCCTGCAGCACCTGGCAGTCTCACTGAGGGACTTCACTGCTCCCCGTCGCTGCTAATTTATTGTGGCCAAGGCTGAAATGGCTGGAAGTGAGCGGAGCCTGTAGCAGGAGAGATGTGAGAGGATGTCTACCCTACTTCTGTTGTTTTCAGAGCCTCGGAGCCAAAGAAAGCCATCCAAGTGCTGCACTCAGACAGCCCTCAGCATCTACCTGCTGCTGCTGACGGCCGGCCAGGGGCTGCTGGTGTACAAAGGTAACGCTGCAACCTTACTGCAGGCTCAACATCAAAAGACAGCTTTGCTGGGTGCTCTCATGGGGAATGGGTGAGTGGGGGTGAGAGGGCAGATAGGAGACCTCTGAGGGAGCACAGAGGCTCCTCTGCACACCACAAGCCGAAGCAGTTGCTACAGGGAAACATCCCCCCAACCAGTGTATGTACTTTGCATTTGCAGAAGCACTCCTGGCTGCACTCCTGGCTGCAGCAGGGGCCAGCACATGAAAAAGCACCTCTTTAGGTCAAACCCCAGTGGTGTTTAACCCCAGGCATCCTCCACGGGTGCTGAGGAGCTGCTCTGTCCAACAGGCATTTCCCAGTCGGGTTAGGCGGGAAATATTCACTGCATGAGGCTTTTGTTTCCTCAGTGTTTAAGCTGCAGAGGGAGATACTGAAATGTCAAGAACAAAATGCCTCCTATGCAGAAGAGCTTATGGAAAGATCCTTTGCCAGCAGCCTGCCTTTGGAGAGAGGCTCTATGGAGAAGCACATAGGGCATGAAGAAAACTGGAGGAGAATCTTAGAAGAGGAGATCACCATAATTAAAAGCAGCAATGAAAACCTGATGATGATGATGAACAACATCACCCGGTTTGCAGGTATGACTCCATTTCTCCATGCTGGCTGTGCAGTGGTTCCTCTGCACTGTTGGCAAAGCTGGGCCAAAAACCTGGTTCAGGTGAAAAAATAACTAGGGCAGGATTTGATCTCCCTGTCAGTTAGTGATGCCCAAGTGTCCAGGGTTGGATGCTGACTCCCAGTGCCCTGGCTGAGGAGCTGGACACACCTGGAGAAAGTGGAGCACAGCCCTGTGCAGCCCCCTGGATCCCACTGCAGCTGTACATGTAGCTCTGAGTGGCTCTCCCCTCACGTAACTTGTAGACTTGGGCTCTGGGTGCCCTCTGAACTCAGCCTAGACCTCAAGCCTATCAACCCTATACTGTTAACTCCCTCACTGAGTGCTGACTACTGAAAAATATCCATTAAATATTTCTTTCAGGCCCTCCTGGACTCAAGGGAGATCCTGGTCCACCAGGTATGTTAGTAAATAAGCTACAAGCAACCTTTCATTTTTTCCTTTGTCTCCTTTTTCCCCCTAAAATGCCTACAGTGATGATTCAAGATTTTGGTCTCTAGACTCAGATCCTACCTAATGTGCAGACACCCAGTCTCCTGACCATGAGGAGACTTGCTGCACCTTTGACTGATCCTCTGAGATCCTTGGTTTGCCGAGTGCTCCCACAGAGGTCAGTGGCCACCATGAGGGAGCATTTTGAAAGCTCAGGGGTGATGGAGGAACTCTACCTGGTGATTATCTGCAATTACCATCCCAAATCCCCATATGAGACAAGAGAGGACCAGTGAGGGGGGTGAACTACCTACACGGAGTTTATGTGTTTCTCATGACCAGTGGATAACTGAGCTTTGCCCCAGACATAGCAGGTCCTGCTGCTCAACCCACCCCAGGACAACTCAAGGAGACTTCCCCAGGTCCTGCTCTATAGGGACCCAGCTGAACAGTGCGTGGAATGAACAGTGACAGATTTAGGACCTTGCCCACCCTGTCTGGGAAAACAACCACACGGACTCAGGAATGAACTGGGTGTAAACAGTCCCCTCCACAGCAATGCACAAGATGCTGCCCTGAACACCTGGGGGGTTTGGGTAGGGTTTTGGGTTTATCTCCTGCTGCAGGAGATAAAAATCTCCAGGCTGTGAGGATGCCGCAGATCCTGATCTGGCTTCTCTTTGTGCAGAGGTTGGACTAGACAATGTCCAGAGAAACCAGAGCTGCTATGATCCTATGTTGATGATCTAAGATGTAACCCTTGTTAGGTCAGGTCTGTATCTTATCCATCTCTAGTTCTTGGCTACATCAATGAGTTTTTCTGAAGAAAAGAAATTAATACATTAAAAAAAAAGATAATGTTTTCATATCTTCCTGGCTGCACTCTCAGCACTGAAACAGCACCTCCCATCAAGCACCATTATTATACACCAGAGCCCAATAGTTCACCGTATCTTTAGGAAAAACCTCCTCAAAGGCCCCCACAAGCTGGCCTTGGCCGAAGGACAGCTGGCCCTTGCCCAGCCACGCACTCAACTGAGCTCCACAGGCTTTACTCAAGCAGCTGGTCCCTGCCTCAGTGGTGACCGAAGGCACACGCACAAAGGATGATTAAAAAATTAATCTCTTCTTCTTAGCCATTACTGTGAATAGATGATGTGTGTCAGCTGATATATGTATTTTACATCTCAGGGCTACGGGGACCACCGGGGACAAAGGGAGACCAAGGAATCCAAGGTAAGGCTTTTCTGACACCTGAATTACATCTGTGGAGGAACATAAAGTGGCTTTATGGATGATTTTATGGGCAATCTTGTCCTCAGTCAAGTTGGAAGTCAGTCGGAATGTCATTGGAGTTGAAGGAAATAAGCCTGTATAATACTAACGTGAACAAAAGCAAAACTTAACTGGAAAAATTCTTCTTGTGAAAGTAAAAGTGTGCTGGTCATGGTGGTCTCTTCCCCACCGACCCCAGCACTGCTCTGAAGTACATGGAGGGCAGAGCCCGGCTCGCGCCCACAGCTGAGCTGCGTGGCCTGTTGCTGGTGTTCTCTAGACACAACACCCAGAGAAGCCCAGCGAAGCATCAGGAAAGCGGCGTTGTCGTTGCAGGCTTACATGGGCTGCAGGGTGCAAAGGGGAGTAAAGGAGATCCTGGGCCTGCTGGGCCAAGTGGCGAACCAGGAATGAAAGGACAAAAAGGAAATACGGGGTTTCCAGGTAAGAGCTTCACCACCTCACATCTGTAAGATTCTCTTGTGTACTCCTCTTTAAACCCATTCTACTTTAAAACTCCAGAAGAAACCTTCATGGGTCAGGTATTTTGTAAAATTCCAGCTTGGCAGTCAATGAGGGAGCTGGATGAACAGGACACTTGGCCTGCTCTGTAGGGATTTCATTTGGTGTCGTGCTCCAGCAAAGCTCCCAAGGGATGCCTGAGGGGAAGAGGATGTGCAAAATGTTGACTCTACACCTTGGAAATATCTTTATAGAGTGACCTTTGTCTGATGAAAGCTGCAGGTAATTCAATTATCAGTCTATGCCAGGGTAAAGCAGAGATGTTTGCAGTGGGATTTTCACGGTGTTAAATAATACAATATAATTTATACGCACAAGCATGTGGATGTTAGTCCTCACTTTAGTAAAACTTATGTCTGAGAACTTTATATCTTATATAAGCCTGACTTTTGTACACCTTAAGGAGAAGAGTTAGGAGCTGTGTTTATCCCACCTCACGTGCATTAGTGGTGCATCACCCAGGGCTGCACCCAGATGGGAAGGCATCAATACGGGATAGCGAAAGGAAACAGAAGATGTGTATGGTCCAGAGCAGGGCAGATGGTTGGATAGGTTGATTAGAGCTTCCTCAGATCTTCCACCAGATCCCACATGCTCCAGTGCACTCAGTGGCACAAGTTGCTCTAGAAGAGAAAAGTGAAAGTCGGAGTGCTGAAAGGTGGGGACTGTGAGGTAATTCTGGAGTAGAAAGGTGAAGGAGATGCCAGTCTATAAATGAGGCACTTTAAAGAGATTCAGGTCTTTTGGAGCATGTCGATCACCTCTTCAGAGAAGAGAAGGCTAAGGAGAGGGGTGGCAATTCCCTGAAAGTGGTAGGGATAGTTTGGGGAATAGGCTTGGAAGGTGTCATGGCATCACTGGAGCTGGCTCAGACAGGCTTTTGAGGTGCCATCCAGCCCTGTCCTCTGACAGCTTTATGGGAATGACACTGAACGGTAAATGCAGGTGTGAGGCCCAGCACAAGTACTGGTGCAGCTAGATAGAGGTGACCCACTGCAGAGACAATGAACCTCATCAGGTATTTTTTAATTTATACATGTGTGCTGTGCTGTTTGATAGGTGTCGAAGGACCAAAAGGTGAAACAGGCAAGAAGGGAGACATTGGACCCCATGGATTCACGGGTCCTCAGGGACTGCAGGGAGAGCCTGGAGTACGGGGTTTGGATGGTAAGTGCAGAGGACACAGCACAGCCCACCATCAGCCATGCATGCCATGGGGAAGGGCTGCTCTAGCTGAAGTGTTTGGCTAACCCTTGCTAGCACTGATGCTAGGATGTTGTTACAGGTACCGTGGGGCAACCTGGACCTCCTGGGCAGAAAGGAGAGGCAGGTAAGCAGTACCTTAAGTAAGGTGCGGTTTCTTCTAGAGATAGGAGACTGATCTCTTAGATGGTGTTTCATTACAAGGAAAACTGTAGCCAAGATAGATCCCAGCATGAATAAGAGAAGATGATGATTAGATGAAGAAACTGTATCAGTGTTGTGCAAATCCATCCCGCAGACTCAACTGTCTCATCTTGATGCCACTCACTGTGCAGGAGAATGAGAGGGAAAGAAGGGTCATGTAACTCAGAGGAACGTGTCTTCCTGCCTGACGTGTGCACACACAAGGGCAGAAATTGGATGCTCTTTTAGGAAAGCACTTGTGCCTCTCAAGGCTGACAGTCTTCAAGGACCTGAGTCCATACAGCCTCTCACTCCAGACCATCACTCACTGAACCTCTAAGATTGGTGCTGCCAGGAAAGGATTGCAATTCAGAGAGACACAGTGTTTGTTTCACCGTCATAGGGTCAACTCAATCTGCACAGTGCAGGGGCTGGTGATTGAGCTGCTTTTCTTTTCTCTCCTTCATGTGCTGTGTTGCATTTCACGTGTGCTGCTTTTGCTCAACCTCAAGGTGCAACTGGACCAAGTGGAGCTCCTGGCCTTGAAGGCAGACCTGGTCAGAAAGGGGAGAAAGGGGACCAAGGGCCCAGTGGTACTCAAGGTACAACACTACCCAAACCTATAACCCACTGACCTCCTACAGTGGCCTCATGTTGTGTGATGGCTTCACCCTTACCAATTTGTTTTTAATTTTAGGAATACCAGGTGTTGCAGGAGTCAGAGGTGAAAAGGGAGAGAAAGGAACAACAGGTAAAAGAGAATAAACCAGGTCTGGGGTCAACATCACTTATCATGCAGATACTGGAAAGGGATCTGCAACAGCAAAGAGATTTGTTGAGGCCTGTTCTTGGAGCCCTAAAGCATCCCAGGATACCATGGTGGGCCTGGACCTCTGCCAGACTGCCAGAGAAGTAGCTACTCACTGGAGAGGTTGTTTCAACCATATGTAACATGCATGAGGAGGTGACGTTGCTTGCATTTCTGTATAAATAGAAAACACAAACAAAGCAGCAGTTTACAATGAACCAACCAACCACCTCCCTACCCTGGAGCTAAAGACAAATTTTACTGGCTGTACAGCTGATGGGGAAGGGTATTAACTAGCAGGCATCTGTTCTAGCCTCTTCTAGAGCAATGCAGGAAGAGGTATCTTCAGGGGCCAACTTGGAGCGCATAACCTAGACCTTTTCTTTGACCTTCCATCTGAAGAAGGCCAGCTCTCTGTCCCAGGCACCCAAATGCTCTGGTGCCATTCTGCAGTACAAGCCTATTCCAGTGTGTTTCTGTTAAATCGACCTTTTTAAGCTTGAATTTATACGGTGCCTGCAACCTCTCATCTCCATCAGCAGGTAACAGAAGTCCAAGTACTGCACCCTTCTGTATTCACTGATACTTGGCTGATAGGGATGGGAGCCACCTGGCCCAACATTATGTGCTTACACATGTCTGATGAGTCTATACCATCAGCAGAGTTTAGGATATGAAATAAATGACCAGAAGATGATCTACTTCAGAAGAAGACGATTCCCCACTACCTGTATTTTCTGTATTGATGCTATCTGCACTTAGTAGGAAATCAGGCACCCTACAATGTAAACAGTCGAACTAGACACACTGAGATCAACCATAAATGTTAGTTTGCATAAGCTTCTATAAGTGTATAAATTTTTGTTTGTTTCTTTTGATGATCTTAGGTCTTGCAGGGGAAAAAGGAACAAAAGGAGAGAAGGGCCTGCCAGGTAAACCCTTGTTTGACAGAATTACTTACTCTGACTATGCACACTCCACTTCTGTGCCTCAATGCAAAATGCTTGTCACTCTCTTTCCTTGGTAAGGGACAAAGGTAATGACTTTCTTGCTTTCCACTCAGGCAACCCAGGCATACCTGGTCAAAAAGGAAGCAAGGGTGATCATGGTAGCCCTGGTCTAACAGGACAACCAGGAATAAAAGGTGCCAAAGGAGAACGTGGATTCACTGGTAAGGCTGTTTGCCACAGGGGCTCGGAGCTAATGTTCATTTGAGTTTTGGTATGCATGTCACAGACTGGCTCAAGCTGCTCTGGGGCATGTTTAGAGAGGACATGTGAAGAAACTCAACAGACAGACTAGTACTCCCAGAAAATGGATGAGTGGAGTGTCACATTTACACCTTGGGAGCTGTGCTAAAAGACAGACAAGTAAAGAGATGCATTAGATTTTCTCAAATACCCAATCTCACAGAAAACTGGAACAACCCATGCTCCTCTCCACCTTGTACAGAGATGTCCTGCAGCACACCATGATATGGCAGTCAGGACTGCAGAATCAGAAACACCAGGGCTATTTAACTAAGCCTCTCTAATTGCAAGGCACAAAAATAGACAGTTCAAAAGGGCCAACATGGCAGCTACTCCCCATCTTTATCACACTCTCTTCCAATCACAGAATGCTTCCAAAAAACCCAAGATATTTAGTAAAAAACCCAAACAAACAAAAGAGCTGTTACAACAGACCATGAGAAGCAACCAGGGCTCCAGATGATTTTCTTTTAGTTGTTCACACAGAACGAGAGTCCTCAGAAATAAAATAAACTGTGTGGGGCTCTTCCATGCATTCCTCCTTCTGGAACTTTGCCTCTGGTGGAGGGGGAAAGGATAACTGGGGTGACCTCAGGTTAGGGACTGCTCTCTGGGTGGATCTGGTAGCCTGGTCCCCAGGAGAGAGTTTTTGTTGGAGGTAGCTTCTGGGGGAAGAGCTCATTGGTTTTTTTCAAACACCTCTGCTCTCAAGCCCTGGATGCTACGCAGAGATGTGGAGAACTGTTGGCAGTGGCTTTCTGCTGCCCCATAGCAGTGTCTGACCAGCAAACCCCATGATACAGATCTTTCTGCAAGTACTTTGGGAGATACCATGCCTGCTTCTGGAGAGCAAAAAGGCTATCAGAGATGCCATGTTACAGGTAGAAGTGGGAATAAGATATGTTTCCCACAAGTGAGAAGATGGGATTTTGCAAGTGGCCCTTTTCTTGGGTCCGATGTTACCCTACTTTTCTTGTCACATCTTTTACATAATCTTAGTCTCTTTGGGAGGGTCCATTCTACAAGGGGACCACGCCCTCGTATCTGACTCAACAAATCATTCAGAAAAAGTTAATAGTTGGATTTTTTTCCAAACAGCTGTCAAATATTTGCTTTTAAAATTTGCAACAGGTGCCCAAGGAATGAAAGGGAGCAAAGGTGAAAAAGGAGGAGGTATGGGACCTTTGTTTCTTCTTCTCTCACTTGCCTTCTGGCCTCAAAGCTATCAGAGACAAGGACCAACGTGCCCCTTGTGCACGCTGGTCAACCTGCAGCACGGCTGCCAGAAACAAGGGATCCATGTGCTGAGCTGCAGCCTGGTGTCTGCAGACCCAGGAGAGGCTGCTGAATTGTTCAGATTTGAGCTACCACTAACTTTTGGTCCCACTCTGGCTACAGCTGTGAGATGGGAACTTTTGCCCACTTTGGGTGGTTGCTGCTTCTGTGGTTGCTGCTTCTGTCTTTCAGTGTGCTTCTTTCCTCATGCCTGTATAACCAGTAGAGTTATTTTCTTCTCCTCTGAAGCATCAGACTACTTCCAACATGTCATCCGAATCGCTCAGGGGGGCAGGAGGGGCCGTGTGGAAGTTTTTCACCAAGGTTCCTGGGGAACGGTGTGTGACGATGGCTGGGACATGCAAGAAGCCAGAGTGGTCTGCCGAATGCTGGGCTTCAACAGTGCGGTCTCTGCCTTCACAGCAGAAGCAGGTGAGTACACAAGAGCCTTCCACCTCCCCAGGCTGTCCCTCCATGCAGGGAGTGTGTTAGCTGTCTGTCACGGGAGGTTACACACACTCAGAAAGCACCATAGCAAGGAGAGCAAAGAGTATCTTCTCAAAGGGGCAGCTTCTTTCCCTTCAGATGAGGGAGCTGCACATCAACTGCTGCTTGAACTATGCCCAAAGGCTTGATTTCAAGGCAGGTGATTCTGCCCCTCTACTCTGTTCTCGTGGGACCCCATCTGGAGTACTGTGTCCAGTTCTGGAATCGCCAACATAAGAAGGGCATGGAACTGTTGGAACAGGTCCAGAGGAGGCCACAAATCTGATGGATGGAGCACCTCTCCTACGACAACATGCTGAGAGTGTTGGGGTTGTTCACCCTGGAGAAGAGAAGGCTCCAAGGAGATCTTATAGTGGCCTTCTTGTATCTGAAGGGTGCCTACCAGAAAGCTGGGGAGGGACTTTTTAGAAGGGCATATAGTGATAGGATGAGAGGGGATGGTTTTAAATTGGAAGGGGGTAGATTTAGATTGGATATTAGGGAGAAATTCTTCACTGTGAGGGTGGTGATGCACTGGAACAGGTTACCAAGGGAGGCGGTAGATGCCCCCTCCCTGGAGGTGTTCAGGTCCGGGTTGGATGAGGCCTTGAGCAGCCTGGTCTAGTGAAAGGTGTCCCTGCCCATGGCAGAGGGGTTGGAACTTGATGATCTTTAAGGTCCCTTCCAGCCCTAACCACTCTATGATTCTATGATTGGTTTCCAACAAGCCAACTGAGCAACCCAACAATGGCCTGCTTTTTATAGGGGTCTCCCTAGAAAAACAAAGGCATATTTCTCTTTGTCTTGTCCAACTTTTTTATTTTTGTTTGTTTGTTTGTTTGTCTGTTTGTCTGTTTCATTTGTCTTCCAAAGGTACTGGAGAAATTTGGCTTGATGACGTGAGTTGCAGGGGGAACGAACTCTCAATTTTTGAATGTACAAAGCCTGATTGGGGTGTGAACAACTGTTCCCACAATGAGGATGCTGGGGTGGAGTGTGCTTGACAGGACACAGAAGCTGCCCTGGGAGCCGCCATCCCCCCCTCCCCCGCTCTCTATGAGGCTCTTGTTCATAACATGAACCCAATTTTGTCAGGCTGTGCTTATAGTCTCTTTATCAGGTCATAAAAACATTGGCAGAGAAGGTTGGATTTTCCTTAAATCGATAATGGTTGCACTGTTAACCTGAAACATACCAGCTGGCACAAAACAACAGGAGCTCAGGCACATGTTTTTCCAGCTACCTGACACCAGCTCATGGCCAGCAGCTCACATGTATGTGACCTCTGAGTTCACAGGGGAGGAGCAGTGGTCCACTTTAGCTTAGTGCAGTGAGAGAGAACAGGATTAGCATGCAGAAAACAGGCATTTCCTGGCTAGTCTTTCTTCATTGCAGTACAGTTGGGACTCTGAGCCTAAACCCCACCATCAAGTGCATACACCTGAGACAGGAGATGCTCAGAAATCATCAGGTGATCTCTCCGGCATTCAAATATAAAAGTTCTCTGGAAATGATGCTGATCACAGCAGGTTAAAGTACACAGATAAATGCTTGGGCTCTAGGTGCTGCACTACCCCAGTTTAGCACAGACCTTGTTTTATACCTTGGCCAAGTCTTCTGCCTTGTCTCCGTGCTTCCTAACGTGTCCCTGGGGGCTGCACCCCTTACCTTATCTGTGTATAAAGCTAAGCATTTCATGCCTTTGGAAATTATATACTCCAGTAAAACAAAGGGCTGACAAATAAAAGAAATAATGGGGAAGCATCAGCTGATCAAACTTCCAGAGCAGAAATACGAATCCCAAACCAAAGGCTCCTACTGTAACTGTAAATCTCACCTGCCTGAGACAATAACTGGAAGGCTTCTCTTTCCTAAGACCTAAGCCTTCCCCAAACCCAAACCCTAGCATGGGGAACAGCCAGCTCCGAATCACCTCGATGTCAATTCCTGTGTCAGGTAAACGTTTCCCAGCGATGGCAGCGGCCGGGCGCGCAGCTAACGGGGATGCCACCGGCGCGGCGGGACCTGCGGGATGAGTCCCGGGCACCTCCCCGGGAACCCGACAGGCGCCGAGCTACCGGGGCCGCCTCGCTGCCACCTCCGCGGGCACCGCGAGTTTACTAAAAGTGCCCCTTCCCGACACTAAGGGGAGCTCAAGGGCCGCCGCCCGCCTGCCGCGCCGGCAGCTCCGCGGCCGTGCCCGTCCCCGGGGCTGCCTGTCCCCCGGCGGCGCTCCCGCTGCCCCTGCCCCACCGTGCCGTAGCGTGCCGAGCCGAGCCGAGCCGTGCCGTGCCGTGCCGGGATGATGTTGTCTAACGGCGCATCCCTCTTTCCTTCTGCTTTCTCCCACGGAAAACCCGTGGCTCCTGCGCGTCCCGGGAGGATGCCGCTGAAGGGTCCCGATAATGTGGGCAGAGGGTCCCCGTGATGCCCCCGCCTGCGTCATGGGGAAGGACAAAAACCTGTTTTGTTCTGTTCAACAGACTGACGGCACACCCGGGGAGATGGGAAAGCCGAGAGTGCAGGTCTCTCGGTCCGAGGGGGGTGAGGCAGATTGTGGTGGTTTCCCAACCTTTGGTAACTCCAGCTGTGGTCAACCAGCTCCTAGAAAGGGATTTTGATAAAAGGAGAGTGAAAAATACCTTTGGGATTCAATCTGTTGTGCCTGCAGGCATGTGGGAGACTGCCAGGCCCTCAGGGCAGTTTTACAGGTTTTTCTCCCCACTCTCAGTAGCTAGAAACACTCTTCTTACGTATGTCAGAGGTGTTGGCTCAGAGGGCAGCTGCACCGCTCACCCCCAGCCCCACCGGTGTGAGCACAGGACACAGGTCACAGCAGTGGCACTTGGAGCCCAAAACCCACCCCCAAGACCCTGGGCATAACAGGTTTGGAGGACACCCATACCCCACGTGTCTGCTTCTCTGGTCCAAGGGAAGGGCCATTGGGACAGGAAGCCACAAGTCACCACGGGATAGCCGGTGAGGAACAAAAAAGCCTCTTGCATCTATGATAATGGATAACCCTGAGATATAGAGGCTGGTTTGCATGCCCATACCTCCTCCCTCACCAAATATGCTGCTCAGTGCTATTTGTTCCCAGCTGCTAAGGCTCCAAACCAACTGTCCTACGCTGCCCTACAACAGCTATCTAAAATAGCTAATAAGAACTGTACAGCTTTGCTTATCATTCACTCCCAGCACCAATTAAAAAGATTTAGTTGAGCAAAATGCAATTACACTGTCATGGATAAAAGGGATACAATTAATTAAAAAGTGATACTTTCCCTTAGGAATGCTGCTATTTCCAGATGCTCCCATTACTGTCCCAGAACACTCCACATGATTTGAAGAGATTTGGGGTGGGGAGAATTGGGGAAGGGAGTGTGTGTTTGAGAGTAGTTTATCTATCTCCCCACCTCACTGTCTCACCTGTATTTCTGAAGTAAGTTAACAAGGCCCTTGAGGACACAGATCTTCTCTGGAGCCCTAAAATATTATTTCCAAAATATTTGACAGAGTTCTCCCTGCTTTTCCGAGGAGGCAAACGTTTCATAGAGGCTGTCTGGCACCAAGCAGGCACTTCTTTTGGGGAGAAAAATGGGCTTTCTGGCAACTATGAAGGAATGGGGAGCAGCCAGAGACTGTGAGATATGTGCTGTGGCTGGAAGGATGTACCAAAATCCACAGGGAAGCAGCTGAAGTGAAGTTTTCCCATGTTGTATCCCTTGGGAAGGGAGAAGTCATATGCCACCTTTCACAGCCCATTGCACAGGCAGGGACCCAGCCACACCTCTCCCACACAGATCTGGGTCTGGAAAGCTCACGTCTGCAGCTAGGTAAAGATTTCCCAGCCCCAGAGCTTTGGATCATGAAGGATCCTGCTGAGAATATGTGTTAATAAATAAGGAACACTTATCCAATCATTGCCATGTCTCGATATCGGCATTACTGTCAAACCACAGGGAAAAAAGGAGGCTGCAGGTTGGCAGTGGAGGTTGATGAGAGGCTAAATGCAATTTCCATAGCCTCAGCAGGTCACGTGCAATTCAAAGCACCACCCAGGCACACAGAGGTGCTGAAGAGAGAGAGGTTTGCTAACTAAGCGCCAGTTCTCCAGGTTTCCAGAGACTGAAGTATATGCTGAATGCATCTATAAGGCATCTCACCTTAGGAAAATTATTGATGATACCAGTTGCAAATATAGAAAAGGCAATTTTATTTGGCTCACAGCTGAGAAGTTGTGTCTGTTGTTCTTTAAAGTACATTAAAGCCATCGTGTTTGTCACCTGTACTACAGGAGTGACTCTTCTGCTCATGTTACGTAGGTAAAAAATTTAATATGCATGCTGGTTATATCTAAAGATTAAACTAATCATGTAATATGTGGGTCACTAATTGTATTTTCATCCCCCTCTTCTGAAGTCTTCTGTTGTTTGCAGAGTGAGGTGAAGTCACCACAAACCTGCTGACAGGTTTTTAGCTTTTTCTGCTAAACATCATGATGGAAGGCAGCAAAACCCTCAGATATTTTTTTTTTCCCCTGTTTCACTTGGTGTCAGAACTCGTCACGTTTTGCCTGGTTAACTCTCTTCCCACTGGCATGGTCCAGCAAAGGCCCAACCAACCATCCAGGGCAGCACAACAAGCATGAGCTACGAGTGTGTCTGATCTCAGCAGAAGGGCCAGTTTGGCTCTCGTGGGCACTGGTACAAAGCTGTAGCACGCACCGATGCAGGCAGTTGCTCTGCCGTGACACAGAGCTGAATTTAACCCAAAGTATTTAAACAAACTCTTAGTAGTAGCTCCAAATGATTATCCATTTATTTCAGTATTTGTCTTTTTCAAATGTGACCTAAAATCTATAAGTAATTAGTTATTGTACTGGTTACAGTACTGCAAAATGCTTCCCTTCATTTTTTATTCAGACTCTGAGCTATAACTCCAAAATCATTCCAGTCACACCAGCCTTCAAAGGTCTAAATGGGGAGGAAGGGGGGGGCTAACGCCTTAATATCTTTGAGATTTGCGAGAATATTTGAGGATTTTCTGGGGATTCGGTGGACATGAAAAAAAGAAAAGTTTTGCAGGCAAATAGAGGAACTTGTGCCTCCAGTTCAAAAGGAAAGACACATCCAAATGGAGAAAGATTTAAATGTTAAAGTGCTAAATAAACATTGCTATTCTGCAGCAGTCTTTGTCTTTTGAGTCCTAGGTTAAAACTACTTCACAGGGACTACAAAAGCTCAGTTACTCTCCTTTGTGGAAGCTAAATGAATTTTAACAGTGTAAGTTCCAGAGTGAAGAAGAACTGCCACCTAACACTGCTCCCAAGACATCTAGGAGCCGCAGCAGGGGAAGACAGGAGAGGACTTTGGAGTTGTTAAGTTAGTATGCCACGTGATAAGAAAGCAGTGCACAAACTGCATTTATTCTGGGTCCAGTTTGTGATGTTTTGTATAAATCTTAACAAGTGAGTGGCTGTGGTGAAGCTGCTGGTTCCACCCTATCAGGGTATCGGCAGCAGGACGGAGCATGGCTCTGCAGTGACCTTGTACCTCACTGCCTTAGGAAATCCCACTGGAGTCAATGGATTCAGAGGGCTTCCAGGCTCAGGCCATAAATCACTCAAGAAATGAATTACTGCCTTATTAGAGAAGCTTCATAACTGTAATTCCAGATAAATGCACAATTAGCCTGATCTCTCCTGATAACACGCCAACAAAAAAACCTCATCTCCTACTAAGCTGAGTAGCTACTCAAAGGAAGCACAGCAAACCTTCACAGGAGTTAAGGCCAGGGGTGCCATTCTAATCATCCCCTCTGACCTTCAGCATGGTGCAGGGCAGAACCACTCACCCAGGGGTTTCTGCATTGTTCTGAACCTACAGCTTGTTTTCCAGGGAGGTGCCTTGTCTTGGGGAACCACCACATCCTGCTGGATATCTCCCAGGAACTCCACTCTTAACCTCTGCTGGGGTACCAGGAGCCAGGTTCTAAATCCACTGAGTGTTGTTGCCTTAAATTTGCTCAGACTGGGTTCAAGAATGAAATTGAGTTTTCCTTAAGGCAGTAAACTCCACCTGTCAGGGACAGACTCACAGCCAGGTTTTGGAAGAGCTACTGTACCAGACAAGCAGCACACCTGTAAAGGGATGCCAATGATGGGGTTAAAAGAAAAGAAGAACACGTAGCACATGCCAAGATCAAGCTGGAGGTGACCTTGACAGTTATACTCTGGTTCAGCATCTGAAAGGGAATTACAGGAAGGTTTTTGCCATGGCAGCTGGAGCTCGTACAAGCACTGGGACTTGGCCATTGCTCTGATTGTGCAGTCTCTCTGATTTTAAAGGGGATGCTTCAGAGTAGCAATGTGAGAAGCTTGGTGGGGGTGGAAGGCTCTCAACACACTTTTGAGGCCCTCAAACCCTTTTTCTGGGTGAAAATGAGATCAAACTAAATTTCAGTGGCACTGTTTGCTTGAGTAACAGCTAATCCCAATTACCCAGGGCTGTGAGATGAGGAACCCAGGGCTAAAAGAACAAGGGTGTTTTTTTCCAGACATGGCTAAAGACTGTTGAATCAACTTGCAGGGCTATAAAATTTCTCCAGTAACAAGCAGGGACAGACTCCTACAGCAATGCTGGAGGGAAGGGAAATACCCTGTCTCTGAGAATCTATTTATTTCAATCAGCCTGGAAGAGCTACACAAGGCTCTAATGTATCTGGCTGCAGTTAAGGGATAGATGGGTGGAGGAAGAACGCCCTTTACTTCTGTGTTTATACTCCAAAGCTGCAAGATAAAGAGTGGGGAAGTCCCCTACTCCTAGTTTATTTGCTCTAGAGGCCTTTTTGGGTTATCTGGTGCAGGCTGGCACAGAGAAAGAAGCTGACTGGAGAGGAGCATCTCTCTTTCTAAGGGCTGCTGTGCCACAGCACTCTGAGGCACTCCAAGTGTCCACCTCTTGGACTAGAAAATACGGGGAAAAAGTCACTTTTTCAACATTTTCCTTTTCTTGCTCCATGATGCATGGTGCCACTTCCAATTACAGGCCAACATGTCAGTCGTGACCTGCTCCGGTGTGACGTGCTGTGACCTCTGGGGCAAACACAGCACACTGAGGATGCGAGGATGAAATGGACAGTGTTTGGTAAACATGTGGGCCCACAGTTGGTGAGGGGGTCCTGGGTGATGAGACTTCTGGAAAAGGCCTCCAAGCATCACCCAGCTTAGGAGATAAAGCAGAGAGTTGTGACCTGGGTCACATCTGCAGCTGGTATAAATCAAGACTGCTCTGTTGATATCTGGAGACCTAGACAAATTTGCTCTTGCTACAAATTCAGCCCTTTTTGTTCACTGTTGTTTTACCCAGCTCTTTCAAAAGCTGCCTAGCTCCTGCAAAAGCTGTCATAATAATATATTTTATGCAATTACATGGTTAAGATGTTTTACCAGTGCCAGTCCACTCTTATTCCTAGTATGTCCTGTAACACACTTAAAAAATCATTTCTGTGGAGCTGAGATGCTTCTCCAGTAGTGATGTGATTCCTGTGTACCAGTTTGAGAGCAAGTTTACACTAGCAATGTCCACAACACACTGACAGTGACCAAAAGGTTCATGCAATGAGCTCCTGAGGCTCAGAGAAAGGAATATGCCCAGGCACTGCAGGTCTCCAATCTCTCAAATATTTTAGATATGCAATCCCCACTACATGCACTTTTGTGCCCTCCGTTCTGCATGTCAGCACGTGGTTGCTCCTAGCCTGGCAAACAGCAAGAAAAGCCCAAAAAATGACAAAAGTGGGAAGGTTGAGCCCTTTCCTTTTACAGAAAGACAGCCTGTGCATGACACATCAGCAGATAAAAACTCATACTCTGTATAAGACAGATGGCAAATCACACAAGGTAAAGGCTCTAGCACAAACATCCCTTGAGAAATTCAAATAGTTGCCTCATCTAGACATGGATGACATCAGAGAATTAAGGGGTGAAGTGGATTTTTATATCCCCCAATGCTCATAGTAGACTAGGTGAGCATGTTTTTAGGCTATGTCTTCAGGATATGTCTTCTTTATTCCAGAAAGTCCAGATGAAAATCCCACCAAAGTGTGCCTTTCCAACTAGATCTAGGCATTTAATGGAAAAAACCAGCATAAAGGGTGGGGTTTAGGAAAAAATTAATCCAATTCACATCCGTGCTCCTCATGGAGATACTTTTGTGGTTGTTCTGCTGAAGGAGGCATCTTCTGGCTGAGTTGCAAAGACACAAACAGTTTCTATGTTGAATTTCACCCAGTCTTAGAAATCTGAGGTAAGTGGAAGAAACAGAAATGACTGTAGGAAGGCCCTGTGAATGCTGTATCTGGGCTGGTCTGCAGGTGTTTCATGTGAGCTAGGTAATAAAATAAGGATTGCAGTCTTCTTAATAATCCAGGTTGGATCTCTGCCAGACCCAAGTTTGTTGTTCTTACAGACATAGACTTCAGAGTACCTTCCACAAACTCTGCTTCCCCTTCCAGGATCCCAGATGTGAGCTCCAGCATGGTCCAAAAGCCCAGAGCAACTTTCCTTTGCTTCTAAACTGGAGCCAGGGTGTGTGGTGCCTCTCACCTCCCTCAACACCAGAGGAAGGGGAAAAAAAAGAAACTGTTGAAGAAACATCATCTCATGCAATCCCTCTCTAGGACACGTGGGATCAGCTCTGAAGCTAGCAACATGTGAGACCATTGAGGAAGGGAAAGATGGAGCTCTGTCTCAGCTGACATGAGGTGCACATTTGCCCCATGCACCTGCAGAAGGGAGGGTATGCCAGGGTGGTTTGTCTTCTTTGGTGAACTCATTTAGCACTTCTAGTTATGCTAAACCAGTTCCTTCCCTAACATTTACTTTATAAAGTTTGGAGCTTCCCTTAGAGGGTCTTTCTGGAGTTTAGCCCACCAATGAGTCAGAGGCTAAACGCCTCCCAGAGCCAGACCTTTCTGCTCCTTTGAGTCCCTCTCAGCAGTTCTATCACCCGTAAAAGAATTCCCATTCCAGTTCTTTACATCCCCTTGCAAACACAGAGACCGCTCAGGGCCATGTCCCTCCCGTCCATCACTCAGCGCAGCTCCCAGCAGCTTCATCAGCCACATACAAGCCCAGAAGCATCAGCCAGGGTTGGACATTGCCAAGGGACTTTCTAGAGTTCGGGTGACATTTATAAATCCTTCACTACCTCCTTTCCCAGCCAGTTGTAACCCTTTGGTGGGCACAGTTTCCCAGTGCAGGGTTCATGGAGAAGCCCACACTGTCCCCATTTCTCCCATTCAGCCCCATCTCAAAGCAGATCTGAGTTCCCCAAACAGCTGCTCCCTAAATCCAGAGGGAGAAGATTGAGGGTGAGACAGGAGCAAATAAAAGGTGCCAGGCATAATGTCCTCATCTGGAAAGTGGGTGGTACTACCAAGAGCAGAGAGGATTTAACTCAGGACTGAGAAAACCTCGAGGCAGATGGATTAATTAATGGATTCACAACCCTGGGCACATTTTTGCTGGTTGCTCAGACATTTGAGGAGGGACTGGCTGCTCCTGCTGTGCACAAACCTAGGGGTCAGGTCTCTTCCTCACAGGCTGCTGGGCACCACACTGGACCCACCCACAAGCCCAGACTCACCCACTAGTTTTCTAACAGAAAACAGCAGGGACTGTCCCCAAACGGTTTCTTAAACAGAGCGTTTTAAATTGAGCTTCACTGATGATTAGAAAACTCAGCAATCTTCAGTCTCGTGGCAACAAAGGCATTACAAAACTGCCATCAGCAGCACTTCAACACCTCTAGTTCCAGCTTTCTCCCACCTTGATAGCCCTGCACCCCATTACAATGGCTGCAGTCCCAAACCCTCCTTTGTCTCTGTGCCATACAGCATCAAAGAATCAGGGTCCTTCACTTAGTACCAGCACACCTAGTGATGAAATGGGCTCTGACACAGAACAGAACAACACGGGCTCACAAAGCTAGAAAAATGCCTGAAAAATGTAGAAGAAAAGGCACGCAAGAGAGTTTCAATCCAAATTTCTTTAAAAAAGGACACATTTAGATAGGAGAAACCCCTATTCCGGTGTAGAAGGGCTTGCTCCCCAGCTAACTTAGAAACCCCAAAATACAATTCTTCTCTAGGAGGGTGGTGAGATGCTGGAACAGATTGCCCAGCAAAGTTGTGGATGCCCCGTCATTGCAAGCGATCATCTTGAAGCAGCACAACTAAGCCTACCTAATGAAGTATTTGTGGATCCTTTCCCCTATCTTTAGGGTTTTTTCCCTCCTATTCATTTGGAGGTCTTCTGCTCTTCAGCTGTAAACTGTTCCAAGACGTACATATGCTATGGATTTACAAACCAGATGATAACTATCATTCTCACTTTAAGGAGGCAAACTCCTGTGCTGTTCCTAAGGCTTTAACTCTTAATCTTAGTCCTCAGAGCCATACATACTGCTTTATTGATATTTCTGACCTTTAGTTTCCAAATATTCAATCTCTTTCAAATGAGATCTTCGTAGCTGACAGGCAGTATTTGAAAACACTGGTACTGCTGATCAGCAAAAAGTCTTGCTGAATTAAAAAAAAAGAATGAAAGCACCTTGCCTGTTCTGCATAACAAAACACTAACCTCAGCCAATGCAACAAGATATGGAGTAGAGAGCAGGCCTTTAAGGTTGGTTAAAAAAGAAAATATTTTAATCAACAGTTGAGAAAGAAAGAGATCAATGTCAGGTTTGTGTAGGCTCAGGCAGGTCCTCAGTCGATGTAAATAAACTCAGCTCTGTTGAGGTCAAAATGGTTTATACCCACAGTTATTTTTCATGAGCCAGGTGAACATGTAAAAACCTTATCAAGTAATTTTCAGCAAGCTTTAGCGGGTCAGTTCTCACTCAAATGAGGAGGCATTAGCAGTCTGAGAGAGGACCACCCAAGTTCTTGCAGGCTATAGGTAGCTTTCAAGGGAAAAACAGCTGTAAATCAAAGAACACAAGTTCTTCCCCATTAAAAACAGATTAAGTGGATAGCTGAAAGGAGCTCAAAACCTTTCCTTTCTCCATAGGGTGCAGCAGGAGAGCCTTTGTCCTGGCAGCAGCATTTCAGGTAGACTGGGGTAAGTATGGAAGTACTCAGGCTGAAGCATCCCGTCTGTTGCTTTGAGAGTAGCTACAGGAGTTACCTGGGAAGCAATATGGTTTCTGGGTGGAAGAGTGGAGAAGTTCAAAGATGAGGGGAATGTACAACTTTCAAAGTGGACAAAGGAAAAGAAAATCCAAACTGACTCCATAGGAAAGATTAGAAATGTACAGGATCTCCAACAGGTCATCCAAATCATCCATTATCATGAAACAAAAGGGACATTTTGGAGGGAGTCTGGGGCTAGAAATGAGAGGCTGGGTTTCACAAGTAACCGTACCACAAGCAAATCAAACTTGAGAGAAATAAAGAAAAAAAGAAAGCTCACATCAAGTCTAAAAAGTCTTGGCACTGCAGGTATGAGAATTGGAGCAGTAAGAGGCTCTTTTTCTGTCGGCAAGCTAAAAAAAAAAATAATCAAAAACAAACCTTGAGGTTGAGCCAAAATGCAATTTTCTCTGTTTTCTTGCCAAACCTAAAAGCAAAACCACTTCAGTTTTTAGGGAAAGTGAGTGTTAAAGATTTCACTAAGTTTGTGTATCATGTAAGCTGATCCACAGCGATTCAGAGGTGGTCCCTACAGTGAGGGAGGCAGCCTTACATACCCTGGGCAAAAGATATCCCCCATAAAGGGGATTTCAGCCCACCTGGCCCCTTGTTTTCTGTGCCACATCAACACTGATTTAATCCTAGAGTCCCTAGACCCATGCTGCTAATAAGGATTTCTGAGCATCCCAGATACTTCCTAGAAACTTTGTCAATGGTGACCATCTGTCATGGGGAAAACATGAGAAGGGGGATTAGAAACAGACTGGCAGGGAATAGTGGAAAACCAGCGATATATTTTACTGAGGACAGATGTAAACACAATGAGGACATTGTTTTGAAATTAAGGGAAGAGCAGGAAATCTCAGTGTTCTCCTGAGGGTTGGGGTTGGGTTTTTTTTCCTTGCCACACCAGTGGAAAAAAAAAAAAGAAAAAGCTGGCAATGGAGAAGATTAACTATAGGGCATAAATCTTCCATTTTGGGGAATCTCCCCCCAGGGCCTGCTCCTCCTCTGTTACTGCTCAGTTGCCACCATTACTGCATGTATCTGCTGTTGCTAAATGCTGCAGATGCATCTCTATTATCCTCAGAAGCATAAACTGATTTTCCTAGCCATCAATTGCTCGATTCAGAAACAAATATAACGAGCCCATTCTGCCTTGTTTGTTGGAATCCAGCACCATTTCTGCTGGGACAAAGATAAAAAGGAAGTTGTGCAGAAACCGCTTAGAGAAGCTAAGTGAGGAACTTAATTACTTCAGTAATTTTGCTTCCCAAATTAAAGGGAAAAAATGTTTCACAGAGGAGATTTTCAAAGTGTCTCAAGCTCAGTGAGAGACATTTCTGTTTAAAACGCTGTTGGTCGAAACATCTCCAAGGCCATGTTCACTGCAGAAGGGGAAAAAGCTCAGAAAACTGCCAAAAAATGTCACCCAGGGAGGGAACCTCTCTCCTGATCTCATCTGCACTAATAAGAGTTTGCTGGCACTTTTGAAGGCAGAAGTTTCTTCAACCAGCAAAAGCCTTTCCCATTCCTTTGCTGAAGGGAGACGTTCTGTTTGGCTGGTGTGAGTTCATACATCGCTGCTCCTGCTCCCATGAAGATGTCATTAAAAATCGCAGCATCAGAGGCATTACAGTGGCAAGAGAAGTCTTCAGCATGGCATAGGCTTTGGCTGGGGGTTGCTGCTCAGGGAGGGGTCTGTGTCACTGCTGAGACATACATAGGGACCACCCTCCCTGCCCTCCCTGAGCCGAGGGAAAAGCACGAAGCCTCATTAACCAGCCAAACCTGTAATTAGTAGGCTGATGTTAGGTGAGAAGCGTGATCCACAGAAGCAGTCGCTGGCTGAGATCCCTCCCATCCCACTCTCCTGGGGATTAGCCAAAACCTAACGTAAGTGATGGAAATCCTTCACCGATTCCAACAGACTTTGGAACCAGCTTTTCATGACATTTTCTCCTCTGGTACTACTCCAAAAGGCCCTACATGACGACCATACAACTGAGATTTTCAAGTCTAGTCCCATCACTTTCAACAGAGACTTTTCTTCCACCTGCCAAGACAACCCCGAGCCGCCAGCATTAATAATTAAATAAGAGCTAAGCACCAAGGGAGGGGAAGTGACAAAGCTGCCAAACTCCTTCCCAGATACTTTGACAATCCACAGCCTGCAAAGATTGTAAATGAGGGTCTGTCCCCTTGTTGCACTCCCACTTTCTCCTGCATATCTTTAACCATCGCACAGATTACGCATCATCCATCCCAGAGGTGCATTTTGATGTCACAACAACAGTTCCAACGCCAGACTGCACAACACCAAGCTGCAGACGCAGTGATTAACAACCCCTTTTGCCACTGTACCTTCCGGACTGCCATCAAAGTAAAATTCGTCCCAATTAATCAAATCCAAGTGTTCTTTGCTGAAACACTTGTCTGTACTGGGAAGATCTCGGACGTTCATGCTGGATGCTGTGTGTGGCTGCTAACCTTTCCGTGGAGTCCACAGGGAGCTGCTGCTCATTTGTATACAAAGCGCGGCGGATAAAAGGGCAACTAAACATAATTTACCTGGAAGTGAGGTTAAATGTGGTTTACCAGCCTGATGGTGTTTGGCTTCAGAAACAAGACATTAATTAACACCTACCCATTGATTAGTATTGACCAAATTTTTTTTTTTTTTGCTTTCTGCAAGTTTTAAGTAGGCATTTTTAAAAATGTTATTTTTAGTTAAATTTTCCCCTCACCAAGAATATTTTGACACAACTTTGGCCAAACACGAGCCTGCTTCTGGCCTGATGTGGAGGAGACCTGAACCTCCACTGAGGATTGCAAGCGCTGCTGATCCAAGAGGTCCTCCTGCCCTTGGTGGGAAGTGCCTCAGGACACCCTGATCCAGCATCACTGACATTAATGAGCCTCATCACTGTCTCCAAACCTGCATAGCCAAATCCTGCTGTCCTCAAGGCTGGGGCTTTCTGACATGTTCTTCATGCCTTGGGAGCCATATGCCTAATTTTGCTGCGGGCAAAATTCTCTTAATAGGAAAAACCCAGCATAAAGACACAAATCCTTGGTTTCTTTGCAAGGCATTTATTTTGCAGTAGCATCCTCCTGGAGCCTTTGCAGCTGCAACCCAGGGTCTTTGAGCACACTCAGCACCCCACTGATCCCACAGATAGAACTTGAGCTGTTTCACCCCAGATAAAAACATAGATCTGCCTCATGCTTTGTTACTGATCTAGTGGAGGGTGTCCCTACCCATGGCAAGGGGATCAACCAGACAGTCTTTAAAGTCCCTTCCAACATAAACCATTGTATGGGTCTGTACTGTCATTAGACAGGTAACATGGGTGAAAATATCCCTATTGCCAGGGTGAAACAGGTACACGGTCTCAGTTCATCCACTGAAAGTGATTCTTTTATCACTAGTTGCCTATCCAAAACACATTTAAATTGGCACCACTAGCAGATAGAAATAAAATTCAAGCCAGCTACTTGGGGCTGTATGGGAGGAAGCCTGGGATCCCACAGTTAGCATGATGTAAGCAGAGAAACAAGGGTTTTTTTAAACTTTAAAAAAAAAAAGGCAGCATGAGGCTTGAACTCAGGCACAGATAGGACCTCCCAGGTGACCCCATTGTAGACAAGGAGACAATTTGGGGATCATAGTGGGGGTCTTAGCACCCAAGCCTGATCTTCCTCCAAAACTTGTCTTCCAGTCTGGCCAAATGCCACGGAAGCAACCTCTGCAAAAACCAGATCAGGCGGAAAAAGCCTTCAGAAAGCAAAGGCAGAGCCTTGAAGCTGTATTTGCCTTGGCAGGTGTTAAAACAGAGCCCTTTCCTTGGATTTTTGTTTTTCAGTGGCTCCTTTACTGTCGTTCATTAGAAGTGACCACTTTTGAAACTTTAAAGCTCCCTTTCCCACTCGCCATCACTTTTGTCACACTCCGAACATCCACATTTTCTTCTTGGATTGAACTTTCCAAAAACAAAAGACCCTCTGCAACTTTGAAAACTACTTTAGTTCAAAATTGAATTAAAAAAAAATGTTTGAGGCACCTCATTGTCCTCAACTGTCAGGGACAACACTTGCTGGCGTGTTGGCGGGGTGGGAAATGCTGACAGTAATGACAGCTTCAGGGAAAAAATACTTTTTGGGTAGTGAGCACTGGTTTTGTTTGAACTGACCATTCAAAACCTTTGTCCAGAGTTCTACACCTCCAATTATAACAATCCAAAAACTTGTGTTTCTTCAAATTTAAGCTCTTACAAGGTTTCAGTACATACAAGGATCAGTTTTGTTCACTTTTTTCTCACCTCCCACCTCAAAATGGGATGACTTTGCACTCAGCATTGCTTTTCATTCCAAAGTTAAACTGACTTTTATGGGACAGGTGAAGCAATCTCAACTGCAATGTGATTTTAACCAAAACAAATGTTCTGCACAAATTTTAAATACTTCACAGCACCTTTTTTTTTCTTTTGTAAATAAAAAAATGCCCATTACAATTTCATTAAAGACAAATTTCTGTTGGCTTGCACAACAAACAGGAAAAGTTTGCCCAAATCTATGAACAGAAGATGCACAGAGGAGTTTACCAGTGCAAGACCATTGCAGCATGCCCTCACTCCTGCCAGCAAACCTGCTGGCTTAGTCACTGCTGATGGGCACCATTCTGAAAGCTTGGTTTTGTTTGATTCATTGGGTTGTTTTTAAGAATATATCAAAATAACAGCATTTGTCACTCTCACCTCGCCCATCATACTGCAATCTTGGTCTATGTGCTATTCTCCTCTAACTATTAAACTAGACCAAGCATTTAAGGAGGCTGAGATCAGCCCTGGCCGAAGAAATATGCTGTAAACACAGATTTCAGACTAGATACAAGGAAGACTTTTTTTTATGATGAATCTGGCATCTGGCACAGGTTACCCAGAGACTTGATAGATGTCCCATCCCTGGAAACATTCAAGGTCAGGTTGGACCTTGGATCTGAGCAATCTGATCTAGTTGAAGATGTCCCTGCTCATTGCAGGGGAAAAGACAAGATGACTTTTAATGGTCTTTTCCACCCCAAACCATCCTGTGATCTCATTCTGGGCCACTTTGCAAAAGCACATTTTGCTCTTTGTGTACTGGAGCTCCCAGAAAGCATCTTTAAAATCATTCCCCCAAGTATTCTGCAGCTTAACCTTAAATACTGCCCAGAAATGAGACATCCTCAGCATTTCGGAGCTGTTCCAGCACTCCCATTATCTGCCAAGAGCTTAGGATTTGCTCACGTTTATGACTGTGCACCAGGGAGGGCTGTTTTTCCTAACACCCGGATGAGAGATCACTGATACATACAGGTAAAAGGAAGAACAGAAATTGTTTAGATCTGTGGTTTAATGGGGATAAGTTATTTCCCTGCAATTGAAGCCTGGTTTCCTCAAAAAGGAAGGAAAGTTGGATTTGCCACAGCCCTTTATGAACAGCTCCACGCACCAGGCTGCGGGCACTATTTGACTGACACAGATTTAGAGAACTCCAAGTGATGAATCACATCTCTGTGGGAGCCTCCCTCATCGCTGGCGTGGGCACGGGGCAGCCAGCCTCTCCTCTGGATGGATGCACACTCATACTCATAGCACGGACAAATTGTAGCTCTCTGAGGCTCATAACTCAGTCAAATCAGCCCCAGTTTTCACGGGAGCGCCTGGCTGCAGTCATCAAGGAGACCCATTCCCCTGCCAGGATTCATTTGCCTGACCACAGCTGCTTTGTTTCTGCAGAGGTTAAAAATAAAGTTGCAATGGCTGTTTGCTGCAGGAAAAAGAGAATCTTTGCTCTCTTGTACCACAGAACGAGCAGGTCAGGCTGGCTCACAACCCTGCACATGTTCTCCTCCAGCTCTCTCACTCCCACCCATATTAAAAGAACAGAAAAGAAAAAGCAAGAGCTCAACTGTTTCGTCCAGAGAGAGACCGTGGTTTGAAATCAATGCTCTAGAAGGCAAATACAGAATTCCTCTTTAATCACCAAGAGACCCGGACACTTCTTTAGCTATCCAGGACGAACACTCCCTCCCTACCCCAGCTCTGCCTTGTCTGAATGTTCAGCTGGGACTGGAGGGGCCAAACACCCAGTTGAGCTCCAGTCCCAGCCCTCAGAGTACACCTGCCAAGACCAAGCAGCTTTGGCCCCTGCCAAAAAACCTTACTTTTCTGTCACTTATTTCTTAGAAAGCTGCCAAGAAAGAGACTTTCTTATACAGAGAATCAGCTAAGACAGCAGGAAGGCAAGAAAAATGCCCCTTTTCTCCCTACTTTCTCATTCATCACTAAATTAATGAGAAGCATTTGCAAAGGGCGCAGGGGATCCAGCCCACACCTCACGCCAGGTTTCCCACTCCCACATAACCCCACAGACAGGCAGCATCACTACGAACTGGCTCTGTGACAAAAGGCACCCACCACGGCCAGAGCTGCAAGTCTCTAAGAACCAGTCTTCAATTAAATTAAAAACATTTCTTGCAATAGTGTAATTCAGAGCCTGGGGCTTAAGGGAGGATTTCTGAATGCCAAATAATCCATTTATTAAAAATAAAAAAAACCCCAACCCAACCCTTACTTTATCACCTGCTATTCTGAGGTGAGAGACTTACACCAAACCTCTGCAGAATGCAACTATATTGACTACAAATGGGATTACTCACAGGAGCTTTTAATTTGTAAGTTTTCTGTAGAGCTTGAAGGTCACACATTAAATAGGGCTACAACCTCCTTCAAAAAACAGCAAGGGAGAATGCATTACCTTTGCTGCTGTTGCTTATGCAAAGAAACAATAAATGCCTCTCTTAAATGGTATAAATTGAGCTGTGCTGATGCTTCAAAGCCACAACTTTCTTATCTTATTTAAGTGCCAGGTTGGTTGCTCCTGGATGAGATCCATGAAGCTCTGCCATGATGGGCAAGATGAACTCAGCAGCTCTGAAGTGGAAAGGGCCAGCTCAGACCACCTGGCACAGCTCATCTGGCCAGTTTATGGATATCCGCAGTGGGAAGTCACTGTCTTACACACACATTTATTTTACCATTTATAGCCCAATGATCTGAGCCTCCAGATGTTGAGCTTTGACATGGTGAAGACAGAAAAACCTTTGGTCCCTTCGAGGATCTCCCTTGAGACCTCCTGTGGTTTGGAGAAGCCACCGTGTGATTGCTGTGCCCAAATGAAGCAAGGCGAGGTGGGCAGATGTGTCTCTTTACCATCCCCAGAACCCACAGACCCTGCTGCAGTTGCCAGCAGCTGCGTGGAGATGACACAGACATCAGCTATCTGCCTCATTCCAGCTTCAAACCTCTCTCAGACATGCGAGTGCTACAAAGCTGAAGCTTTCCCATATTCCTTACCCAACCCCAGACAACGCTGGTGACACGCATCCTGTGACAGCGACTCCCTGCTCTCGCCAAGGACGTGATGGAGCTCACTTAGGAGCAAAATGAACTCATCTCGGTCTTGCCTCTGGTCTCTGCAATAATTAGTTGTGGCCTGGAGGACCCTTGTGCCAAAAATCACCCCTCTGAAGAGATCCTTTTATTTTGAATTTATTGTCAGAGTTCTTAATTGTCTCTTTCAGCACATTCCAGTGACATCTATCTTTTAAAAATGTCTTAATTAAATGCCAGATATTCAGAACTTTGAAGGACAGCAGTGCAAGTGTCACAGGGCAGACACACAGACTTCTACCCCACCAGCCACCAGGGAGTTTGAGGATCTTTTCTTTTTAAGGCAAGGAATTGAATTGTCTGGTCCTCAAAACGTCTGCTTGGACCAGTTTTTGAAGTTTTTGCCATCTAAAACATTTAGCAATGTAGCTCCAGCCCAGTGCAGATGTAATGCCTGTGAAGTACTTACAATTAAACCCCATGCCAATTCTGTGCCTGGAGAACATTACAGAGCATGCTTCCTGTCTTCTACTTGCAGCAGGAATTGAACAGTACCCCATGGACACCCGGGCGACAGGATTAGAGGTCTGTGTGGAGACTGACTGCTCTGTAAGGAGAAAGAAGGAAAACAAGTTACTGTCTCTGCTCTGTAAACCTGCCCTCTCTGTCTGATGGGGTGCCCAGAATGAGAGGGGTGAGGTCTGACTCAGGACCACTTGCCCAGCCCACTGTGAGCAGAGCCATGACTGGGGATCCCTGCATAGACCCAGACCTGCTGTCCTCTCAGCTGGAAACCCCATTTCTGGAGGAGCTCTTTGTCCTTCAAAAAGCCACAAATCACTAGCGCGACTCCCCAGAAGCAATGGCTTTCAAGAACCACCTGAGGTGGCTGGTCCTAGTTACTCTGTAGGGCACCTTCTTCCTCCAATAACCCAAAATAAACAGCAGTGAAATCAGGGAGGAGAAGAGGGACTGAGTGTTAGGGCTGGAAGTGATTCACGGAACCAGAGGAGCCCAAACCATGGGAGCGTGACTCCACAAAGTTGCATTAGTGAGCACAGACACACACCAAGCTGTGTAGGAGTTTCTTTTCCAAAATAGTTGCCCATTACACATCCTCCTCCCTGACCACAAAGCCTCCTCTGCTAGGGCAGCAGCCACCCAGTCCCAACACCACCAGGGCTTGTAGCCTGGGCTGGTGGAGACTGCCCTCTGCAATCCCAGTTTTACTCAAGTACCCGCTAGCATTACAACTACCTGTCCCTGTGTCTGGGGTCCAGGTGCCCCCAAAACTGCTCAATCCCTGCTCTCCTCAGCTGGACAGGGGGAGGGAAAACATACTGAAAGGCTCCTGGGTCGAGGTAAGGACAGGGAGAGATCACTCACCCGTTCCTGTCACTGGGGAAAACTAACTTACTACCAGTCAAATCAGAGTAGGATGAGGAGAAATAACACCTAAACCTTAAAACACCTCCCCCCACCACTCCCTTCTTCCCAGGCTTCAGTCCTGAATTCTCTCCCTCCTCACCTCCAGCAGCACAGGGGAACAGGGAATGGGGGTTGTGGTCAGCTCATCACACAGCATCTCTCCTGCTCTTTCCTCCTCAGAGAAGGACTCTCCACACTCTTTCCCCTGCCCCAGCATGGGACCCCTCCCATGGCAGACAGCCCTCCACCTTCACACAGGCTGACAAGTCTACCCAGCAACCCTGCTCCAGCACGCTCTCAGACTGCAGATCCTACCAGAAACCAGCTCCAGCACAGACCTCACAACCTACTTCAGACACACCCACCTACTCATGCACGAGAGCCTCCATGGCTACAGATGGGTATCTGCTCCACCATCAACTTCAATGATCTGCAGGTGAAATTGCTACTCCCCATCATCCTCCACAGGCTTCAGATGGACTCTCTTCTCCACCATCATCCTCCCTGGGCTGCAGGGGGACAGCCTGCCTCACCATGGTCTTCTCCTGTGCCTGGAGCACCTCCTGCCCCTCCTTCTGCACTGGCCTGGCCGTCTGCAGAGTTTTTCCTCTCACATCTTCTCGCTCCTCTCTCTGGCTGCAGTTGCTCCTGATGTGGTTTTTTTCCTCTTTTAACTCTGTTATCCCAGAGATGCTACCACCATCCCTGATGGGCTCAGCCTCAGCCACCAATAAGTCTGTCTTGGAGGTGGCTGGCATAGGGTCTATCAGACATATGCTTCTCGTGTCTCACAAAAGGCACCCCTGCATCCCCCCCCAAAAAAAAACCCTTGCCACACAAGCCCAATACTCTGTGGCATGTGAAGCAGCCATTCAGTTTGTCTCCTGGCTTACTTAAACAGGAGGCAGAGTAAATTTTTCTCAGGATCAGATGTAACTAATGATCTTTTTCTGATTGGTATACCAGCTTTGTTCTGCACTATTACATCTTCAGCTCTCAACTGTGGGAAAGGAAGGTTGTGTGGGTGGAAAGACTTCTTAAAAGATCACAATAAAAAATGGGCAGTAGCGTGGCCAGGCTCTTCTGCAGCAGCTGGGCTGCTTGTCTGGACCATCTCAAAGTCCCACAATGGCTCTGGGATGACATGCAGCCCTTGGTGGTGCCCAGTGTGTATTGGAGACCTCAGGCAGGCAGTCTAAAAGAGGCAGGAATGACCCTCCTGGACCCAGTGTCTAGGAAAACACCTAACTCCAGGAGAGAATTTGGTCTTGGTTGACTAAGCTAACCCTTGTTAGTCATGGGAAGGCTGCTGAATTCCCAGGACTCGCCCCAGACTTGGCACTGGTGTGGTCCTGTAGAGCAGACAGCTGTCCCTTGTGTCTCCAAGGCATGGGTCATCTTAACTTCTCAGCATCTTCATCAGGTATCACATAATGACATGGACTCTAAATACTAAATAAATCATGTCTTTCATAAGCATTTATTGCTCATTAGTTTGGACACCAAGCTAATGAATGACTCATTTGTCTTCTAAATCCCTAATGACCATCAATTACAGAATTTACCCAGTCTGCTTAGAAATGGAAGTGAGAAATCAACTGACAACTGTTTACAGATACACACAAAGACGCATGGCTATTTTTAAGACTCCAGGAGCTTTGTCAGGGAATTGCAATCACTCACCAAAGTGCTGCGCTTTAATTTCCGGTTGGAAAGCTTTGGAGCATTTCTCCTGGCAATTGTTAAGTGGCTGAATGATTGCTCCCCATTGACAAATGAGGGGCTGGCAGGTCGCAGGTGGTTATGTGCATTCATATAAAGTAGCACAATGCAAGTCAGTGCTGCTTAGACATGTGTGTCACCTCTTCATATTAACAAAGAAAAATACCACTAAAGGTTTCAAGTGTTTTGCTTATTAAGCAGTTGAGTGATTGCTCCAGACTGGCAAGTGACATGGTGAAAGGTACCAGGTGCCGCTGCTTTCCCACGTGCTAGAGCTGCCCAACTTCTTCTTGGGCTAACAAATTAGTGGTATAGTGAGAAGATAAAGTTTTTGGTGGATTAAATATTTTAAAGTATCTCTTATGTGATGTGTACTTGTCGACCCCTCCTGTTATAGATAGAGCAGTGGTTTTTTATTTGCTCTGGAAACCACAACAAAAAGGCTTGGGTGACCACTTGAGACAACAAAAGTTACCATGGAGGCAGACAAGGGCTTGGCATAATTGGGTATCAGGTGAGGAAGCATTTTTGCATGTTTCCTTAGAACCTGCTGCACAAAAAATTCAGTGGTGGCCTTTGTCCTTGTGTTCAGCAGCGCGGTGAATAATCCTCTGGTCACTCCATCCATCACCTTCAAGATAACACAACTTCTTACTCATCTCCCTGGCAGTCATTTCTTTTCCAAGAGGAAAAGTCCCAGTCTGTTTAGTGTTTGGCATATGGAAACTTGTGTGCCCTTGATCATCCCTCTTAACCTTCTCTGTGTCTCTCCTCGGA
Source organism: Zapornia atra (assembly GCA_013400835.1). Taxonomy (NCBI): domain Eukaryota; kingdom Metazoa; phylum Chordata; class Aves; order Gruiformes; family Rallidae; genus Zapornia; species Zapornia atra. The sequence continues at coordinate 324,233 of VZTU01003022.1, read as the reverse complement.
GATGAGTAATGCTGTTGGCTTCCCTGGAATTAGTACGAGCTTGAAGTTGAGCTTGTAGTTAAGAATTTGTTGGTTTTGTGTGTGGGTTTTAATTTCATCAAAGGTCACATGCAGTCACACAATTTTAGTGGCACCAGGCTGGATGAGAAAACGTGTTCGTTGGACCATCACGTGTCCAAGTGCACCAGCTACAAAAGCATGGCCTTTGCAAGGACCTGGTTATGTGGATCACTCAGTATTAGTGTTAGATGATACAATAGCCAATACATGCCTTTGAACATCACAATACTCATTTAATTTATACCCTGTAATTTACATATTCAAGCGCTGGCTGTATGCGTATGCTGGTGGGTACAAATGATACCTCATATTGCAAAAAAAGAAAGTATTCAAAAATCATGTTAGGTACCATCCTACCTTCAGAAAAATGTTCTTCTCCTCCAGAGAAGTTTTCTTCTGGGAGGGATTTTCTTTTAAACTGGGCTTTCTGAACCCATGTGGTCTGCTGAGATCATGTCTCCAGGCTTTCTGGATTAGCCACTCTCTGGTTTGTGTCTCAGTACCCCGTGGTGACTCAATCCACAATGAGGGTTCTGCTGCAGCTTCTGCCCTCCTGCCACTTCCCTGGTGTCCATCTCTGCCTTGCCCACACTCTCCTACACACACACGGGCAGGCAGCACAGCAGTAGGTGTTTTGTGGGGCCTTAGGTGGGATCTTCACCAAAAAAAAACCCCAAAAATGTTTTAAAAACCACCCCAAAAATGCAAATGAAACCACTTTTGTAACCTCCCCTGTTTGTTTGGACAAGTTGCAAGATCTTAGTATCTTTGATGGACTAGAACAAAACATTTCCCAACTAGCTCTGTCTAATTATAGCCTCATTAACTGAATGTATGGAGCCACTGACAAAGCAAGGCTGCCACAAGGGAAAATCTGGGAAAGACCGTGGGTTTCACGACCTGTACCACTGCCAGGCTGGCGTCAGGCAGCACCTACACCAGGCCTCATGAGGAACCGGTCCAGGTATCACAAGTGTGTGTATACAAATGCACCTGAGCATGGAGTTCTCCGTTTTCACAGGTGTGACCACTGACAGTAAGTGATGCCACCCCCAGCTATCCCCCACACAGTGCTCATCCCCAGGGCTTCATCCACTCCCCGCTTTCCCAGTGAGCACAGCCCAGGCTGCACCAGCGCACCTCTGCTGCCCGGGTGCCGGCTCTAGCAGCTCCCAGCTGACAAGCTGGGACAAAGCAGTCATCATGGAGCTGGCCTAAAAATAAAATATTAATAATAAAATAAATCACAGGGTTAGGTATTTCAAAACACCACCACCGAGTAGTAAATCCCCTGGACTTGTTGCTCTGAGCTTGCAATTCCTTGGCGAGAGGTGCGAAACGAAGGTGGAAAACACAAGCTGGGGTGTATACAAAATAGGTACGTGATTAAAAACAGGCTGGGCTCAGCCGACCCGCCCTGGGTGCCCGCCTGCCTGGCTGCCCCCATACCCTAAACATCTCCCACGCTTCAGTGCCCACTGCTGCTAGAAAACCCCTGAAATCTTACCAAAAATCGGTGTGTGACCAGGAGGAAAGGTTTGAGGCATGGGTTTGGTTATTAATTGATTAATTTATTTAATTAATTGCCATTTTAAAATGTCTTTTTAAACTATTTTTCCCCTCTGGCTATCTCCTGTCCTGGTAGGCATGCACCGATGCCACCCCAAATTACTGGCAGAGGCAAGAGGAGAGCGAACAAGAGCGTTGAAGGTGGGTGGATGGCAGCGGAGCTGGGGGCTAGCGGCTGGGGGTGGGGAGCTGGGTACCTGCTCCGTGTTCATCACGGCTGGGAGGACAGCAAGGAGCCAGAAAGTTTCATCATGTCCGAAAGAAAAGAGCAGAGTAATGAAAGACTGCTCAGACAGTGCTGCGGGGTGCCAAGGGTAATAAATCAACCAGAAGGAAAGTCAAAACAAAGAGGAGCAAAACCCCCTATTTTTGTGCTGCATTTCAAGGTTGCTTTGTTTAAAACTGGAAGCATTTGGTGAGGGTAAGTTTTTATTTTTGTACAAAACATTTGCAATATAATTACATTTTCTCTCCAGACCTTTTCGTTTAAATCAAGAATTATTTCATTTTTTTGTTAAAGCAAGAATAATCCTTCCACAAAGGATTTTGTAAATGGTACATCTATAGAAATAATATTTTAAATAGGATTACTTTTTTTTCTCAAACTGGGTTTTTTTTTTTAAGTGAAAACTCGTGTTTATTTAAATCTGCGATTTGACAAAATAGTGACCAAAATCCTCTTAGCAGAAACCCTGGCCACAGTGTAATGAAGGGGATTTTTGTTCTTGATTACAATGAGAACCAAGATTAATCACAAGGTGATTTTGAGAAACAGCTGGATTTTTGGCTAGAGGGGAGGGAGTTTAAAAATAAAGTTGGCATAAAGATGAAAAAACCGACTCAGACATTATGTTTAGCTAATTAGCTAATTATCCTGTCCTAGCAGTTCTTCTGTCTGCACAAAATGAAAATAATCTTAAATGAGCATCAAACTCCCACCGATTTCCAAAACATATTTTCGAAGCTTTTTAGCCCTCTGATTCCTTCCCTGAATTTCTCTTCTTTCCTTCAGCCTGGATGGTGATGGATTAAATCCCCTCTGCTCATGCTGGGGGGTGAGATGAGGGCACGGACCCACCACAGTGGATCTTCCAAAGCCTCGGAGAAAACCTGGCAGGTGCTGGAGGGCCATAGTGGTGCACAGCAGTTTCTCTCCTGCACTTAGACACTCTGAATTGCACCAGGGGAGCTAAAGATCACTTCACCCCTTTTCCATCTCCTAGGGGATATGCAGACCAACCCTTTGCTCTCAGGGTGGAGGAAGGGTATTTTTGCATTTGTACTCAGAGCTGTAGTTTAACGTGTTAGATTTCACTCAGAAATGAAGAGCCTCCTGTGCCAGACCCTTAGCAGCTCAACCCCAGAGGCGGCTACAGACAACTGGAATGATAACAAGGACTTAAGTATCCATCACTCTGTGGACCTGGGGGCACCACAAGTGATTATTTTGGAGTGGGACTACCTGAAGAAGGAACTGGTAAAGAGCATGAAGGTGTGGGGAGGTAAGGAAGAGGTGACCACTGACAATCCAAAGATGGAACTTCATGGTGGGTCTCCACAAGCCCATCAAGCTGTGTTCTCGTTTCACCTAGCAGGCAGCTAAACCAACCCCACAGCCATTTGCTCACACTCTCCCCTGCCAGTGGGATGGGGAGAGAATTGGAAAATAAAGGTAGAACTCATGGGTCAAAGACAATTTAATAAGACAGAAAAGAAAGATGAGCAGTAATACTAATAATGATAATTTTTAAAAAAGTATATACAATTGATGTGCAGCACAATTACTCATCACCCACAGTCCAACAATGTTTAGCTAGTCCCTGAGCCATGGTCTAAACCCCTGGTCAGCTTCCCCCAAGTTATATACTGAGCATGACATCATATGACATGGGATATCCATTTGGACAGTTTGAGTCAGCTGTCCTGGCTGTGTCCCCATCACCAGCCCCTGGGTGGTAGGACGGCAGAAGCAGAAAAGTCCTTGACTTGGTGTAAACATTGACTAGTAACAGCTAAACCATTATTCTCATCCTAAATCCAAAGCACAGCACTATACCTAACACTGTATCTATCATCGTATGCTGGGAAGAAAACTCACTCTGTCCCAGCCGAAACCAGGAGAAGCTGCATTTGGCAGGTGAGGAGGAAAGATGGGTGCAGGGAAGTCTGGAGGAAAGATGTGACCCTGGGAGGTGATGGAAAGTTGATGGCTTGGAGCTTCTGTACAGAAATAGTGAGTAGAACACAGGCTTGTCCTGGGCGTACAGGGCTTGGGGTGGTGACAGGAAGCTGGGACTGTGGTTTGGGAGAGGGATGTTGGTCTGTGAGACACCAGCATCAGCTGAATGGAATTTTTGCAGATGAGAAAACCTGAAGAGAAGTAGAGGGAAAGAGAAAGGGCCAAGGACAAAGCTGTGTGGAGATCCTACATAAAGATGGAAAGAGCGCAAAGATGGTCCACAGGTGATGTTCACATCCTGGGGTGACACCACCCCTCTGTCTCCGGTCTTCAGGGAACAGTGTCTTTGCCCAGCAACAAGCTGAGGAAAGCAGGTGGATCTGCCCTGCTGGCGGGGGAAGAGGCAGGTGGGAGGGGAGCCAGGGCTGCAGGGACGCTGGGCACTCGGCCCTTGACAAGGCTCCTAAGAGCACAGCTGACCTGCTTGGACCTTCAGCCACCCATGGCAGTGTTTTAGAGAAAGATCCTCAGGGAAAGTCGTGAAAAGACTCCGAGGCTGTGGCTTACAGACAAATGAAATCTTAGTCAGTCCAACAAGCTCAGGCACACCTAGCAGCTGTGGCAATCGTGTTCCCTTCAGAGATGCACCACTGCCTGGGATTTTACATACCCAGAGCACCATTTTAAACCCAACTGCTGCATCAGCTGCTGTGCTCAGGGGCTTTGCTCCAGCACACTCCTTGCAAAAAGGTGGCCAGCCCCACACATCAGCTTGGGTGTGGGTCAGGCAAACTGTTCTCCCCTCAGAAGCCCTCAGAACCACAGCAACCTCCAGGCTAAAAGCAAAGCAGCAAGCAATACCCCGGGAGCAGCAATTAAATCAGTTTGATTTGATTTGTTTCAATATTGCCCACAGCATCCCGGGCAAGCGCTTCAGTCTTGCCCGCAGTGCCTCAGCAGCAGGACACTCTGCTCAGCATTGAGTGCCAGGACTTAGCTGTGCCAGGAATGCATGCCAAGCCAGCATGGAGGTCAACAATCTCCTGAACTGAGAGGACCAAGGAGGGGTGGGAGGGTGCAGTGTGGACCCTCCAGACAGCCCTTTCTCAGCCATGTCCTTACAGAAGACTCGGTGCTGAGTTTTTCCTGTCATCAGGATGCATGATGTTTCACCAGTTGTCCCTAACAGATGCCTGTCCTCACATAACATTGGGGATAAAGGTAGAAACCTGTTGTTTTCATCACTGACACACAAAGCACCCAAGAGAAGGGCGCTAACCTCCCTGGCCTGAGGCTTTTTGGTTTATTTTTCCTTCCTTTTCCTTCTAGCTGCAAGTCCCCACCAACTCCCATGCCTTCCTCCACCAGCACAGCTATTTTTGTCTTCACCTGCACAAAATGTCAGCAGGTATCACCACATATGATGATGTGAAGCTTGCAGCCTTCCTCGGTGAGAACCATGTCATTTCGACAATGCTGTCCCCAGCCTCCTGCTCTGAGGGTCGCAGGGATTAGCACAGTGTGTCAAAATGAATATATCATGCATCAACCTTCAACCCACAGCTATTAGATCAAATTTGGCCTGATGGTAAAACTGAGGTTGATGGGCATGGTGCCTTGGCTGGCTGTAATAACTACTGATAAAGTGATATCAGAGGAGTAAAATTAAGAGCGCAGAGCTAGCTGCAGCAGGGTAGGATATTGCCACCAACAACCGTGTGCCTTTGCCAAAGGTGTGTCTGAAGTGGGCAGCAAAACCCAGCGTGCGTCAAAGCATTGGAGTTTGGCTCTTGTGATCACATTTGCCAGTGTGAAGCCAGCGAGGAGAGACATCCCATTGCCTGAGCTGCGCTGGCCGAAGCAGGACACATCTCTGCCCACAGCCAAGGCACTAGTTTCTCCTTCCCATACCGCTGAGCCTCTGGTCTTTTTATCAGCCAGCACCCTTCTGATTTTGTGTGGCCAGTTCCTCGTGGCTAACCCACTAACGTGCCTTAGAAATGCTCTCTAGAATGGGGCTTCTTGCTCAGATTTCTCTCTGCACTTCTGCTTCCAGCATCCCTGTTCCCAATCCCGTCTCAGAGGTTTGGTTCGCGTGCGGCGTGCCGTGCCCAGGAGCACTTCACTAATCGCTGTATTGCCGGCAGACCTGGTAGCACACCACACGGTTTCAACATCCTTGGCTCAGGTGCAAACAGAGTTTTGTAAGAGTTTTATGAGTTTGACAGCACATTACTGCAGTGGGGAGGAGACGGGCAATTCATCAGCCAAAGCGTTTCCAAGCCATAAGACATTGCTCTTTCCACGCATGGTATGGAGAACCATGTCAGGGTTCAATACAAAAGGCCGCCCAGCCTTGTCTTGAGAGGCTCTTCACCCCATGGTCGGTACATGACCACAATTATTTGTTGTTGAACTGCTGTGTCTTTGCTAAAAATTATCCCTGATGGATCCCCAAAACTTCCCAAGCCTCCACATGCTGCTGTCAGATTTGACTGTTATTGTATGAAACAAGATACTAATAACTAATAGGCAATTTATTTGATGCTGTCAGGTTCATGATTATCCACCTCAGAGACATTGCCTAAGAAAATGTGAATAAAATGTATGGGCTGGATCTTCATCTCTGCAAGTCTCACCAGCTCCTTTGGTGCAAGGGAGATTTTCACAATCTGATGCTTCCTTCACATGAAGGGCTGGTATCAGCTGCTGGGACAGAAACTCTGTGTCGGAACCAGGAGGTGTGCCAGAAAAGGGCCCAGGAATGAGAAAGCAATAAGCTTAATTTCCCACCCATCTCGAAGACTGACTCTCCCTTGAGCAGTGCTTGGTGTAAGAGCAAACCTGTGTTAGAGCTCAGTGCTTGAGCTGCTTTTGGCATGTGTCATGCTGGGATGTGATATCGAGCCTGGGTGGGTAAGAAGTCTGGCACTGAAGTCCACCACACAATCCGTGCTTGCTCACACCTTCCCAAGCAGACGCTGGCCTGTCATGGGAGCAGGGCAAAGCAGAGTTTATACCAAGGGTTGCAAGACTTTTTGGGTCTCTTGGAGAGGTCCATGCTAGGAGGTCTCTCAGGGAGGAGCTCTGTCAGCTTGCTCTCACCCATCGATACCCAGTGACAATCCAAATCAGCAGCTGCCCTTGGCAATAACACGGTATCTAATGGGTCCAGAGTTAAAGAAGGGCTAACATGCCTGCAATCCTGTTCATCAATTTTCCTCCTACCCCATACCTTCCTACACAGACACTTATTATTAAAGCCACCACCTCGGCCCATGCACCCATCTTGTTGGACATGGGAAGCAGTGTCCCTCGGTACCCCACTCTCATCCTGGCCAGCACGAGGGTTGCTTTGCCACCATTCACCTACGGCTAGCATAGGAAGATGAGTTAGGAGTTCACCTCACTTTTCTACACCCATCACTGTTACTTTGTGCCCCAAAACATTCTGCTTGTGAATCTCTTTGCAGAGGTCCAAGTAACTTTCATGGTGCTCCATCAGTGTACTGGGTTTCAGGGCGATTTTCTTCTTCCCAAGCTTCCCTTGTTTGCATTCCCAGTGACAAGGGCTGGCAAGCTGCATAAAGCCAATTTCATACCTGTTTATTATGGGGAAGGACACACGCATCTGTAACCGATTCGACAGGAGACAGCATGACAGCTGTTTTACAGGATTCTCCATTGAAATAGCAAACGAGAGGCTTGCTAGCATGTATGGGACATATTTATATCCTAAACAAAAGGGCAATAACGTACGTAGTGACAAGCCTTGTTTGTACACAGCTTTCAGCAAGTTTGTGCCAAGCGCTGGCTCCCAGCCAGGCTCACGGCTGGTACATTCTGGCACAGCCCCGCCGCCTCCAAGGCAGCTGCATCACTTTACACCGAGCAAGAAATGAGGTGTAATTTTCTCAGTTACACACCAGAATCACAAGAGAGGGGGAAAAAAAAAAAAGCAAGCTGACAACCTGCAGGAAGGCTGGGGGCAAGAGTCGTCTCAGCCCGCTGTGTGCCGGAGGGGGGATAACCCTGAGCACGGTCGCCAGGCTGGGCAGTTGGATTTGTGTGTCTTGTGGGGGCTACCAGTAAAGATACAATAATTTTACAAGCCAACGAAGGCTGCCTGCATCCAGCATGGCAAACAGCACTTAATACAGCAGCCCCCTTGGTTTTCAACGTATTTAAATAGGAGATGGATACAGAGGGAAAATCACAGAATCACAAGGTTGGAAAAGGCTTTAAGATCAAGTCCAACCATACCTGTCCTCTACTAAACCATATTCCTAGGTACCTCATCTACCTGTCTTCTAAACACACCCAGGGATGGTGACTCAACCACCTCCCAGGGCAACCTGTTCCATATCCTAACGACTCTGCACCTCCGTGGGTGCTTCTATGCTGGGAAATGGGGACAGCTCTCTCCTCACCCTGGGGTCTCTAATCGTTCTGCAAACAGCAATTTTCTCACCCAGGGAAAAGAGACAGGAAGATCACCTCCAACTCTTAGCCTCCAACCATCTAGGGAATCCCAGAGGATGTTCAGGGAAGAGGGTGAGGTACCAGACAGCAGAGCCTGAAGCAGGACCTTAGTGATCACACCACCAGGCTGAATTTTGGCTGAAACTACCAAAGTTAACAAACTTTGCAATAACATTAATGGCTTTTTTTTTTTTTAACAACGTTTAACAGCACGCTGCCAGGAGCACAGTAAGTGTCCCTGCCATCTCATGCTTCAACATGCTTTATAGAGGTCTCCATCTTGAGTTTATTTTAAATTATTTTTTTATAACTCAAAGACCAAATTAAAAAATAATAGGGTCACTCAGTCCTGCACTCTAGAGAAGACATTGCTTCTCTGTGGTACCTCCATAGCACCTCGTGCCACCAGGCTCTTTTCTTGAGTCAGAGATTCACACATTGATTCAGTGAGAAAAAAGCCACTGCTATTGTTTATTAAAGCAATAACAATTAATACCAGCAATAACAAATGATACTGTGCCTGTATATCTCCTTATAGTATAATTACGCATTGTCACACCCAGCCCTGCCCAAAACTGCTACTGAGTATAAGGGATTTGTTGCACTTCCATCCAAATCTTTTGTATCAGTTCCTCACACACGGTCATAAAGCTGCCCAAGAGATGACAGTGGCAGAAGGCTGGGATTTACCAAGTGGCATGATCCAGTAACCTTTCTTGCATTTTACCTCTGAAAAAAATCATGCATAGTGCAGGAAAGCATGCAGGACTTAAATCTTAGCAAGAAGCTCCCTGTAGATCTGTGTTCACACCTGTATCACAAGTTTTATGAAGATCATCTTGAAGTTGGCATGTTATGTCAAAGATTGGCATGTTAAGAGAAAGATCTGGGGTAGATTTAGATTAGATTTAAGAAGAAATTCTTTACTGTGAGGGCGATGAGACACTGGTACATGCTGACCAGAGAAGTTGTGGATGTTTCTGGATCCCTGGCAGTGTTCAAGGCCAGGCTGGATGGGGCTTTGGGCAACCTGGGCTAGTGGAGGGTATCCCTGCCCATGGCAGAGGCTTGGAAGGAAATAGTCTTTGAGGTCCCTTCCAACCCAAACCACTCTATGACTCTATTGGTTTTAATTTCCATTAAGCCAGGAACAGACATCTTGTTAACTTCAATTTTCTAACACTAAAACCAAGTTTCTTGTAAGGAAATTGAGATCATTTTGCCTCCAGCTATTAAAAGCAACAATATGGGGCATCATATGCTAAAAACCCCAGGAACGATGGCAAAACAAGAAGCCAGTGTAAGCAAATGGATGAGGCAACAAAAACTGAATGAGACATTTTCAAACATTTAATGATTACATGTCAAAGCACAATTTAAATGTCACAGTGCCTTATGCGTTCATGAAGAGGAAAACAAAATGACTGAGAACTCCTGGCTAAAATAGTCTTGTTCCTGGCACTGATTGATATTCTTGAATGGAGGACTTGATGGATTATGATTTTTGCAAGAGAATCATTACATGCCAGGTGCACAAATAGAGAAGTACAGCTTGTTGACACCTCTGTGCAAAATAAAGCCATTCTAGGAATTTTGATTCATTATATCTCTATTAGGAATCAATCCACCTGACCTAAATTTTGCATCATAAATCAGATTAAAAAACCTGGATGGATCTCAGCAAAAGCTGTACACCCTTGGTTTAAAATCACTCCACTCTATCTAGCACAACATTATTATTCTCAATGCAATAATCCATACTGTATAATTTAGGTCAACTTGATTTCAAGGTAGGAAAGAGCATCTCTACCCACTCACCTGGGTAGGAATTTAATCATTTTGGAGACATTATTTGTCGTTTTGGGTATGTGTTGTTTGGGTTTTTTTCTATGTTCACAGCTTAGGATGCTGGGGGAGAGGGGATGGAGACCCAACAACATGCATAAAGCCCTGCGGGACGATCACAAAGCAAGTTTGGAGATCCTTAAGCAGAGCCATATCGTTTTCTTCCAGGAGTAATTACAGTAAATGGGATTTGCACAGCTAAGTAGGAAGGCATTGATTTTTGCTGGCTGGCCACAATGCTTCACAGAAGCCAGGTGGGTTTGTGATGCTGCCTAAAAGGCTTTGACAACTGAAAGTTTCCCCCCCACAAAAGTATATATAGGAGTGTTTAGGTCTGCCTGAAAGTCACAGGGATTTGCATCCAAGTCTGAGGTGTTTTTGAAACTATCCCCAGTGGCATCAACCTGGAATTTGGAGTGAGTTTTAAAAGGGAAGATGGCAGCATTTTCTGCATAAAATTAGACAAGTTCATTAACCATGAGGATTTTTTTTTTTTATGCTGTTTAACTTTGAGGAGCTGCCTCGCTGGCTCCTCTTTGAGCTGCACAAGCAAACCCAGGGGTACAGCACCAGGCTTTGACGATGAAAGAGCCTACGAGCAGAAACAAAATGGGCTTTTGAAAGCTTCAAGCCCGTGACAGCTGCGAGAGAGCAATAACTCAGGAAATGTCTTGGGTAAAATCAGCTCGAATGACTTGATGCTTTGTTTTATCATTATGAACATGAAGGAGTTTCTTTCAGTTATCAGCTGCCAATCTCAAGGGGCTCCCCAAGATTCAGTAATAGCATGCCATGAATAGAAATGGCTGCAAGTGGTGGCAGAATGGGAAGGGGATGTTTTACCCACATGTGTCACTTCTGTTGCTAAAACATGACACCTACACCCTGTTCCCAGCGCTGCCCCAGTGGGGCTAGTCTCTCTCCACCCTTCAGTGTACTCACCCACAAATTGGGGATGTCAAAGCTGGGTGTTTGCTTTTCTATGGAAAGTTTCCAGGAAACCTCCAAGTGAGGCGATCTATTGATATGGCACCCCCAGTTTTTGGTGGTGATTTATACCCATACATGGGGTGGGGGGTAATAAAACATACTGTTAGTGTTGGATAGCTTTTCAGGCACTTTGCCAATAGGTAGGCACCAAGGCGTGGGGGTTCAGCCCTGCAGAGCACCCCCATGCCTGGGGGAGCTGGTCCTCATCCAAACACCATGCTGTGATCGGGCAGAGTTGCATGAATGAGTGTTTTTCTAATAGCATTTCCACACTGAGTTTGCAAGGACCCCTTCCCAGATGAGACAGTCCTTTTCCTGGTGAAGGAAGTATTCACACACACCATGTGCTTATTTTTGTTTGACCCACAGGCCTTTTAGTACCTTTAAAGAAGTTCCTCATGTTGCATGTGGCTGAGACAGTCCAAGACTCCAAGCCTGGAGCAGGACCAGTCTCCATCCCCATGGATGGATAATACCCTGACCCTACCTGTGCCATGGCAGAACCCCTCCAGTCTCAAGCAGAACACAGCACAGCGCCGGGAAAGACGCCAAATGTGGTGATCATCTGCTGTGCTGGCTGGTGCCATTTACACCTGCAATGGAAACAGGCTTTAAGGGGAACATAACTGTTCTTGACTCCTTCCTCAACCGTTCTTTTACCCAGCACAGTGGTGTGAAGGGACTAAGTAAACATTAAAAATCTTACCTACTCTGTATTCTGCAAAATAAGACCTTACTAACTTCCTTTTTTATCTTTTTAACACAAGATAACGAATTGTCTTAAGACTTTTCTGACTTTTTCTAAGTCCTCAATATACTTTCCTACCAAAACACTAAGTTACGCCTTTCTTCCAAAACATTTGGACAAGTGACAAAACTGGATAACGGGTCGTACTTATCCCTTAAGTATCCATGTATTTATTCACTACCTATTATAAGAACTTTAAAAAGCCATAAACAGCAACGATAGCGTTTCTGCAGTGAAGGGGGGCTTGTGACCAACATCGTGCCGAGAAGGTTACTCACATGTTTTCAGTATTCACCTCTGAGATTCAATAGCATTTTTGATCTTAATGGTTAATGCAGGGAGCAGCACAACTGCCAGTGTCACACTCTGCAGCGGACTTCCAAACGCCTTGGCTGAAAGGCATCTCTCCTGAACTCAGCGGCACAGTTGCTGCTTCCCAGCGCACTGGGTTTAATTTCTTTAATCCATCCTCAAACTCCCCCAAGTACTGGCAGTGCTAATGTGCTACAGTGGGTGTCTGAGGATGCTCTGGTAGCACCGTGCTGGCATCACCTAATTCCCCCATCAGACACAGCAAAGTCCCATCACGACACATCCTCATCACTGGCAATACCTATGTTGTTTTCACAGAAAATAAAGACTTTCTGATAAGCGCAACTTAAAAGTCCTGGCTTTTAAAAGGGGAAGAAACAAACCATTCAAATGTGGGATGATTTCTTTCTCAGAATATTTCAAAGTCATGTCCGTCTGTCTATTACCCAAGACAAATTACTTTGACAGCGCTATCTACTCTTGACATCTGAGTTGTCTCTCCAGCCTATTATATCTTAGCACAGGCATAAAATATTTTTCAGACAGTATGGTTAGTCTAAAAGAGTAAATCTAACTGCTTTGAAATGGCCTATTAGGAGATGAACTCTCAGTTTGGCTGCAGGCAGAGAATTAATCCGGTGCTTTTCTTAGTTCTTCAACGGCAATCTTTTCTTCCCTGCTAACTAAACGCTCTTTATTTGGAGGGATGTAAAAAGGGAGTAATCTTCAGAAAGAGAGGGGGCAAATTAAGCAGAAATCAGAGGGGAAGGCGTCATTAAGAAATTCTGACACATGACATCATTAGAGGACATGTGTCTGGACGCTCCTGTCGTGGCAGAAATAGAGATGGTGTTAAATTTTTACTTCAGTCCTGTGAACAATTGTACACACACACCCTCCCCTTCACCTCCTGCATGCTATAAAGGGCAACAGCTGCCCCTGCTCTCTGCCTATATTTATAACTGAATATTGTAAATACAATAATTGTAAGTATTCGGTAATAAAAATTGTAAATATTCTCGATAATATTAATTATAATAATAAAATTGTGAATATTTGGTTATAAAGTGGCACAGCCTGGGGGGCCCCTTTCTGGGGGACAGCCACCCCGAGTCCCGAAGGCAGGAGCACTGCAGGGTCCCAGCCCTGTTCTCACTCGGGCGGGCTCCAGCTGGTTCAGCAGGGCAGAGAGCTGCCACTTGCTGAGAGCTCCCATGGGCTTCTCACCCACTTACAGTTTAACCCTGGGCCACGGGAGTGGTGTGAGATGGCATTTGGCCATGACACTCGCTCATGTGCGTGTAGACATGTGGGTTTTAATAAACAAAGGGTCTCAGCTGCTTCAGAGGAATTAATTTCAGCTCTCCCCTGGAGCTGCTCCTCTCTTCAGCACCCGCCTTCCCAGCGATTGCCCTTACATTACAAGTTTAACTTTTGTCTGTTTAACGTCTCCTGCCCGGCGGCAACTTCTGTTATCACTGGTACTGCCACTCTTGGCAGCTTCTGCAGGAGACGACCTGATCTCAGAGCCCCACACATGTTTACAAGGCCCAGTTAAACACCTGCCAGTAACCTGCCACTGCCCAGCTTGTGACAGGGGTTTTGCACAGCCGCTAAGTGATCGGCAGCTCTCCACACTTATCCCAGAGACATCCTGAGGCAGGCTTCCCACTAAGCCTGGCCGAGCCCAATCAGAAGTGCAGCAGGATGTGGCACCCCCGGGAGATGAGTAGGGTGGGGGCTGAGACACGGGAGCATGGCTGGGGACCTTACCAAGTGCTGCGACGGGCATGATGGTGAAGAGGTGTCCAGCCAGAGGTACCTACCCTGGCTAGCATCACTTCCTGCCCTCAGCGGCCCGTGTCCCTGTCCCCACGGACTGTACCTGGAGGCCTCGGTCCAAAGCCCCGGCAGCGCTGGGTGCTCGGGGACCCTCCGGCGGGGGGCCTTCGGCTGCTCCCCGGGAGGATGCGTGCTGCTGCAGCGGCAGGACCGGGCGGCTGTAGCTGAAGGCAGGCATTGCCACCCTGTGGAGAGAGAAGGGGAGCGGTGAGCTCCGCTGGGGAGGGAAGGCTCGGCACCGCCTGGCACGGCCGCCTCCTCGGGACCCCACCGCTGAAGCCCTGAGCCCCCCCAAGATGCAGGCGCAGAGGATGCTCGCAGGCCTCCATCACAGGAGGGCAGCTCTCCCGCGGGAGAACACAATTCGACACTCGGCTGCTCCCACTGAAACATGCCCAGCAGCTGTCTTGCCCCGCAGCTCGGGCAGCCCCTGCTTCCCCTGGTTCGTGTGGTTCTCCTGGTTCAGACCCTGTCCAGAGTGCCCAGTGAAGTTCCTGAGGTTCCCCAGAAAGCTGAGGGAGAGTGCAGAGTGAAGCATGGTGTCCCAGCAGCTCCCCAGACTAGGAACATCCCCTGTTTCCCTTTGCAGCTGCCCTGGGACATGTCCCTCCAGTGACTCCAGAGGCTTACAGGACCTATGATACACTTGGAAAAATGAAAGCCTGGGAATCAACCACCTACCATCAGCACCAGAGCTTGTTCAGGGAGTGTCCAGAGCCTCCACATATCCCCTGTGACGAATCCCAGCAGCATTTACTGTAGAGCAAATCCACCTCCATCCCCGTTGTTCCCACACCATGAGGTGACTCCTTGCTAAAACACGTTTATCGTCTTGACAGCTTCGCTTTGTGTAATTATCTGCTTATCAGCCACCAGCCTACTCTTACTAACGTGCTTGCCTCTCTTCTTTTTTATTCATCGTGCCTGATTAGTCTTGAAGATAGATGATATCAGGTTAAATGAGCTTCCTGGGCCAATCAATCAGCTCCAGAGATGGCACCTCGCGTTGTTCAATGGAACTCCTGGTTGTCCTACCTGTGCAGGGTGATTACCTCCCCCTTCCCCCAGCAATGCAGCAAAAGGATCCCAGAGGCATTTGTTTTGCTTTCTGTAATTGAAAGGTGAAAACTCCCCTAATTAATGATCCCACTACAGGGACTCACTGTGTTGTTACTCCTTATTGACGAAAAAGGAGTAACAGCTATTGGATAAATTAGGGCAAACACGTTAGGACTATCATGATGCTCCTGAACTGCAAGTGCTGTTTCATGAAGGGGTGACCATGAAAAGGCTCGTTAAGAGAAACGGACACCCAGGATTACTGTCTCCTGCTATACCCTGTGTCTGAGTTACCCATCCTATTGGCAAGCCAGGAGGTCTCTATACCCTTCCTGGCACTCTTGGGAGCCATTCCAGAAGCTCTTTTGCTGGTGGGTAGACATTTTTGACACACACCCCCTCTCCATTTTTCCTGGTTATAGTTATATGAAGTTATATACATCTCTTTTTTGTCCTCTAACTGAAACCATTCCTTCTGCACCCCTGTGACTTTGTCAGAAAGAGCACTTCAAAGACAAGGGCTCCTGTCCCTGCTCACCAAGCATTCAGACTCCTCTGTAGGATAAGCTCTTCCCTCTGTTCTGTTTCTATCAGTCTTTCTCCGTAGCTGTTCCAGGATAAATTCATCTTTCTTGAGGATGTGTGACCCAAATATGCAGTATTCCAGGCAAGGACTTGTACAGACCTTGGGTGCTGGTAATAATATCTCACTTTCCTGTATCTGGGGGAAGTCTGTCCCATCCTAAGGCTACAGTTGACTGCTTGATGCTGTTTGAGCAAAGGAGGTGGTTGCCCTCTCTAGCTCGCAGCCCCCAGCTTGTACCACAAGCTCCCAGCACTCAAGTGCCCAAATGAAGGACTTTCTCACAACACTTCATTGCATTTCTGCTGGTTCTTGAACAAAAGTACTGTGGTTCTGATCTCCACTGACCAGATCTCCCGAACGAGTCCCAGTTGCTAATGCAATAAATACAGTTTTGCCTTTTAGGCCATTAAAAAACTGTTATTATATATATATATATCCTATGACCAACCTTTCAGAAAAGTCTTTATTCAGCTCCTTGCTTGCTGTTGTCTGCCTGTAAACTAATTCCCTAACAACCCTATTTATTCATCCACCGAGAACCAACTTTTCTAGTTCCAAGGACTTATGGTAAAGCACTTTCTCAAGAGTACGTTTCCATGGAGGAGATTTATTGCACTTGTGCTGATGGTGTTAGCCAAGGAGAGAGAGTGACTTCTGGCATGGACATTCTGGCACCTCCTTGCAGGATTTTACCAACCTTTCTTTTAAACTGTTTAGGACTATCATCCTCTGTCTACAGAAATGAAAGCTTCATTTTCTATAGTTTAAATAGTTTATGGATCAAATCTTCCTTCTGGCAGCAGCTTCTGAATTGTCAAACAACATTGCCATGTTCAAAATGTTCATTTGAACATTGCCATGTTCAAATTTTTCTCAGATCTCCACCCTGTGTGGTGCCACCTCCCATCCCAACCATGTTCTCCTCCTAAAGATGGGGAGGACACTCAACCAGTCTGAGGATAGGAGGAAGATATGGGGAAACAACATCTGCCTTTCAAAAAATTGCATTTGAAACTTTCTCCAGCTGCATGAAATCCACCTTCATGCAGAAAACTAAAGGGTTTAAAGGCTTATGGAGACCTTCTCACTGGAGCATCAACTCACCTGTCCCTGCTCAGTGCACTACATGTGGTGGGCAAACACCTCTGCTGTAGTAGAAGTAGTACAACAGGGACCAGGGCCAAATCAGTCCCAAACTTGGCTCAGATGAAGATGACACCTACTCTGGCCTGCTCATACCGTACCGAGCAACAGGCAGACTAGAGATATCACTGGAGCACAAACAATAATCATGGAGGTGTCTTCAGGGCACACGAGCTGTGTACGCACACACGCAGCTATTTATGTGCCCTATAAAACGTCTCACCTTCTGAACCACTCCAAACCAGCCACGGGGATTCTGCAAGCCAAGCATTTGTAGGGGAGGGAGATCCAGAGAAGACTGGCATTTTTATAAAGGCAATAAATCCTACTTCGTGAAAAAACATGTTGAGGTAAAATTGCCAGTGGCTGTTTTAATAAGTATTTATGATACATAAAGGGATTTGATTCATAAACGCAGTAATTATGTCTTTACTACAAAGCAGTACAAATATAAAGCCTCCTACCTATTACATTGAAACTGTAATTGCATCTCATTAAAGAATATAAGCAAATCAAAATTAAAAACTTGAGGGAGGGGGGTGGGGAGAGAAGTGCTACCCAAAATCTTGGTGGTTAAACATTATGGGCTTTATATTGTACCTTTCAGTCAGCCTAAATGCCTCGTAAAATGGAGTGAAGCCCTGAAGATCTGGGTGGTGTTCCCTGCAATCCAGAAGGTGGCTTTGCTCACCTAGGATTGAAGTTTCCAAAGAGACCTGTCCACTTAAAAGGCATAAAAGAAGCCTTGGCTTTAACCTCAGGCAAGTGGGAATTCCACCAGCACCTTCCACAGAGCTACGATTGCACCACTGCAGCCGTGACACAGCCACCAAGGAAGGTTAAAGCCTTCTCCATCCAAATGCAGCCGAGTGATAGGCTGAAACAAGCATTTTAAATCCTACTGGAGTACACACAGCTGAAGACAAGAGTTTTGCACTGTGGCAA
The DNA here is from genome assembly GCA_013400835.1 of Zapornia atra. NCBI lineage: Eukaryota > Metazoa > Chordata > Aves > Gruiformes > Rallidae > Zapornia > Zapornia atra. The sequence goes on along the minus strand of VZTU01003022.1, from coordinate 306,473 downwards.
GAGAGGTGTAACATCTCCTCACTGGGTCTTCCTTCAGCATCTCCAGAGTTTCAGCCTTTTTCTCTCTGTTACTTTATCTGTGTCATTTGGGGATGAGGGGCTCTTCCTCCTCCCTGCTACACCTCGTTCCTGGCTAGTTTGGGTCTCAGAAGGCATCAGGCTCCAGTCACTGTGTTCAAGTTGAGTTCCTTGTGATCTGGCCCAACTCTCATTGCCCCAAGTCAATTCAGCCCCAATACCTGCCCACCTTGGTGGCTGGTCTTGCTACCAGAGCACCTCCACAACGTGCTGGAGTTATTGATGCAACTTTCCTACCAAATGTTCTTTGGTCTAATCGCTTTCTTAAACTACACAAACACAATCTCTGCGCCACGATCAATTATTTAACAGAAAATGATGCATTGAGTTAGAAACTAAATACCATTTAATATGCTCCAGGAATTCTAATTGAGAGATTTCACTGTATTGCTAATGAAAACTTTAACTTTGCAGTGTTTTTAAATCTTCCTTGAATATAGATAAGCCAATATCTATATACTCTCTTTTAATGTCTGGAATTATTTTGCTATTTTAATGTAATCAGTCTTTCTATTTTGAAGAGGGTGCCCTTGTAGGTTATTTGTTTTCCTTCTGTTTTGCAAATTGTTCCCTTTTCAAGATTGTTTGTTTAGTGTCAAGAGGTTATTAAACAAACCAAGCACAGTCCTTAAACTAATCAGCTAGAAGTGACAATAGAGATCAGGAATAATTCAATATTAAAGAGGCTACTTTTAAAATTGATCTGAAAATGTAACGTATTGGAGGGGAAGGGGAAACACATGCACATCTCTTATTAAGGTTGAAAAGCTGAGCTGGAGGGACCAGAGCCTTGAAGAGCCATGAGCCAGGAGCCCCCACTGATGAGAAGAGCTGAACTCCAACACTTTGTGGCCAATTTCCACACTCTACATGCTCTCCCCACCTGAATGACTCAAGCAAAATCCCCAGAGGCCTTGCAAACAGGCACAGGTTGCATTCCACCAGCATTTGCTTTCAGCCATTATCAGCCTTTGGGATCTTTCCTTCAGCAGGTTTGGTGCTACCACAGCTGAGGGTGGACCTCGACTCACAAGCTCAGCACTACACCCGGTCTCTGTGAAGGCTGAGGGGTCTGTACACTTGTCTCTCCCTCCAAGAGACAGCTAGTTAACACAAATCAACATGTGGGCTCTGCCCTCGTCTTCTGGAGTGCCACTTTTCATAGACTCTTCCCAACCCCCCACCTCTGAAGTACTGGTAAGCACATTTCCTCAGGCATGGCCCTGTGTTCTTCCCCATCTCTCCTCCTACTTGCTCACAGCCGGCCAAAACATGGAAGGGGAAGGAGAAGAAACCCATCCACTGAGGGGCTTTCTGAAGGACTTGTAGTCTCCTCATGCAAGATGACCCAGCAAGCAGTTTGTGAAATACCTAGGAGCTACCTGCCCAACCCTGCCCATGCCAAGGCCCTCCGTGCCCACCAGCCAGCTATGAACAGCCCTCGCATCGCCTGATACTCGGTTTAAGCAGCTTAGTGCTCCCGATGGAGGCAGAGCGGAGAGCTCTGGGGTCCCTGGTTTCAAACACAGCTCGCAGGAAAGCTGACACGTTGAATTAACATAAGATCACCCTCCCATCATCATTTTGGGCTAAAAATCCTCCAGCCAGGCTATTTATACCGGAGACACACAGCACAGAACATGGCGCGAGTCCTCTGGTGCCGCTCGCTCCCGGTGCTGAGTGTTCGGGAAGTGTCACCGGGATCATCGCTCCGCTCACGTTGTGACTGACTTTGGGGAAATTCATTTAAAGGGAGCAGCTGGTAGCAGTCCTGTGCTTTCAGAGGCAGCAGTGCCATGTCTTACAGCACGCTTCTGCCTCGCGTAAGGATGCGACAAGCGGTGGCAGGGAGTCCCTGTGTGTGGGACTGATTTTTGCACCTTTACTAAAGGGTAAACACCTAAATTCTCACCTCTCTAGTTCAGGAGAAATCTTAGGAAGTTCCCCTCTGAGGGATGGTCAGCATGGGGCACAGCAACGAGCTTCCAGCAGAGCTGCTGCTGCTGCTGCAGGAACTGCTGACTGGGCGCTTTTGTGATGCTATAAGTGGAGTTTGGGGATTTGGGGATATTTTTCTTGATGTCACTTGAAATCAGATTCAAGCTGAAGGGAACAAAATAAGCCATTCATAGGTGGAGATTTAGTAAATTTACTGGTCTTGTTGTAACTTAAGACTTCCCTGTTTATTTAAAGCAGCTGAGGGGAAGGAAGGAAGGGTGGAAGGGCAAAATCTGGCAAGAAAGCTGCTGTTGTAAGCCTGGATGGTGAGTGCTGCTGTCTTTATTGCAGAGGGGGGCTCTTAAAAGCAGAAATGATATAACCACCGAGCCAGCCATCAACTAAGTGCCACTTTCCTTTTTTAAGCTATTCTGGTTACAGTTGTCTTCAGAAAAGGGAAATAAAATATGCATTAAGAAAGACCTGCAATCACAAATAAGGAATAGGACACTGCACAGAGGACAAACACCACAATCTAAGTCACTCTCTTTGTTACAATCCTGGGATAAACAAAGCTGCCTAATAAATATTGATATTGTTTGTACATCCTGCCTTCGGGAACGAATAGCAGAGCGATGCTCTCGCCCTTCTCTCCCTCTCTGGGGAGACACTAAGCTCAACACACATGCACATATATGCACCCCAAACCATTTTTCAGAGAAAGCTGGGAATCAAGTCTGCAGCACCAGGTTTTGGAATGGTTTGCCCAGCATCACACTTTACTCGGCTGTCTGTAATGCCTGGGAAAACCCAGCTTTCCCAGCACAGGATAATCCCAGCAGTTCTTATGCTGGGACCAAGCATTTGCCCAAGGAGTTAATGCAAGGTGGCTCTGAGGGACCCCTTGGATAATCCCTGTATGCAGGACAGGGCTGCTCCCAGGGTGCCCTGCTCTAAAGGCTCCTTGGTAGACCTGAAGCCAGTTTGGTTTCCATCCGAAACTGGTCTTCGCCATCCTCAGGACATCTCTAACGAACACTGCCAAGCTGGGTCTTGGCTTCATATTTCAAGCTAGTACCACAGATCCAAGCATCCCTTTCTCTTCTGTCTCTCCCCTCTGTCCCGTGTAAGAGTTCATCCATTGCTACAGATTTGGCTTTGCTTCAAACCGCTGTCCTCCAAAAAGAGCTCTGCACCCAAGAGCCAGCCCCCCACACTGTCTCTGAAAAAAGGACACAGTGACATTCCCACAGCATTGTTTGGTCTCACTCATTCCAGCTGAAGCTTTTTAAACATGTGTCAATGTTTATGTAAATACTGAAGCAAAGCTCCAAGGCAGGGGGGATGCAGTTACAGGGCTGGGGTGCAACGACCTCCTGCTCAGCAGGTTGCCCCACCTGGCACCCGAACCGCAGTGTCCCTTAATTCACAGCCTGACTGGGAACATGCAGAGACCACCATTGTGATGGATGGAGAAAGCACAGTTAAATCCCCCCCCTCGGGCTCCCCTCCTGCTGCCGTCAGGAGCCGTCAAGCCAGCCCTAACTCCAGCCGGCATCTCCAGCGCAGCCATCGGGAGCGGCGGCTTGTTTCCCTCCTGTCTCCGCGGGCAAGGACGATGCTGCCCCAGCACCAAGGGTACCGCTGCCACGTCAAGTGGCAGACGGCTGGCTGGACTCTGTGTTTTCCCCCACCCTCGCTCCTGCAGAGCCCCCGCAGTAGAGACCTGCGAAACAAAAGGCCAGGCGACATCAGGGGATGCGGGTTTCTGGTGCAGGGGCTCTGCAGGAGCGAGGGTGGGGGGAAATGCTCGATCCTACAGAGGAATTGCTCATTCCTTCAAGGATTTAAAAATAATGAGCATAACCCTGCCAAAGTCTGTTTTCCCAAATGGTCATGCGGTGCTGGATTCAGCAAGGTCCCAGCAGGTCAGGGCCAATGCTGCACCCCATAGTGCACGGGGGATGGTCACCAACCAGGCTGGTCTCTGCCTTGCTGGAGTTGATGAGGAGGCTTCAGTATGTCTGGAGCAGACAGGGGCTGTTGCCCATGATTGAGATGAAGCAATTTAATGGATAGCAAGGCTGGGCTTGAGGGAAGTCAGCCCTTTCAGCTGGAAGTGTCCTCTTCATGCGTCACGATGGGTGGTAACCATGTGCAAATCCTGTCCTTGCTGTAAAAATGCAAACAGTCTGGCTCCAATCAGCTTCAGTGGCTCTGGCTTTGAGGAAACCACTTCCCTGAAGGTTCATGCTAACACTTTGCCCTCTCCACTTAATAACCCTGGCCATGAAGGGAGACATCCCAGCTGAAAGGACAGTTGCTTCCTAGACCATCCTGGTTCAGTTTCTCACAATCACAGGTCCATGCCCTGACATCTGTGAGGTGGTCACACCTCAGCCATCAGCTCCAGCATCTCTGCTACGACTGGCTCAGTGACAGCAGCTTCATCTTCTGGGCTTTGTCTGGCTGCTTTTCACCAAACACTGACTCTCATCAGTGGAGAAACGTGGCTGGTAAGTGACAGTGCTCAGAACCACGGGCCCAGTTGCCCTCTGACAGCCTGCTTTGATGGAGAGAGCAGGGGAGTGAGTTAAACCCACCAGGACAGGGGAGGAGAGTGGAAAGCATCAGCTATGAATCCTTGCACAAACACAGCACACATCTGGGCTCACAGCCAGTGCACCCTCCTCATGCAAACGGCAGTGCTAGAAAGTGGAAAGGTTAGACAGGAATTCAATGTTTAACCATGAATAAACCCAGTGGCACTCCCCCATGGCTTTGCTGGGTGCTGGAGAAACTGGCAGTCCCTGTCCTCTCCCCACCAAACAAGGATCAAGAATTAATTTACAAATCTACTTCATTCTCCCTCTGTATCTCTTTCCAGTACGTGCCACATCTGTTTGTTTTCTCCACTAGCCATATAATGACATGAACCCCTAAAAACTATGTTCTGAATTATCTAGACTACCTGGAAGTGTTTAATTGTGGCTTAGCTATAGCACACACTGCAGCTGCTGCTGCATCTTATTTGATATAAATGCCTGGGTGAACCCCAAGGCTCTGTGCCCTCTCCTGCTCTACACCACTGGAAGTACACAGGGATGTACATAAAGGACACTTACAGTGCCCTCCACCTCCTCCTGCTCTCCGTTGCTTAACATAATTTATCCTGTATATTTTTTGCTATCACCTTACCAGCTTCTCTGGTGGTGGAGAGGTAATTTGCATTTAGCAGCCTCCCTTGAACAGAAACCAGAAATTAACATTCAGGTGTAGGCAGTGCATGAGGTAGAAGACAATATAACACTCTTCACTCTCACAGTGACCATGCATCATCTCTCCCCAAGTTTTTATTCACAAAGCTTCAGCAGAGGCAGGTTTCCTCCAGAGCAGCAGATGGGGGTGAATCCATCGAGCCCAGTCAGTGTGTGCACCACCCACCCATGAGCAAGCCCAGTGGGTGTCTGCATCAGCAGGTGATGCTAGACGTGCCTGCTGAGCCATCCCCGTCCGTGCTCCTCGGCACTCCTTACACATGGAGTGTTATTTGCTTTAGACTCTTGATTTTTTTACAGGTCACAGACCCCACGGCTCTAATCTCTCCAGATCATGCTGGCTTGACTCAGTCTTGATGTGTTTGTTATCCCCCTAATTTTGGGGTGAGATCAAGGATGAAATTACACCTGAGATACACCCACCAAGAAGTATAAGCACTGAATATAGAGGTGGAAGGGTTTTTTCTTGGGTTTGTTTTTTTTTAGCTGGCCAAAACCTGGCAGAGAATATTTATAGAAAGCTTTACCCTGATGACTGCTATGAGATGTTTCCCCACCCTGCACCAAAATTTGAGAATCAGAAGGTGAAAGAAGCAGTGTTAAATACCTGTCTTATCTCTCCCTCCCTGCTCCATGCAATGAAGAACAAGCTAATGTTGGTTTGAATTAAAATAGTTTTAATCAACAGACCATACAGACCCCTTTTGAGGTAGGCAAGAGTCCTGCCAGGGTTTTGCCCACCCTGTTGGAAGCACGGCCTCACCTCCTCACCCTCTGCTCACAGGGACTCCCACTTCCCACACAGGCTGAAATAAAACCATCCCATGGAGATCACACCCCTACAGCTGCTCTGGGACAGCCGAGACTGCAGAGAAAAATGCAAATTCTCAGTGTGGTTATTTGGGGCTGAAGATGCTTTCGCTTCCTTATTCCAGATACACTCTTTTTCCAGAGGCTGTAGTACTTGTAAGGGCAGGGCTTGCCCGCTTGCACCAGGGCATGGGGTGCTGCAGAGCAATCCCTGAACACAAAGTCACTTGTGCTGCTCTCCAGGTCCGTGCTTACAGAGGAGAAATCTGGGAAAGCCCAGAGGTAGGCAGCTGGGTCGCACCGTATGGAACAAGGGAGCAGCCAACAAAGCAATGGGGTGGCACCTTGGATGGAAAGGAAGAGGAATTGCTGTGCACAGCAGATATCAAATGTGGGGAAGTCATCACTACAGGATGATGGTGTAGACACCAACACTGCACGTGGTTTGGGAAACGGAGGAAACTGAGCCAGGGTCCCAGTGTCATTTTGTTATGACAGTCAGAGACCCAAACTCTGCTGTCCAAGTCATGCTGTCAGTACAGCCCTGCCCAGCTCCATCCCTTCTCCAACTTCTGTATGTTAACTGTGGGTGTGTCCCCGCTGCACATCATGCAGGTAACAAACACAAAACCATACCTGCCTGGTGGAACCAGAGGACAGACAGCAAGGCATGGAGACAGGGACCAAGTGGCACGGAAATGCATCAGAAAGCCTGTGGTCAGGACAATGGCAGTGAGCTGAGCATCCCCACACCAACCAGCTTTTCATGGACATCAGGGCACAGAGGGCAAGGGCAGTATATGGTGACTGTATGAGCAACCTATCAAAAAAAAGGGTGATTTATTTCTTCCTAGAGACACATACAGATCATGTTTTATTTCAGTCATAGACCTGGAAAAACAGCTCTACAGCAATGCATGCTGTTATCACCGAAATAAAAGTGGTCCCTGTCAGGCAGGAGGCAACACCCCAGGAGAAGCTTCCAGGGGAGGCTGGAGGAGGAACCTTCCAACAGGCAGAAAAGGCAGAAGACTTCCTTTGCACCTAGGCTCCCATAGCATATGTCAGGTCAATCAGCTTCCAAGTATGATCCCAGCTATAGAGCTAATGCTGGATTTTAACCAGTCTTACCATGGGGCCGTACAGACTGGCTGCCAGCAGGTCCTTACAGCCAGCTGTTGGTCACTGGAAGTGACACCAGGCCTGCGGTGCACAGGAGGAGCAGGAAAATCCAATAGGCTATTTCCCTGTGCTGAGCCTAAACCCATCTTTCTGTTGATCACTTTACTGACACAAGTAATCAGTTCACAAACTCAAACACTGGGAAAGAGTTGAATATTACAAAACCACCAGATGAGGAACCAAAAGGAGGAAAAAGAAACTTTTTTAAAAATTATTATTGAATTTAAGCCCACAGTGAGTCTGGAAGAGATGTGTAATAAATACATTAACCAGCTGTATAGCAAGCTCAGTGATGGTCTGCTGGTTCTGCAGCACCTCTGCCAGCTTTATCTGACACGAATTTCTAATGCAGTCGAGTCTGATTTCACTTCCCAATGATCTCATCTCAGTCCCTGTAACACATTCCGCTGCTGCCCCATCGCGTGAAGCCAGTGACGCTGGCTCAGCTGAGTGTCAAGCCAGTGGTGGCTGATAGCACTACATCCTCCTCGGATGGGCTCAGCCCGGGAAGGTGCTGGGCTCTGCCCGGTGTGGCTGCGAGCGGTGCAGGTCCTGGCAGCGGCTGATGCATCGCAGGAGTCACTGTTTGCGACTCCTAATGAGGTGTGAGTCAGCACTGCCACTGTAAACTGTGTCCTGCGGAGGCTTAAATATAGAAGCTCTGGCCCAGGATGGAAACAAGGATAGTCAGGCTGTTGTGAATGAAACACAAGAAAACTCAAGCTGAGACTTGAAAACCATGAACATTTTTACAGTGTTGGTTTTGGGTTTTTTATTTTCTTTTGAACAGAATTACCATTTTCCCCTTTGGTGATCTCAGCCCATAGGAGGGAAAAACAAAACAAAAAAATAATCCACAAGCAGGATGCCAAAACTCTGCAGTGTTCTCCCCTTTCTTTTTATACCCCTCTTTATTTTCATATTTCAAAGCTTTTCTTTCAACAAACAGTATATTTTCTGCAAGTAGAACTGACGCACCTGGAAGAGCACTAGAACTTGAAGAGGAGACCTCAGAAAGCCCCCCTCCTCCCAAAAAATACCCCAAATGTGTGAAGGAAAGGGGCTACAAGAACAAGGAAATTAAGTACCAGGGATCCAGGGAGATAAACCTCTGCATCAGTCACCCCCAGCCACCAAAGGTGCATGACATGGGGAAAAGGCTTGGGGTGATGTTGGTTGTTTTTTAACACGTAACCTGCAGATTGTACAGATAAAAAAAAAAAAAAAAGTTTAAAATTCTGAAGCATCCACACTTTGTGGAGGCACCGCAGTGAAAGCCATGTGTGTTTAGTCCCCTGAGGGCTCAGCCCCACAGTGCCGTGCACTGGTACACCAGGCACACGCAGGCAGGTCCCCTGGAGCGCAGAGGCATGGAAGTTTCTCATGCCCACAAACTTCAAAGAGATCTGAGCGTTAGATGCCTATGGAAATCCGAACAGCAGGGCCAGGTTTCCATCTTCTTACTGTAGATGCAAAAATAATGTGCTCAGACGGATTTGGAGAGGTAATGCCAAAAGGGCATCCCGCACGGCGGTAGCACCTTTGCAGGGTCACTCAGCAGGGCTTGGGGGTAACCTGGCAGCACACGCTGCCAGTCTGGAGCTATGAAAACAGGGATGGTGCACAAGCCCTTCCACAAGCACCACCCTGCGCACACCCCATCACCCCGCGCACCTCCATCTCCTCCTCACCCCCAAGCCCCCTCACCTCAGAGCCTGCAAGGGATGCTGTTTGCTACTCGTCCCTTGCCGAGACAGCCAAGCAGAGCAGGGACCAGCGGGGACGTTCCAACCTCCATCGCCAGCTTCTCCCCGGCCCCGGCTCCGGCTCCGGCCCCGGGCCGGCCCGGCGGTGCCCGCTCTGCCATTCTCGGCCGACGCACGCCCTCTCTTGGGGAGCGACCCTCAAGGCCAGCCCCATCCCCGACCCATTGCCTCTCTGGGGGCGGGGGCGGGCGGCAACGTAGAAAGACCCTAACAGGAAAACCTAACCCTTCCAAAATTGACTTAAGAGAGATGCTGTGGCTCCGGTGTGCAGAGAGAGCTTCCCTTGGGGCACGGAAACACACCAAAGCTCGGTTTTAGAGGGCTGTGTTACAGGCAGGCAGGTGGGTGCATGCATCTCTGCAGATACATGGAAAAAGAAAAGGTGATGGGAAATCAATAGTGCATGTGATCTCGAGGAGTCATCTGGCTTGGCTCCCCATCCCAATGCAGTGGTGCTACAGCCAAATCTGAGGGATGCCTAATGCCCTCTTAGAGTCCTTCCGTGCTGGAGACCCACAGCCTTCCCAGGCAACCTGTTCCCACACCTCACCATCTGAAAGCTTCTCTTTCTGTTCGACCTTGCTAAATGCATCTCAAGGCCCTTGTCTTTCCTAAGAACACTGAGCACAGAGAACGCATTTCCCCTCCTCTCCTGTCCTTAAGGACACAGAATCACAGAACACAAGTTCTGTGGAGTTGGAAAGGACCTCAAAAGATCATCTAGTCCAACCCCCCTGCCAGAGCAGGATCACCTAGGCTAAATTGCCCAAGACCATCTCCTTGTGCACACTACATCCTCTTCTTCAGGCTAAGCAGCTCAATCTATCCCTCTTTCCTCTCAGCTCACATTTTCCAGGTCATCAGACTGGAAAGCCAGTTGTCTCCTGAGCCACCCCCAGCCATCTCACAGCTTTCTGGTTGCACAGTCCCTAAAAGTAGCAACTGCTCTGGGTAAGACCATCCCAGAGCCCAGGACAGTGGGTATACTTCTTGTCCTTTGGAGGCTCTGCTACAGCTCCAGTTCCACACAGCTCAATACGTGCACATTTCAATATATACACTGGCCATTTCCACAGTGCACATAGTCTAGTCACCTCACATATAGTCAGTGGTTCTCCATAACCTCCTTGAGAAGCAGCTCCCTGGCTACAGTTCCCAACCATCCCCTCTGCTACTCTGGCTTCCCAGCACATGTTCATGCCATAGATTGCCTCCAGGCAGAGGTAGCTTGCACCTCTTGAATTCTCTTCTGTTGTTTTAACATCTCTTTCCTCTGTTTTGTCAAGGTCATTTTGAATTTTATCCTGTTCCCTGCCTTCATGTCATCTGTAGATTTAACAGACGTGTCTTCCACTTAGTCAGTCCCAGCACTAACAATAGAGCAGAGCACAGGACACACTCTGGCACCACCCCACACAATGCTGGTTCTCCTGGCAATGCATCATCCATTACTGGTCATGTTGCACATTACCCAATGGGATTTGAAATTCCTGTATAGGAGATTCCTCTAAGACATATGACCGATGGAGTAATGATCACACAGCCATTTTGAATGTAGTTTGCTACAGTTGCAGATTGTTTTCTTACTTATCAGCAATAAGGGAGAGACAAGAAGAAGACAGCTTCATGTTTGTTAAACCCACGGTTTTCTCTTCATTACCTGATGCCAACTCTGAAACGTGCCCAAGGAATTGCCACCAACGGAGAAGCCCATGGGAAATCACCAGGTCACTCCGCCCCTGGAAGACTTGCGTTTGTTCCTTGGAGATATGAAGAGTTTAAAATTTCCAAGGGCAGTGATAGACCTCAGGCTACAGGGATGATCAGTCAGTCTTAGCCCAAAACCCTCCATAAACCGTGAGCCATATTCCTCCCACTCTGGGCTGAGGCAAAACACCACCAGCCTGTGAGACTAAGACAAATTTTTAAAACCTCAGCTCTGCCTTCATCCATACTTTCATTTGACAGCACAGTTTGTGAATTTTTCAGGCCAGAGGGGACCATTATATTCACCTCATTTGACCTTCTTAAGCACTCCAGGCTCCTGCATTTCAGTCAGAAATTTCCAGGAGGGAATCAAGTGATAAACACTTACAGATACCTCCAGATTTAGCTATTGCAATGAATCCCTGCCTACCTGACAAGTTTGCTTCTCTATTGCTTGGAGAAAGTAGTTTGAGAAATCTAGTATGAGAAGCAAGCTCCATTTTTCAATTTAAAGTCTGCTGGAATACAGAGGTTTCCGGTGGCTACAAGCTAGCATAAATTCATTCTTCAGGCATCTTGCTTCCATGAAGAAACCGCTTCCCATTTAAGACCCATCTAAGAAAGTAACACTTGGCAGTCCCATTAGTCCACCCACAGAAAAGTAAAAGGACAGGCAGTGGCTAGTTGTAGTTAGTTGGCTAGTTAGTGTGCTAACTCAGAAGAAAATTGGAAAAAGCTATCAAGAATTCTGCTTTGTCCTCGTGCCTGAAAACAAAGACAGGAATCTCTGAAATCAGAGAGAGCACCTTATATATCGTCCATCTCCCACCCAGTCTGCTCTTCTCTAAAGCCATCAGCAGCTTCTGCATGCCAGTGCATCACACGAGTCTGTCATTGCTTCAGTTTTACCTCCCTAGCTTCTTTTTTTTTTATTTTGGAAGGTTGGGAGTGGGAAATGGAAGAGGAAACCTGAACTACAGTTCTCAGAACACACCAACCACAAATTAATTCAAGGGCCATGTATTTAATTTGGGCTATTCTGAAGTAAAAATGCATTCATCCCCTGCTCTGCTCCATGGGCTTCAAAGACCGTACGTATCAACGCTGAGGCTGCTTGATTATGCCAAGACCAAATGGAGTATCTTCATGAGAACAGCAACAAAAAGCACCACCACCACCAAATCCCAACCAAAGATCAGTCCTAACCTTGACCCTGCCCACTAAAGCCACTAAGCACCTGCCCATCAGCTTTGATGGGAGTCAGACCAACCCCATAGAGAACATGTAGTCCCACCAGCCACATGCCTTTTCCTGAGACCTTCCAGCTAGAAAGCAGACCTGGGGAAGCTAACGAGTCCAAGTGTAAGGAAAAACAGGCAACCAAATCTCATGTAGAAGGCCTCCTCAATTAAACCTTTTGAGACTAAGAGCCAATTATTCCTCACATGTCCCTGATTTTGCTGTCTTAGGGAAAGATGTTGGAAAAGATTTGAGCAGAACTAATTTTGATGCTGCAAAAGGCAATTTTAGGCAGAGAGTCACTGCAGGGTTCAGTGGTCATGGACTCTTGAACCATCTTAGGTTGCCAAAATAATGTTCCCCTGGAAACGAGAAAACATTATGTCTCTGAGCAGCCTTTCTGTTCCATCTCTCTTCTCACAGCTTTGAATAAACTTTGAGGAAAACTTATTTGGATCACCCAATCAGAAGTGAATTGAAGCTAAGATTGTTTTAAAGACCTGCTTTTCTTTGATCCAAATGCATATTTCCCTTAACAACCCGTTTCTCTTTCGCATCAGTTTGAGCCTTTAGGATCAGCTGGGACACGTCTCCTGAATTCCACTGTAGTTCTGAAGGCAACACAAAATACAGATGGCCCTCAAGACACCACATATGCTCAAGAGAGATACATTTCTGTGTGGTCTTCCCACCCCCTACTGACAGCCAAGGCTTTGGTAGAACCTGATGCAGCACTGAGACTCAAAGCATCCCATACGAGCTTAGCTGGGAGCACAGCAGTATTCATTCTTAATATGCACAGTAGTGCCTTTTGGAGACAATATGTAATAACACTATGCATCATGAATTACAGAGTTGCTGGAATCAATGGGATTTTGCATATTAATTGCAAACACACCCAAAAAGACAAAAGAATTTATTGGCTTAATTAGTGCTTCAGCTCTAATAACGTACAAGCTTCATTCTCACACAAATTGATAACAAGCAGCACCGTGTTACTCCTCAAGGATGTTTTGCCTTTTGAGAGGGGATGCTGAAGTTTACAGTCCAAGCTCTCAGATTCAGGAATGCACTCTGCAGGGTCTTGGAGTGGTTGAGCTTCAGAGATATGCGACACCTCTCTTTCCTAAGCAGGTTGCTAGATGCTGGGAAAAGGAGCTACTCTACCTTCTATGCAGATGCTAATGGCGTTTTCCCTGAAAGGGGTGATGCTTTTGGGACAGGACACAGAATGGAGCTGGACCACTGCCATCTCATGGGCACAAAGACAGAGATTCATTGTAATACGTCCCCAAATTCTACAGGAACCAGCTGCCACACTTGCAATCTGAGGGTAGCTACATGTAATGTACTTAAGGACTGAGCCTGACACCACAGATATGGAGAAAAAACAAGTTTGAGAAGAATTAGATTAGTGTATCTGGAAGCAGAATTTGACCCTTGGGCTTCCAGCTCCCAGGAAGGACAGCTCCAGGAAAAATGAGGTGCCAGGAGAAGGAAAAGCAAACATCAAGAATTCAACTGTATACCAAAACAAACCAGAGAGAAGCCCACCTGGATCTGATCTCCATCACCTCATGCATTCACATGCTGCAGCACGGCAGGGCTGACAGGAAGTTTCGGGAACAGCATTACAATAATGAGGGAAGAGCAAGACACTACCTGAAAAGCAGCTTCCTCCCTGAGGAGTCAGAACATCTTCTGCATTATCATACCATCAAAATTGCATCTTAAAACTAAGATTGGACAAAGGAACCCATGAGGAAGGAGGAGAGCCCACATCTTCAAACAAGTGGGTCTCCAAGGCATGCTTCTCCCCCGTTCCCAACAGCTGATCTCTCCTCGTCAGGATGGGGATCGCATCATGACACTTAAGCAATAAGCAATTTGTTGACAAAGAGAAATGGCACCAAGAAGACATTTCGGCTGCATTCAAGGCTGAGGTTGGATATTTGTGTTCGCTTGTTTTTTCTAGACACGATCTGGCAGATGCAAGCAAAAAAGAAGAGCCAGGATCATGTGGATGTCCCCTTGCTGGGAGGAGCGCAGCCAAAGGCTGCAGGCAAGCCATGCTCCCCATGTCACCACGCTCACAGTGCACTGAAGGAAATAATCCTGCATTAATAGGGCAGCAGATCACAGGGATCAAACATGCCTTTTCTGTTTCTACTCTAGCTCATGCAAAAAAAAAAAAACCAGAACAGGAGCAAGTGCAACAGAGAGAGAGATGCTGTCAGCCCCCTGTGAAGAAAATCCACTCCCATTTGTTAGAATATAGAGCTATGCCACATGGGGTAATGGTTAATTCAGGATGTTTTGTAATTGGAAGAACCCAAAGAAGACGGACACTTATGGCTTTCTTTACAAGGAATCAGGGCCACAACTCACAGCTCCTTCAGAACTACGCTCTGCAAAGCCTTGAGAGCCAGATCCTGCCAAGGACTCTGCGGCCAGGATGCAGCAGTGGCTCCGCACCTTTCAGGCTGTGACCCGAAACCACCAGCTCTCAGGGCTTCAGCCTGAAACAGAGGAGGAAAGAAGGGGCATTTGGATGTTCATCCATCCTGATGGATAGAGGGTCTAAGCCATCAAATCATACTGAAGCCTCAGCTTCTTGTCTACCCAGGAGGTAATCCCCCTGTCCCACAGGGAACCAGCATTGCCCTCTCCTGGCCTCTTCAAAACTCATCCTTGCAGCCAGTAACAAACTGGTTCTAAATCAAAATTAATCAGGAGGAGCTCTGCCTCCTGCTTTAATCCCCACAAAGCTTTCAGGAATGGAGTTCACTTGAGGGCAAGTGGGCACAAGAAATACTGAAGCATCTCCTCCACTTCTACTGTGGCACCTGTTATGTGACCAAGGGATTAACTTCCGAGCCAACATGGGCTTGGTCGAGAGAAATGGGCCCCCATTTGTACGTTACCCTCACCTTATAACCAATCTGAACCCTTTCTGCCATTAGACTTGAAACCATCTGAGAGGAGGCTCTCACCTGTTAAGTGCCAGGGTGTCCACACATAATAGTTTACTTTTCTTGTCTGTAATTAATCTTCCAAGTCTCTGCGTGGTGCAGACATTCACAGCAAAAAGAACCAAACTCTTTGGAGTCTCAAAGTCAGCAAAGATTCAGTTAGTCTTTATTTTATTCTGACAGGCTCCTTTATTCCAGGGACAATACTAAGACCCAGGATCATCGCAGGCGTTTTTCCCAGAGTTCAGCCCAATCACAATTAAGGGAATAAATTTGGCCTGTTACCAGAAGGAAAAAAAAAAGGTATTTAACACAAACGTGTTAGATCTAAAATAGACTTATATGTGATTCTGCCTCTGTCCATGGACCCCTTCAATATAATTACTCTGTGGCATAAACAGGAAAAGATCACTTGAGCAGCCACCAAAGCCATCCTCCCTACTTTGAGTTCCCAGATTCAATCTGTCCAGGCACCGTAAGCAACTGAAGGAGCCAAGAAAGGATAGGCAAGCATTAAATCACCTAGGAAAATGCCCAGAGTTAGTTTCAAAAGCAACAAGCCCAAACCCAAAGCGTGGCTCAAGGCACGTATGCTATGCAGTGAGGCACAAAAGGCAACACTTTGCTTTTCCAACAGCAAGAGGGAAAGAGGAGAACCCAGACATGGGGCTGTCCTGCCCTGATGTGGGCCAGTGTGGCTCCATCAACCTGGGCAGCACTTGACAAAGGGATGAGCATCAGGGAGAAACCCTGAGAACCTGGACCCTGGAAAAATGCAGAGGCAGCAGGCTTTGCACAGGACACCACACACCCAGCTGCTCTTGCAGCATGGGTATCCTCAGAAAGCTCTTTCTGTATACTGGCTGTTGAAAACTTAGCCCCAGCAGCTAGCCTGCTTCACTCAGGCTAAAGCAAATGTCCTCACCCATCTCTCTAGAGAGCTGCCAGGAGCTCCCCAAGTCAATGAAGGTGAAAACAGAAGAAAACAAAAGCCCAGCCACGAACCCGCTGGCTTGCAGGAGAGCAGTGGAACTTGAACACCTTCCTCCAAGGAGCGGCTGGGGATGAGGGATGGCTGGCACCCCTCTCAGGGCTCTCAGCAGCATCACTATTTCCTGTTCTGTGGTCTTCCATGTGCTTGGATGTCTCCTTGCTCCCCTCTTTTCCATGAAACCCTTCCACAGAGGGTGCTGCCCAGGTATAGTACAAGGGTCGAGGGTTTACCTCAGTAGGACAGAGATGAGGGATTTTTTGCTGCAATATCTAAGTTGTGTTGGGAGCATAACACCTGTCTACTTTTATCTTAACTATTGTATTGTTTAACTTCAGCGTGCAGCTGGGCACAAAACAGAAGCACCATGTGTCTAAAGCTTGGACCTTCCACTCCTTCCAGGGAGGTTTCCCTACCTGCATCACATCTGATCACCTCACAAATTTTAAAAGCATTTTCTTTACTTGACAAGTAAAATAACACCTCAGAGTGGTCAGACCTCCAGAGGGGACACTGGCTAATGGCTGTTTCAGATGCTGGTATCACTTGGGAAAAGTGATTTGTCCCAGGGAAAGCTGGAGCCAGCCTCTGAGTATACGGTAATTCTCCTCTTCAGAGCCAAACCATGAGCTCAGGGTTCCCCTGCCACAAACAGCCGCTTCTCTTTGTGCTGTGAAACATGCAGAACCCATGGACCACATCTCAAATGAGAAGGACCCAGTTGAAGCCCAGAGGGTTAGGAGCCCGCTGCATGTTACTTGCTGGGCTGCATGTGACCCTGCTCTCACCCACAGCCACCAGCAGCACAGGGACTGTCATCCCCATCTGCAATGCTGCCTCTGCCTTTCTGGGCAGCTGCACCACCAGACACTAAAGTTCTCCATCTCCCAGTCACTTTTCCCTGAGTTCCTTCAGAAAAAAACCCAGCGCAACCCACACACTGAGCTGTTACCGGGATGACTGGGATGAGGAGCCTGTCCAAGCGCCACCCCTGCAGACGCTGGGTGAGAGCCATCAACCCCCCCCCATAGAGGCAATCTTGGAGGTCCCTGCAATGAGGAGAGGAAACAAAAAAAAGCCTGTGAGCAGGGGAGAGAGACGTTCATTCTATCGATTGTGTAAACTGTCAGCGGAGCGGCAACCAGCTTTTTTTTTTTGTTTCTATCCCAGGGAATAATCCAGCCTGATAATTAGTACATAAGAGATAAGTGGAAAATGAGACATCTAGCGAGGGTGGTTCAAGCCTCCTCATGACATTGATAATGTGCAGATACATAGATCACTGTCGGGGCAAACCGCCACTGTGAGGCTGTGTCTTCCCATTGCCTCATCAATCCATCATCCGCTTAGCTGCTGACACCTTGGCAGGCACACACCACCAGCCCTGCATTTGAATTGCGAGGAGCAGGCTCCACCAGGGAATACAGATTTAAAAATCTAAGATTCAAATTTGTTTAAGTATTGTGAACAGCAATTCCCTTGCAAGGCATCTTCATTGCCCTTTTGCCAAGGGGGAACAGTTGGGTCTTTGTTAGAAGTACAAATTGCTTCTTAATGCAAAGGATAAAGCAGAGCTCAGGCACCTCCTTAGAATTCCTCCTGGCTCCTGCTAATGCTGCTGCATGTCAATTTTAATTTTTTGAAATTTAAACCGAGGACTTTGTGTCTAAGCTCCATTTCGTTGGAGGGGAGGGGAGGAATAGTCAAAAAGGATTACGGATCCAGGGGGAATTGAGGATCCATAGCAATTATACTTCATTTGGGTCTCAGACACTGGTTTTAATCATATTCTAAATAGTACAAATCGACAACACATTAGAGATTGATAAGTGCCTAACACATGTACCTGGTTATGAACTCTGCTTCCCTCAGGTGGGGGATGTTTGCGGACAGGACGAAGGGAGGAATTGCTTTCTCTCTCTGACCCTCCTCTTCCAGCCAACGAGAAGACCGGGGACCAGGTAGGAGACCGAAGAGACTCTAAGACCTTGGTCATGACCAGGCTGCCCCAAAGTGGGGCTGGAACAAGTTCACCCCGGCTGTGGCTCCCCTTCCTCCTGCAAAGTCAGGGCAGGGGCAGAACTCCAGCCTTGGCAAAGGAGGCACAGTCCAGCTCCTGTTTCCCTTACCTATGGAACTGCACTAGCACTGTGAAGGGCGGTAAGCTGAGAGGGAGGGAAGACTTTCAGGAGGGGAAAATTAAATGACAAGACAATAAAATGAAAGTAAGAGCTTTTGAAACCAACTTAGGTATTTTAGCTTCAGCAAAGCAACCCCAATTTACCCGAACTGAGGAGGTTACCTGCAGGAGCGATGACAAAAGACCACCACAGGCTCAGAGCCGCACACACCCGTTACACACCCCTGCACTTCTAAAAGGACACAGAGGGGCTGCGATTTACCAAGGACCAGCAGGAGAAAACCTTTCCAAATGATCTGAACCTGCCAGTGCTCAGGGAGCTTTCCCTCCCAGCCCACCTTGGGGGTGGTACAGACTCACCTACAGTCCAGTGTGGTTCCCAACCCGTATACACACTGCACAGTGCAGGGGTTTAGAGAAAGTCTCTCCCCTGCTGCCTCTTTATATTTGTCAAGTGTGTTACAGCAACACAGCTTTCCATAATCGCTGATTAAACCGCTTTTTTTGTACTTCACTAACCTCTGGATCAGGCTCCAACCCAGTAAATCTGTTTAGAAGATCCGCTCCACACCCCCACTTTCACCTCTGGATGACTGTGTGACGTTTCTCTGCAAAACTCTTTTCCTCTCCCTCTGCTTCTTCCCAGCACCCTTGAAGCACAACCAAGACCTAGCCCAGGTGCCCCNACCTCCCACCCTCCCATGGCACCACACAGCACTCCTTTGCAGCACTGGAAGAGACAGACAGCGAGAAGGCATTGTCTAAAAACATAATTTAATGTGGTATTTTGGTGATGGTGGTCAACGACTTAATTCTTTCGCAGACAGGAACAGTTTGACGTTAATGACACCGCCATCCACACGAGCATTGCGTTGCACAGAAAAGTTTACACTTGACCCCATACAAACAAAGCAGCAGAGGAAAAAAAAACCCAGTTACGGTCCAGTCCCACTTTGTGAATAGTCGATCTGAAAATTCATCATCATAATTAATAACTCATCGACAAAAAAAAAAATGCGAACGGTTCAAATTCTGTGTGTGGCACAGTCCAAACTCAGGGCTCTCTTACACCCCCCCAGGAGCCACTCGAGAGTTTCAAGCAGCCGAGTTTCTCATGTGACACACAAAACACCGAAGCTGACAAAGGGGGAGAGGGGTCTCCAGAGCAAATGGGGGAGAGTAAGGAAGGGGATCACTTTGTTTCACTTCTATTTCGTTTTCACAGGGGGTAAAAAAAAAAAACCGAACCAAACTCATACAAACTGAGAATGAAGCTAAAGTGACCTGCAGAGACAGCGGACATCAGCAGGAACAGCGGCACGATGGGGTACAGAAACGCCAGCCAGCCCCATGCGCATCAGCAGCCGGGCCAGTTGTGTCACGTCGCCTGTTTTGTGTTAATCAGGATATAAAAGAAAGCCAGAGAAAGTGCTGTACTTATTGTTGTTGCCTCCGTGTGCTTTGCCTCCGTCCAGCTTAACGTACACCTCGTCGCCGGAGTCCAGGTGCAGCACCACACTGTTGCTGGCGTAGTCGTAGTTCTGGTCCGCGTCTTGGGCGATGGCGCTGGCCCGCACCTGCCAACACAGCCGTGGGGTACATCAGGCCCCCCACCCCGAGACCCTCTCCCCCTGCCCATCCACCAGGGCCCGAGCCCCTCCACCATCCCCTGTGACCGCCCCTCCTGCCCCCCTCCCTCCTCCTTTCTTCTCCTTCCCCCCCAGCCCGGCAGGAAAGTTTGCAAAGCC
>VZTU01003022.1:252843-285318 GCA_013400835.1 Zapornia atra | reverse complement strand
CGGGCGGAGGGGAGGGGAGAGGCGGCGAGGCGTCCCGCACGCTCTCGGGGTCTCCGGCCTCACGGAGGCTGGAACTGGCGGAGGGTGGGGGTGGGAGGACGGACAGGACACGACCCCGCCTGCCCAAAAGGCATCGGCGGAGTCCCCGCGGGTACCGCCCAAACTGCGTCCCCCGGAAACCGGGACGGTCGCATTGCCCTGTTCACTTGCCTCCCGAAACTGCATCCTCCCTCCATACCTGCACCCCTCCTCCATCCCTCCTGCCTCCTTCCACTCCTCACTGCCCGCTGCGGGACTGCCCCTGCGCGACCGCCCGGGACGCGGCCGCAGCTCCCGGTCCTGCCGGGTTGAGCTCCTGGTCCTCTTGCTGCGGGAGGGGGTCGGGGAAAGCCCCGTGCAAGCAGCAGTTTACCCTGGTGTGCTCCCCTGGGCTTCCTCAGCCTGTCCCCGTCCAGCCTCGGCGGCCCGAAGAGTAGCAGAACAACATCGCGGGTGGCTCTTGCTCCCAGGACATCCAAGTGTAATGAGAGCCCCTGCCGCCCGTCCCGCTCCCCGCACCCAGGCAGCGCTCGCCGGGCAGGAGGGGACCCCTAGAAAGAAATACCCGTGGCACAGTTTAGGGTGGATTACAGCACGGGTTTTGTGGGTTTCCCTGCGTAATGATGGGTCCACATCAAGAGGGTTTTTTGGTGGGGTTTTTTTTTTTTTCTCTCCCCCGGTCGAGAAATTGTGTTTAATTGCCTTTGATTTTCTGAATAAGCGGTGGTAGTACAGCGGGAGCTCTTGCATCGTTAACTGCCTACAGGGATCTCCCGTCTGGAGAGCAAGTTGTGATCTTACCCACACATCTCACAGCGGCGGGTTAAGCACCCGCCCTGGAAAGAAAGGAGAGAATAGTACAGTGATGTTTCCTAAGGGCAACATTTCTGGGTCTCCCCCCCTCCCGCTTCTTATGCACCCTTCTGCATAAGAAGGGTGAATTTCCAGCGGGTTCACCAGAGTTGAAGGCAGCCTGTTCTGTCTTAACATAGGCAAAGCTGCAGGTCGGGGGAAGCGAGCGGCTCAGCCTGATCCCACGCTTGTTGCAGCTCATGGCCTGGAGGCATCATATGCAAATAGTAACACAGAGGCTTCTTCCAAGAACCGCAGAAATGCCCCAGAAGGACTTCGGGCTCTTTTGTTAGCTTTCCTTGAAATTTAAGAAGGGGACATCAAGGCTTTCCCATCTGGAATGCACACACTTCAGGACCAGATCTCATCTCAGTTACATCCCTGTGTGCATCCAGCATTTTTTCTTGGAGTTAATTCGGGTTTTGCTGTGCTGCTGCTGAGATGAGGATTCATCCTTGCCCTTCGAAGTCTCTCTCTCTCTTTTTTTTTTTCTTCACATTTGAAGCTGGAAGGGAAATTAATCTTGTAAATGAAAACCTTTCCCTAAGAATTGTATAGACAGTCGTGTTAGAGTAACCATGTCTATTACTTAGCACAATGCAGCTAAATGCTGTAAGAGATGAGATTGTGACAAAGATGTAAGTCCTTTTCCTCTCCTCTGAATTACTCGTTGCATCCCACAGCGTTATTATAAGCCCCCACACTTGTCTAAAGCCTTGTAAAATGATTTCTAGGAGTTGTTTCTGTTACAGCCCTGGTATAATTTTCCATATATTAACTGTGCTAAATACAAATAAATTCACAAATAAATTACATTGCTTTGCCGATCATCCCTACTTAAGCTTTTGTTAATTTCCCCTCTGTTCTGGTATTTGTCACTAGCTCTGCTCTCCCGGTCCCCATATCCTTGCTATTCCCCCAGAGCTCTGCAAAACCCCCCTAACCTGGCTTTTTTTAATCTCCTGTTTTCGAAAGGCAGCAGCCACGCTGTAGCTTTTCTAACCCTTTTCTGAATAATTAAGTTCCTGCATCATTTGGGCTCTGTTGCAACTTCCCTATTTGCATTAACTCACTTTTATAATGAGGTGACCAGTACTGGGAACTGTATTCCAAAAGGAGACTCACCAGCCCTTTTTTTCAAAGCTAGAATAATTTTAAGTGACGGGGTCTGTTATTCCCACGGATCAACGAGGACAGAGGAAGAAGCCTAACTTTGAGCAGGACAAAATTGGCACAGCTCTTAATAAGGGCAGTTGAGCACTCGGACAAGCAGACAGAGAAGATTGCAGAGATAGCAGCAGTTAGGTTAGGTGTCAAATCCTAGCAATTGCATTTGGGAATAATTTAATTACCCCTCCATCATTCCATTGAGATGGACTGATCACCTAGTTAATCCCCCCGTCAGATTGCTTTAAGGTAAACAGAGTCTGACTTTGATGTGTCACGTCAGTAGGATCCGCGTTCCTGGAGACCCGCAGTGATGGGCTGACTGATGTAATGCATCTTGTGCCCCAAGAAGTGGCGCCGTGATCGATGAGGTGGCTGGTACCACCCACTGATCCCACACTAGTGAGTGGGAATACAGTCGCAAGAAGGTACATGGCAACACTCAGCTCACGGTTTTGATGCAGGCTGCTGCTACGCCGGCAGGTGCCCACCTTCTGTATGCAGTGGGATGCACCGCAGCAGCACAAGGAGCAGGAAATTGGCCACATCAGCTAATCAAGCAGTGCCAGAAGTACTGCCTGCCCTGCAAGGAGTACCTTTCTTCATTTGAGGTGATGGGTACCAAATCTCCGCTTACAGCCAGGCATTTTGACATCCTTCAAAGGGTGAAGTCAGGTTGGTGCTCCCTCGCAGGCCACTCTGGGCTGGCAAGACTCAAGTGTGCCCAGAGAGAGAATCCCTGGTGAAACCCAAAAGGTTTTTGGACCGCAGCATTAGGTGATGGCCAAGGAGGAGCTTTGTGATTGCTGTTGTGGGGCAAAGCAATAGTTAAGCACATAAAAGCTTGTGGGGTGCTAACTCAAAACTCTGTTTCCAGATATGGTCTAAGGACTCAGGAACCTGACCACTCAGGGAAGCTTTTGCCTGACTGATCAGGCACAACTCCCAAGTTTCTACAGTCAAGAACCCAGACACTTTGCACTGAAGCTCCAGAATTCCAGGGGCATATGAATTTCCATCAGTTACCTCTGCTTCAGGCCACAGTCACACAGCTCAGGATGCTAGTAACTCTCAGAAGATGTTTCTGCTCCATCAGATCCATCTCCCACAGGCATTTCCAGAGAGTGTCTGCTGGATCAGACCTCTCACTACTATCATATGCACTTGCCACTACACAAGGTAGTGGTGAGGACACCAACCTGGCATGTTGGAGACTTGTTCCAGTCTTTTACCCTTTACCAGATTTGGAGCAGGTTTTTAAAATAGTCTTTTCAGTCTTCCAGGAGAACAGTCTCAGCCTCCCAGCTGCAGGGTGTTGTTTCATCTTCTTCAGCTTCTTTTCTAGGATTTATTCTGCTGTAAAAATAGTGAAATATTGACAGGGGCAGAGGAAGGATGAACAACCCCACGGGCTGGTTAGAGGTGCCTCCTGAGAGACACAAAGCAAGCAAGCTGATGACTGAAGGAGCTCAGAG
Source organism: Zapornia atra (assembly GCA_013400835.1). Taxonomy (NCBI): domain Eukaryota; kingdom Metazoa; phylum Chordata; class Aves; order Gruiformes; family Rallidae; genus Zapornia; species Zapornia atra. Next base: position 281,785 of record VZTU01003022.1, on the reverse strand, counting down.
CTGAGCTTTCAAACCACGCCTGTCCCCAGGGCTGAGCCACCTTGCACAGTGTGGTCAGTCTGTCCGTCCAGGAGGCAAACGCAGGACACTCCTCAAGGCTGCAGCTGGACATCTACATTTCACCAGGGTCCATCAGCAGGGTGACATGGAGATCTGGGCTCAGCTCCATTTGCTGCCTGAGAAATCCTGAGCTGTGTTCCCTGGGAGGCTGCCACAGTCTTCCAGGGTGCAAGCTGCCCACAGGAGATGAGAGGCCTGGGGGAGAGCACCACATGTCCTTACGATGAACCCACTCCTCTTTGCATAAAGAGGATTAAAGATTCATCGAGCTGGAAGGAGAGGAAGACCAAAGGTGAGTATAATTTTTAGTTTGGTGGTGAGGACACCTACCTAACCTGGAGTTTCACTTTTCCCTAGAGGTGTTGAGGTTTCTGGGCAGGTGTGCAAGTTTACCATCGTACATCTGAGGTTCTTGGAGGCTGTACGTATCACCCCAGTTACATGCCTCTAGGCTTGGACAGGAGCAGAGGGGATGTTTTTATTTAAAATTTAGGTCTTTAAATTCTGCTTTAATCCCTTCTTTCAATTCCTTTTTGGATTTGGCCCTTAACTTGAAGATGTAAGAAGAGCTGTACCAGCACAGACCTCTTCTTTAGCATAAATTTCAAGATCAAAGTAAGTCTATGGTGACACTTCCCTGGTATTTCCTCTTAACCTTCAACAATCCATGGCTTAAAGACTTCCTGAGCCATAGTAAAATACTTTTAAGGAGCTGAAATCAAGATTACTGTGAGTAAAAGCACATACCTTGGGTCAATACCCTCACCCACCCCAACGAGTGGCTTTGGCTTGCTATCTTTTGTCATGATTGATGGAAGCTATGGATAACATTACCCTCGGATGCTCCAAAGTGCTTCATTCATTACCTTTCTCACACCGCAAGACTCACAGATATTTCTCACTGCCAGAATTAACTATCTGGAGCTCCATGTATTCAACAGCTAGTAAAATGTAATAAATACAGTCCTTATGCTAAAACACTCACATATCTTGCTGAAAGCAAATCCCAATCTGTTAATGTTCAGAATGCATATACTATTCCCATTCCCAAAAATGGAAAAGATAATGCTACTGATTATTTTTGCTTAATGAGGGGAAAAGTTTAGAAATGGTTAGTTTTACTGTATTAACCACCATCGTTTTCTACAAATACTGTGCACCTCCTTAAGCTGGAATTTCTAATAGTATTTGTTTTAACAGCACAACGCCAGGTTTAGTCCCACTTGATGGAGTCAGGGGGTACATGGGGTCCTGCACATAAGAAAAAGCATTTTATTATATAGAACAAGGACAGGAGGGGGCTCTTGTCTTACTGTGAGTAAGGTGAAGCTGCAGTAGCCCGCAGAGGATTGGGCTGCTGTAGCAATACATACATTGCAGCCCGTGTAGCCAGAACCAGGCCCCCTGTACTGACACAGCATGTGTTACAGATCCTGCACAAGCAGAGGTTTGCGTGCAGTCCAAACAGACACTGCAGCTGGACAGGCTTTGTTGTGTGTATTGATCGCTGTGAACTGCTGCTATTTGCACTTAACCATACCCACTTGCTGCACATGGAAGACATAATCTGCTGGGTCTCTCTTTTCAAGGGGGTGTTGGGGCAAATACGTTTAGCTGTGTACAAGAGAGCAGCTCACAAACCCCAGACCTGCCTTCATGGAGCTGCTTAGTGAAGTACCAAAAGGTGTGGAGAGAGACAGTGAAATCCAAATAAAACCTTTGCATCCCCCAAACAGGTGCTTTTCACCAAACTCAGGAGAACTCAACCCATATTTTCTGGAAAAGATCAATCAGAGCGTCTGAATCGTGCTTCTTACTTCTGAGCCAGTGGGACATCTGCCCTTGCCTTCTCTCTGAGTAGAGTCACACCCTAAAGTTCATTCACCAAGGCTTAAATAAATTCTGTGGGAACAAAGCACTCAGCCAGTGACTAAAGCTGGTGCTGAAGATCACACAATCACAGAATACCTGGTACAGAGGTACATGGCCACTCACATCCCCAAGAAACTGTTAGGAACCGTGCAGGAGCAGCAGCTGATACCTGGCCCAGCAGCTGGGGCGATGGAGGAAATGTTACAGGAGCTCCAGGCTGTTTGGGAGCTCCCCATCCCCAGAGCAGGTCTTCAGCTGGAGATAAAGTAGATTTGAAAAAAAAAACCACAAAACTACCCTTAACAAAAGGCAGGACTGGAGCAACATCACCTATCAAACTACTGGGTTTGAATGACATCTCACTTGAAAACAGTAAATTAAAATCAAGCAAGCGGCCAAGTTTGCTTACCCTTAACTAATGGAAGGCTGGAATTTGGGTCACAGAGAGAGCAAATTCAACTTTCCTTTCCTCGTTCTCTGCTCCTCAGCATGTGTTTACAAACTGCTTGAAGAGAAACAGGTTGGCCCTAGATTTGTCTTGTTCAATTTGTCTCCTTAGATAACTAACGCTTTTGCAGGGTGACTGCTGGAGTAACTCTGCACTCTCTATACATAGAAGCATCTGCTTTTTTAATTGAGCTAGGGCTTCATGTACAAAATACAAACAATGAAATCATAATTTAATTTAGCACATTTATGGTAAACATAAGAGTGACTGAAATCAGAGGTCCAGAAGAAGAAAGAGATCCTTCCTTGCCTTCTGAATACAACTCATGTGCACACTTGGCCAAGATGCTCAGCAATGTGTGCGATGCTCAGCAATGTGTGTGTGTATAATGCAACTGAAAGTCACCCATCTCCCTTAGAAACCCTCTGACATGCCTGGCAGGAGCCGACTCTCAAGCCTTTGTGACTTCAGAAGAGAGAGGGAGGAGGCTGGAAGGTCAGAGTGCTAAAATCAGTCCATTTATGCAGATCCCTTGTCTTAATTTAGCAAAATTTCCACACCCAGCCATGAGGCTGATTATTTCTGTTCTGTGAAGGGAAAAATTGCTGCAGGGAGTTGATGTGCATGGGCAGCTGGTTTCACTGGGATGAAAGACACACATTAAAAATGCTTTTGAAGTGCATTTGGGCTTCCCTCTGGGAGTTTACTAAACCTGGAGTCAGGTACCAGGGAGAATTTGTTCCCAGAAGGCAAAGATGAGAATAAAATTAGTAAGAACTAATAACCAAACCCACAGGTGTGACAGATGGAGTTGAATGGACATCTGCTGGAACAACATCCAGTTACCATGATAAACTTTTACCCTACATCCCCTGGAATTAAATGTGTTCTTCTGTTAACCATGTAGCATGAAGATGTGAGGACTGGAGACCCAAAGCTAAGGATCTCAGGAACTGGCTTTCCACTTCCATCAGGTGTAAGAAACACACAGCAAGTGGGGTGTAAAAGGCAGAAGAAGGCATATGGACGAGGTGGGGCAGATTGTCTGGCTTCATGATGCTTTGCTGTGGCTTACTGGTGCCCAGCAGAGAGGAATCGTTCTGCTGAGCAGAGGCAGCTGTGAGGTTTGTGCAGAGACCAGTTGCTTTGTTAAGTTCAGACAAATAGCCCCGAATTAAGAGGTTTCACTGCCACTTCTGGAGTCAGGGTAATTTGGGGTGTTGCTAGAGAGGAGACAGAGCTGGAGACAGAGGTCAAGGAGAACCAGTCCTGGCACAGTGGTGTGGCTCAGCCAGACAAGGTCACATACCTCTGGGATACCCAGGGAATTAATGACCAGACTAACTGTGACAATTGTTTCTGAAAAAGCCTGGTTAAGCTGAGAGAAAGAGTAGCTGCAAGAGAAAAACACAGATTTCTCTAAAAACAAAGCTTCAAATAAGCACCAAGCCAAAGTAGGTGAGATGGCTTTGTGAGATTTAAAAAAAAAAGTTTCACTAAAACATGGTGAAATTGTCCCAAAATACTTACCCATCTATGATGACTCTTCAGTATAAACCCAAATTAAAAGCATAACAATGGGCTTTATTTAGAAACATCCTGACCTTTCTCGTATGACTCTTGTCCTGCCTTCTCATTACTTGTCATTCTCAGTCACTGTATCTTGCTTAAATGAAAAGTGTAAGCTCTCCAGGGCATAGGACTGCATCTCTGGTTTTTTCTGAAGCTGCTCTGTACAACAATGAGGGCAGTGGGGAGACTCTGAGCACTGTTAAGACACAAATAAACCATTTCATCTCCCATTTTGCAACTTTACTGAGTTTCTTCACAAGAAAAAAAATCCCTACAGCCCTCTAGCATGTACATGAGTAAGAAGTTATTTGCTCAGGTAAAAGTTAGGCTAAGAAATAACAGCAGAATTGCTGTGCTGTCCTCCACAATGATGTTTATTCAATTGCAGAATGGTTCCTAGGGGAGGGCAGAGGAAGCCCATTGCTTGGGGTTTTGAGAGCGAGGATGGGCAAAGCCAGAGACTGCACTGCAGGGCTTAGTGCCCCACTGGCAGGAAGACGAATGAGAAGCCCAAACAGTCTTCTCTATTTTGTTCTTCTATGATCCTTATAAGAGAGATTGATGCTGACAGCATCCAGGTGGTGCGTCCATGACTCAGCTGTCACGTCACTGCTTACGGCTTAAAGCCAGTGAGTCAAGGAATGAAAAACAGGTGGAAGGAGGAGGAGAGCCCTCCTGAAGTGCTCACCTCCAGCCATCTCTGGCTAAGAGAGTGGGGCCAATTGCAGACCACAGGGACACAGGAGAAGGAGAGGCAATGGCAGAAGGAACGGCTGGTCACCTTCCTCCAAGGGCAGCAGGGTTGCGAGCTGTTCTCCACGCCTTACGTGGTGTGGAAGAAAAGCCTGGTGTGAGTTAATGGACTTCTGTGAGCCAGAAGTGTCCACCTTATGTGGCAGTCTGAGGCCTGCTGACTCTTGTAACTATGCTCCGTAGGCAAAGCTGTAGACAAAGTAAATATTAGTTCATGCTAGGCAGAAAAGGTGACATCACAGACATCTGGTCACATATTTTCATCAATAAAAAGTTTGCTATTATGGATCTGATTTTAAGTGACACCCTAAATCTTATTCTGAGGAGGGGTCCTCAATGTACTGTGGCAACAGACACTATTTCTCTGAAAAGCTGAGTCCTACAAGACAGAAACAAGATTCCTTGGAGGCAGACACCTACGTTCATGTGGGTTCTGAGACACTGATGCCTCTCTGGGAAGGTTCATAAAAGAAATCTGCCACACCTGAGATCTAAACCTGAACCAAATTCTTTTGCCACTGCCTTAATTGCAGAGGCTGGTCTCTTGTGCTTCACAGTAGCAGAAGGTCAATGGCACCTGTATAAGTTGGTACTCCACCCCTGACTCTGCCTTTGGGCATGATCAATGTCTAACACAAGGAAATCTCTCCAGGGATGGAAACCTCATAACCTTCAGTTGTGCTCTCCTTCCCATGCAATCTCTGATCTGCTGCTACTGTTTGGACTTCTTTCCTTCAGCCTACCAGCTGTCACCACCTCCTTGCAAGTTTAATAAACATTCCCTATCCCATCATTGGTGTTTTTAGCAGTGATACAAATGGTACCAGACCACTAGAGAGTCCCATCTTCCCTGTTGGCAATGACCAGCTGATACCTTCTCTGTACAGCTCAGTTTTGCAGCCTTCCTACAATGTTTTGGATGTTCCTGCAAGGGTAGGAACTATCTCCCCTAATTTCCTTACAAGAATATCATGCATAAAAAGTTTTTAAAAGTTACTATATGTAGTACCTACTGCATTGCTACACACAAAGAAGAAAATCACATTGGTGTGACACAACCAATTCTTGCCCAAAAGATAACTGTGCTGGCTATCATCTGTCCCTTTATTATGTGAATATTGCATGTTTTGGTAGCTGTCAGGAAGCTGGTCATGCACTGGCACCTTCTAGTGCAAAGGGCTATGCAAACTCAGAACCAAAAGATGGATCTTGTACCAAGACAAATCACAATCTAATTAATCTGAAGTGGTTTTTTTTTTCCCAAATGAAAGTGCTAGCTCCTTCCTTATTAGACTTCACATTGAAACATCTAGGAAAAGGGGAGTATTCATTCTGCAAACCTGTTTTATCACAAAACAAGGCGACCACTCCTTTCCAAAAGGTCCCAAACAAGTAGTTATTACTGGCATCGTCAAGACTAATATCTAAGTCTTGATTTTAACTGCATGAAGCCTTGCTTATGGCTAAAAGACATCATCTGTCTGCATCCCCCTCACTTTGCTCACTCACTGTCTGCTCCACCTAGGATGCAAGTCAGGCAGTCCTTCGGTTTTCAAACCTGACTGCTTCCAGTATGAGTGACACATCTTATGGTGACACAAGTGCTGCAGGGTCTGCAGGAATTGTCTGAAAGCCAAGAGCTCTGTCCAAAGGAAGGAAAAATGGCAAGGATATAGCTATGTGAAGTGAATGAGCAAAAGGCATCATCTCCAAGGCTGCGAGGCACGGTAACTGGCAGCATGGCGTTTTGCACTGCCCTTGCCGTGCAAAGTAAATTGGTCTTTAAAAGTGCTACATCATGGTGCTGGTGGTGGTAAGCAGTGAGACTTGATCTTTTCTTACATAGTTTTGATCTTCAGAGGTACAAGGAGGACCACTATCCAGCTGGAGCATTCCAGGCAGATAGCCTCTGAGGGTGCGTTTGCGGATCACCGGTGACCGTAAAACGTGGGCGCTGCTCTTGCTTCTGGAACCACAGAGTTTGTAACAACTGATGTTGTTCATGTGTGCAGCGTGTTTGGAATTAATTACAGTTTTGTGCTCTACTTAAGTGTATTTTTAATTACCTTTGATTAGGATAAAGAGGATCATTTTCTTTTACCAATTCGCAGCATATTCAGAACATCTGGAAGCTAAAGCAGCTCCTTGCACACCAGGTTATTTGTGCAAACTTGAACACTTCCATGGAAAATGCCTCCTGACTGGGGAATGGCTGAGGCACCTGGCACCATGTGGATGACCTTGGTGCTGTGGAAATGGCTGGACATGCAGACCTTTCCCTACTGTAGACAGACAAGGTCTGTTGCTCAGCTACATTTGTCCAGCTCCTAGGTGTTTAGAGGCCAGGGTACCATAAAGTCCCAACTGGAAACACTTGTTTTACCCATCCACCTTGTCTTCTGCCAAGCAGCAGCTTTCTGAGATGAAGTGCTCAGGAGGCTGCTGTCATCCCTGGCTGGTATCAGCAGGGAAAGGGGGTCCGTTCTGGCTTGGTGTAGCAGGTGTCTATGCAATGCAGCTCACTCTCCATCTGCCCTATGGCTATTAATTCATGCCTTTAAAGGCTGCTGTTCAGGGCCCTCTGCTCGTTTTGGTGGGAGCTTTGTTGAGGCGGACTCCAGCCTGCCTGAAGATGGAGCTCACTGCTTTAGCAGCCGGCAAAACCCAGCTCCAGAGAAGAGGCAGAGGTTATCAGCCCAAAAACTGTCCAGTGCGGTGGCCACACAGTGCCTTGCTCAACTTGGATACCACATCTATAACTCTAAAAGTTCTCCTCTAGCCAGAGCTTCATAGCACATGAAACACACACTTTCATAAATAACACTAAAACACATCTAAAGCTCTGAGGAGGAGAGGAGAGGAGAGGAGAGGAGAGGAGAGGAGAAGCCAATGCAATGAGTCCAACATCTTCATCATGGGATCACATCAAGTGTATCATCTGTTATCAGGGAAGGAGCACACCACAACCAGGGATGAAGCCCAGGCAGGCTGGTTTTGCACCTGAATGCAGTCCTGAGGCTCCACACAGGACCTCCTCCCACCACCACGCTGGGCCAGCAGATCCATGCTGATGGAATCAGGAAGCAGGCACGGATGCCAGTGATTTACTGGGAGTGCAGGAGACTGCTTACTTTAATATATGGCACATATGGCATAAGAGTGTTAATGGAATTTATACTGTAAAAAAATTATCTCCACACAAAGTATGGAATTACTTGGGAGGATTTATGCAACAGACATAAAATCCAGTGGAAACAGTCTAACCTTTCTGAGGCTTATTAAGTTTAGCCTTTATTTATGGAAATGTCTTAATTTATGCAAGGTCAATGCCAGAAAATGCTATAGATTAGTCAGAACCTAGTTCTTGCTATTCATGGACTTTCATAGATATATTCTGCTCTTGTTTACATCAGGAGTAACATTATTTGAAGTTACTGGGCCCCATAGATAATTCTGGTGAATGGGCACCAGCACTGTGGTATCAGTTGAACTCCAAATGATGCTAATAAAGAGCAAAAAATGAAGAAAAAAATGTCAGTGACAAATAACACTTAAAAGACTGCTTTGTATCCTGCTTACCCTTGTTGTATATGTTACATTAAATATACGTCAAAGTAGCACTCTTCCATCCTTGCCTGCTGCAAGCAGTAAGATGCAGGACTCCCTAAGGGCAACATGGTTTCCCTGGGGCACTGAGGACAGGGTGGTCCTTACTCCTTGGTGCTGAGGAGGATCTTTAGCTAGGCTACTAAAGAAACAATTACACTTCAGTCACCATGCTGTCCTACCCCATATCCATGGTTTCAACCAAACTGTGACAATGTCCTTTGGAAAATTATGTCCCTACAAGTGTCATGAAAATCAGGGAAGCTTAAACTGATGTTCTGGTGACAGGAGACAGTGTCCCCAAGGGTTCCACCATCTCTGGAAGGACTGGACAGCAGGGGAGGACACTTCTGGCCAGACTGTCACACACACAGTAGTGTTTGTAGTACAAAGGGAAGAGGTGGATGGAGGGAAAAACAATGCAAAAATCCATTGGAAGACAAGTTTCTGTTCTTCATCAGTCAACACTTCTTACTCACTGCATCTAAATCCTGCACAAATTTCATCCTGTGCTTTTCCACAGCTGTATCACTGAAGCATCTTAATTTCTTACAGACACTAACGAATGTGACCTTAAAATACCACATACACTCCCCACCCCCCCAAGTTCTGCTGGGGTTATTAACTGGAGGTGACAACAAACGAGTTCCAGCAAATCTTGCTCCAGTGTCTTCCAACACCATCATCCCACTCATCTGCTTCAACTTCTCCCTGAAGCTGGCAGAGGGGAACTGGGGCTGCCTTCCCAGCACCTCAGGATTCCCAGCCCTCATCCCAAAACCAGGAAAAACAGCACCAGTGGAGGTTGTTGTCATGTAAAAGAAGCTGGTAAGTCAGTGTTCCTAAAGCCCAGCATGTAACGTGAATGCAGGAAGAAATCAAATGACATTGGGCAGAGACTTTCTGGCCTGGCCTTTGGAGACTTCACCCCCTAGAAAGGAGTTTGAGGTGAAATGGTGTGTCTTTTCCTCTGACTTTTAAAAGTAAAGCTCCCTTATGAGGAACCGTTCTTGCCCCCTGGGTCAAGGGACAGTCTAGAGTGGGGGCAGCCAGCAGGAGGATGAGTTTGACCTCAGAGCCTGGATTTTGCTGCTCTGGGTGATGGTGAGTGCTCCGGCGTATCCCGCTTGAGACCCAGTCCCTAGAAGGAGGCATGGACCCATACTTTCTCAGCAGGTTTCCCCACTCTCTTCAGACAAGGCAAGTTAGGTTCAACTCCAAGCTTTGGGGGAGAATTCTCTACCACAGTTTTGGACCATCTCCTCCAACCTCACCAGCACCACCTCTACCCTATGTAACACCTTCGGCTCCACACATCTCCCTGGGGCAGCATCCCAGCATGGTCCATCCATCCTGCCTCCAGCCCAGGAGCACAGAGAGCACTGGGAGAGAGTCCTCAGGCTGTCCCCAGCATCCCAGTGAGATAGGCAGGGAGGGTGGAACCCTGGTCAGTAAAGGTCTGTCTGTCCCATTGCCCTCCAGAGCGATGCACACAATGCACAGGGGCTGTACTGACCACTGGCAGAATCCTTTGGGAAAGGAGCTGCCCTGAGACTTTTCAGGCTTATCACTTCACCCAGTTTGGGGCTTTAGATAGAGGTCACGCAGCCTGGAGAGCATCTCTGCCATCAAGCTTCAAGCTTCTACTCCAGAGCACAGAGTTTCTTCTAGGCAAAACGTCCATAGCAATATCTATAATATAGATAAGTTGCCTGATTGTCTCTAAGTTTATTCCCAAGAATAGCTGCATGCTGTTAGCTGAAAATTCACACTGCTACATACAAGCAAATAGAATATGGCCCTTGTCTGTAACGCTTGCAAGCTGACAAACTTCCCTGCAAAGAGCTAATGTTTGATGAAGTTATCATTGAATGGAAACCAGAACCATATCAGGAAAAGGGTTTATAAGTCTTAACTGTAGACATCCCAGTCTGTACGACTTACAACAGGGTGAGGGCTGATTTCTACATCATTGTGTATCACAGAGAAATCTGAAAGCAGTGTTCATAGTTCATTTATTCTCCACTCCACTGAAACTCCCTTTCAAATCAAGTCAACGTTAGCTGGAAGTAATGTTTTGCCACAAAAAAAAAAGAGGATCTTCAGACTTGTTCTGTTTTCACCATTTCAATTACACTTCCCACAATTTTTTGGAATGATGCCTGGCAAATCCTACCCCGTGCTACAAAACTGCCTCGGCATCTCCCGTCTCCTGTCTCTCTGAAGTCATCAGTTTTCTCTTTCCTATTATCTCATGAAACTGTGTAATGTGGTCATCTGGGCCTCTTCTCTAATGCATAGCAACCCAGAATAAATCAGGGTAAAATACAAGTAACTGTGCTGCTTCTAACCGGGATCTTAGGCATGCTCTCTAAGCAGTACCTGGTGTGGTGTGAAAGTAGATCTGCCTTTGAAAGTGTCATTTAGGGGAGGATGCCTGGAGGATTCCTATCCTCCAAGTTTGCCAACACCGCTGGCATTTCACTACAAACACATTCAGACAGACAGGTGGGCAGGAGGGCTTCTACAAACTCGTGGTGAGGGCTTCTGCAAAAGCTGTGTTTGCCTGCTTAGCAGTTATAAAAATGGGAAAGAAGAAGGTGGGAAACGCAATACGCGATCTGTCTGCGTTACTGAGTGGTCTTAATTGCTTGTGCATTGCTGCTGGGGTGGAGGGGACAGAGGGGGCTCATTGCTGTAGAAGCACCATCGTTGAGCCCCACAGAGCCACCATAAAATCCCACCTCAATTCACATCCTATTAACAGCAAAATACATGTAACAAAGGTGCTGAAAGGATACAGTGGGCTTTTCTCGCTGACCTGTCAGAGGGGGTTGTGTACTACATGGTGTAAAAATGAAGTTTAGCTGTTTCTAGGATGTGGGATCAGACCCTCATACCAAGTCCATCTTGTCCCAGCTGCTCTGCTCCCAGGTTCACCTGAAGTCTTGCTCCTATCCCAGCAGGACCCATGGAGATCTCTTGGCTGGCTTGTGTTTTGTGTTGTGCTTGTGATTCATTACACACAGTGCTCTCGACTTAGGCAGTGTTTCACAGCACAAGTAACGCCAGGGCAGGGGGCCTGCCACGGGTAAGGCAGGGGTTGTGACCCTTTTGAGTGCTGAACCCCATCACTCAGCAGCTCCAGCAAGGGGACAGGCAGGTGGCACTGTGGATACAGGCAATATGGCACAAGGACCTGGCTCTCTGACCCTTCTTCACATTCCTATTATACATTCATAGCTATAGTGTATGAATATATATTTTGTATATTCATACTGTCTTATTCATGAGACATCCAGCCCACTTCAGCCTCTGCAGCAAGGCACGTGTCCTGCCCCACCTTGCCAGGGCTCCTGGTGCCGATGTTGAAGCATTTCCCAAAACTCACACAGAAGATCCCTCTCCAGACTCAGTGTGGAGTTTCTCATGGAACTCAAGGTGGAAAAGTACGAATACAAAACCAAAGCAGGTCTTGCACCAGCATCTGGAACCACACAAGTGAGGAGCAATTCAGCACAGCCAGGAAAGTAACAAAGCTTGGGACATCACCACACTGCCAACGGCAGCTCATGGGGGGGATGTAATTGGTGCCTTTGGCTCCTTCCAGGCTCCAGGCTCTGCTTTGTGTCCTGCTGCAATTGGCTGCTGCTGGGTTATTTGACTTCCTCCCTTCGAGCATCCTGGCTGCCAGGCTGTGTTGTGACCCCACTGCAGCTGCTTGCCTGTAGGCACTGGGACACGAAGGGGTGAAACCTCGGAGTTTAGTTCTTCCACATGTATTGCTCACAGGTTTGGGATGGTGAAGGTGTGATAAGTGAAACTGCCCTTGTCCTCGAGGCAAACAACGATCCAACTCCAGTTCCAGCTCTCTGGGCAAGGCAAAGTTCATGCTTTACCAATCTTGGTTTAGGCCCCTCAGCACCAAAGTGAGAAACAGATTCAGACACTCACCCTAACTAATGACGGAGAGAAGGGAAAGATTAAAAAGACACCCCAAATTTGAGAGTATTTAGTTCCAAAGCAGTATTTCAAAGTAACGATCTGAAGGTTGAAGTGCCTGATCATTTGGACAGCCACTCTCTTTCTAAATCTCTTGCAATAATATAAAAAAATAGGAGGTTGAAATAAAATAGTTGTAAGATCTCAAAACACCAAACAAATAAATGCTGCTGCAATGACAAGACACTTTGCTGGGCACTTTAGTTTCATGAGCTCATGCTCAAGCCCCACAAACAGGAAGACAGAGCTGGGACTCACCCAACAGGAGAACCCCGAGGAGCAAAGGAAAGGAGGTTTTATGGTCCAAACTTCTCATATTTCATCCTCTTGGCACACTGTTTGTCAGCGAGGTGACTGAAGGGCACACGAAAGGCTTCTCTAGGATGGGAGGGTAAGGACAATCCATCAGCAGAGGCTGTGAGGTGCCACAGAAAGGCGAAACCCTGCTGTTGAGCCAGTGCTGGAGAACTTCTTCTGGACCTGAATGTTGTTTTAAGAAAGCAAAACCCCTGTATCGCTGCTCAGGGGACCGTGATGTGTCCAAGGGCTGGCAGCAGCACTGGTTGCACGTCACTCAGCCCGTACGCGGAGCCGTGCGAGCCTCCCGTTGAACGACAGCTCTGCAGCAGGGGCTGAGCTGCACAACCCGTCCTCGACATGGATATAAAAAGAGAAACAGAGCACTTCAAATCTGTCATTGCTTGTTCTTCATCTGTGCAACCCGGCTTGTGCTTTGCTTCGGCACAGCAATATCCTCTGGAGTCTCCTTACAAACCCCCCAGGGACCGTGCATCCTGCACTGTGGCCGTTCCCACCCCTCGTCCCCAGAGCTTGTGGCAGGGTCACTGCAGGGACCCTGGCCCCAAATCCCTCTCTCCTTCTCCCCATCTCCTGCAGGAGATGTTTGCCTTAAATCAATGCTGACTTAAATGTTTTAATGGCCATATGGAGGTTTTATTTAATCCGTGAACAATTTGTGATGCTTTGTATATTAGCATCAGCACAACCTTCCACAGTGGCCATCAGAGGCTGAACTTGTCACAGCTGCATCCCAGTGTCACACCAGTAATCCTTTTCCAAGTTAATTGGCCCGGGAGTGCTGCACACACCACTGCATAAAGCTCTGGTTTTACCTCTCCAGCAGCATGAACCAGAAGCCAGCTTTGCTCCTGGGCTGATGTCCGTACGCTGGCAACATGGAGCCTCCTAAGCTCGTGTCAGACACCCCAGCACACTCACACCAACCAAGCCTGACACAGCGTGGGCAGCCTGGAGGGGTGGATATCAGGATGAGTGCACACAGCTAAAAATAGTTCAGAAACAGCAAAAACAGGGCATCCACCTGGACACCAAAGAAGCTACTTTCTTCCTTCCGGGGATCACGTGTGACGAGTGTCTCTGCCGAGTCACAGGGGAAAGAGGATCATTCTGAGCACCCACATCTCTGCTGTGCTCTGGGGGAACATCTCTTCCCATCACCTATAGAGAGACTCAGAAACCAAGCCTTTAAATCAGGCGCTGAAATTAGACATGGAACAAAGATGCTTTTATTTACTGTGTCCGCTGCTTTGTTATTAATAAATAACTTTATTTAGTAGCTCATATTAAAGAAAAATAGTTTTGGACAAAACCAGAGCCAGAACTCCTCCTTACACATCTTGGGCTACACTGCATGACAAATTCGGCTGGCCAAGCCTTTGCCTCCAGCAACAGAGACCTCAGCCTACACAGGCCACACTGCTGCGCCCCATGGGGCTTGCCCAGGGGTATTACAACCCTCCTGGGGTGGGCTGCAGGGTCCTTGGTGCCCAGTGAGACGCCCTTGGCATCACACATGCTGAGCACTGTACTTTGAAGTCGCACCTCTCACCAAATCTCACTCCGTTTCCTCAGTATCCCCAAATCTGTACAGTGCCAGGCAAGCCAACTTGAGCTTTAAAGTGTCTGCCAGAAATGGTTTCCTCCTGCTCATCCTCAGTTTCATTCCCCGTACAAAGGCACGAAATGGTCTATACTGAACACGCTGATGCACATCTATAGGTGAGCTGTGTATTAACCTATAAATCGGGAATTAAAGAATTCTAACCCTATAGCACCAAGACAGCAAATCCACAAAGAGATGCATCCTCTTCTCTGCTTCTCAATACATTATGCTTGCTTAGATCCCAGGCCATGCCTGGTAGCCACCACAGCCATGTTTCCAGTTGTAGCAGCATCAACCACGTGACCACACAAACCCGCAGAGCTGGGCTCTACAGAGCTCCAGGTGTCTGCAGAAGGACTGACCGACTCCACTGCTGCTTGGCCAAGAAGTGACATGACTCAGTGACTCTTCCAGGGATGTGGTGAGAAGGAAGGGGCTGCACTACGGGGCTGGGAAGGGCTGCATCATGTCCCATCCCTTCCAAACCCACCAGGACCTCAAGAGAATACCCTGATCCCCATCAGTGCTGTGAGAGCTGGCACAGGCAGCTGAGACACACAACCACAGAATTACTAAGGTAGGAAAAGACCTTCAAGATCATCTAGTCCAACTGTCCCTCTACCACCTATATTACTAACTAAACCATGTCCCTAAGTACCTCACCCAATCTTTTCTTGAACACCCCACCCCAAGGGATGGTGATTCCACCACCTCCCTGTGAAACCTGTTCCAATTCCTAACCAATAGGTGAACCACTAAGGGCAGCTTCAGCTGCTCCATGTTCATGATGGTCAGCCATGGAGATCCTCGACAGCACACGATAATGGGCTGCCCACTGTCCTAATCCTCACGCTCACCGGTGGTTCCCACAGATATTGGGGACCCCTGGACCTCAGAGGGAAGGACCCACAGGAGTTCAGCCCACACACAGCATCTGATACAGGCAGCAGACACGCTTGGCCCTGTCATCCGCTTGGAATATCTGCTCAATCTAGTGCTGGGAAGGGGAACTCCACATGGCACTGCACGGTTTTGGTCTGAGATGGCAAGGCTTTGTCTGAGCAGTCAGGAGGAGAAACAATCCTTTAAAATTAGAAGCAGAGATGAAGAAATGAGTGCTTTTAAGTAGCAGCGTGCAAAGCCTTGTGCTGGGAGGGGGTGGGGGGAGCAGGGCACCCCAGGGACCAGGACAGCTCGGCTCCTCACACCCGTGAAGCTCCATGAGCAAGCGGGGCATCTCCCACCCCACCTGCTGCTGCCCTCACCCTCTCTAAGGTAATTTTTTGAGGAATCTCAGTTTCCTTCCTTATCACCTTCCTGTCAAGTTTCTTCCCCACCCTTTGATCCAATTTTCCCCTCTCCCAGCCATGGGATGTGATGCTTTCCCTCTTCATAGGCACAGAGGCCCCGTTCTCCAGCAGCAGTGGAGCTGCTTGTGTGGAGTGCTGGTGACATATTGTGGCTGGGCTGGCTAATCACATGTATTCCCAAGAGCAATCAAAGCTGGTTGGATCTGAGATCTGCACACAAAATACGCTGCCCCCCAAAACCTACACAAGCACAGTGAGGGCTGTGGTTATCCCCATGCTATAGACTTAGCCCTTCCACCTGCTGCGGGTACAGGTTGAAGTCTGAAGGCTCCCACAATACTGATGTATCATTAAATACATGCATGGGGTATTATTTAACACACTAATCCAACTTTGAAGCTATTCTGATTTAAGCTTGAACCCAATGATAAAATTTTCACCTTACCATTGCTGGCAGGCCCTACAGTTCAGTGACACTCTTAAATAAGGCCCTGATGAGCCTCGATGTAAGGCTATGCTTAAATCTATTGACTTAATAAAATTAAACACACAAAATCATTTATTGCAGCCAGCACAGACACGTGTGTGTGTGTGTGTGTGTAGCCTATTCCATTCACACTCACCCTACACACTTCTGACATTGTGTTTAATTTGTTTAATTAATAACACCACACATAATGCTGGGGCCAGGCTCCCAGCCACTACAGGCAAGGTAATCATTTACCTGACATCATTATACTGATGTAAGGCAAAAGGAACTTTCCTGTATGCTAAAAGCACGTGCATAAATTGCTATCACTTCATTTATCAATCGCTACCGATTGTTCAAGCCTGTGTTTATGAACTTCACCAACCCCACGTCAGCAGGTCGAGGGTGGTAGCAGCACCTGTGAGTGCTTCCAGCAGAACGTATTCCGGCTAGAGCAGAGCTGCACAGCGGTACCCAGAAAACAGGCAAGTCCTTCCTTGTGCCCTCGTGCCAAACTGATGTTTCAGAACTGTGATATCAAGTCATTTAAATAGTGCCAGCGTATGCAGCATCTCAGTTATCCTTTAATAGTATACTTACTTTTTTCTCAGAAGAGAGCGGTGTCTAATCATGTCAAGATTTTCTTAAGTAATTCTTCCTGAGGGTAAAGAGTGGGGTTTTTTTATACAACAGAGATGGATCTATATGGCTTTAAGAGGCAGATTCTCCTAACACTCAGGGCCTGGCTTAGAGGAGGCTCCTGAACTGATTCTGTCAAAAAGGGTTTGCGTTTTCTTCAGGGCGAGTTAGAAAAGGGAAAAAACCTAAATGCGTTTTGACATTTGTATTTCGAGTGCTATCTGTCAAATATGCCAGGACCAGATCACAAATTTCCCCAAGATTGTCGTGGCTATCCAGCCTATCAATAGCAATCTGCAGCTCATATAGGATCCAGGCAGAAAGGCACGCTGATAGAGTGCAATGACAGATTTTGCATTAGGGTGAGGAGGAATAGGGGGCAGCTAACGGCGTCTTTAAAATTGCATATGGGTCCTCTTGGTAAGTGAAGTCTGACAGGCCAGTTTGCAATAACCAGAGACAAAAAAGAAACAAGAAGTTTGCCTGAGGCCATGGCTGCACTACCTGGAGCTGATCAGTGGCTTTGTCACACGAGTCTTTCGTCCCTTATGTTTTCTGGTGCTGTGGGCAAAATTACTCCATAGGAAGCCTTGACCTTTCACTTCCTATTTATATGTAGTTTTGGAGCAGTGGATCTCTTCCATCCCTATTTCTTCGACACTAGCCAGGGGCAGAGGCGCTACGCAGGGAAATGCAAACAATGCCACCAGGGGCTGAGGGATGCTGAGGTGCAGAACCATCCCAGGACGGACATTCCTCCCTCCCACAGAACCCCTGGACCAGCTGCAGCATCAGCCCAGGTACCTGCCCTCACAGAGGGCATCCAAGAGCAGCCTTGCATCTGTCCGTTCAAAATCGGTGGCAGCAGAGGACAGAGGCTGCTTAGATTTTACATCGCTTCATTTATTTAGTCTCCCAGGTTCATTATTGATTCCACCCGTGACACTACACAAAAGCCCCCATCGACTACAGGACCATTTAGGATGATTTCTGATACTCCAGCAGCATCAAATTAGATCTGCTTCAAGGTGATCTGCCAGTTCTGCCTCTCCATCACACAGCGCGCGGCTGTTTCCAAAGCAGCCTGTTCTAATACTCCACTTTAAAACCATGCAGAGAGGAGATCTGCAGGTCCTGTTATTATATGAAATGAAAATTCATCGTGCTGATTACATTTCTAGGTTTAATGTGTTGGCACCACTAAGGCAAACAGTGAGAGCCCCTCGAATGCAAGGTGCTGTGTGTTATACTAGCTACATTGATTTGTAGATGAGGAATGCACAAATTGATGGCACGCTGTACTCTGTAACTAAAATGCCAATGAAATGGGATGCTGTGCAGAGATATGTGAGTTGTTCCCGAGTGAAATAATAGGCTGACCTGGGGGGAAAAGGTGTTGGTGTGTTTGATGCTGAATGCACTTGAGATCCCATGTGGTAAAGGGATGCTGATCTGTTTGACCATGGGTGACATTATCCTTACTGAGAGCGTGCTTGTCCCAAGGTTTTTCCAGGGATTGTCAATACCCTGAGTCTTGCTACAGATGCTGTCAACCTTTTAATTACAGATGGTTAATCACTGGTGGTGGATTAGCCCCTGGGCTCCTCCAAAGACAAGCATGTACATGCAGCAAAACCTGAGTTTCGGAGCTCAGGCAGTGACCTCCTGGGTGGCTTCGATTGCCTGTAAGGCTGTCCCTGCACTACGAACACCGTTCAGTCCCATCCAGGTGGTTGGGAACAGGCTTCAGCAGGTGTTTGCCTCTCACATAGTGAATCCTTCCTCAGAGCCAGGGCTGGGCCTAGCCTGCAGGAAGTATTTCGCAGCAGACTGCATGTTTGCAGGGTCTGAGAGGTCACTCGATGCGTTGAGGGACCAGTTCAACATGCAATATTGCAGGAGGGACCACAATCCCCCCTGTGCCATATGACACAGCCTACATGCACCTCGCCTCCCCCTAGTTTTCCAGGGGGATGCTCTGCAAAGCACTGAATCTTAAAACCAGCTGACGCTGAGCACCAGCCCCTCTCTTCCCTCCCAATTTAATTCCAACCTGGTCCTGACAGCTCCTGCCCTCACAGCCTCTGACTTGCACTGCACACAAACACGAAGCTTTTGTAATCCTTTCTCTCCAGTGGGTCAAGATATTAATCACTGACACTGCAAACAGGAACCATTGGCCACCACAAGATTGATGGAGTCCCCAGAGGGTAGGTGGGATGGCGAGATGGTGCACAGAATGACTCTTAGAATACAGCTACCATCTATTTCATAGTATTGATAGATCTGAATATCAGCTGCATACCTGTTATGAATAGTTTACAAAATTTAAGGGGCTTTTAATACCCATGTTTTAGCTGTAATTTCACTTCCCCACCAAAATCTAATGTCTTCTGAGTTCTATGTCACTGCTGGCATAAACAGCTCCTGTTTCTCCATTCAAAAGGGGATAAAAATAACACATCTATAATAAGGAATATAAAAGGTAGATTCATTTTTTAGCATCATCAGGACGCCAGAACCAGGATATAGGAACAGATGTGAGTGCTATAGCATGGCTCCATCTCCTGTGCTGCTGGGAGGCGTAGCTGCACAGCAGAATAGAAAACATTTCTCTTTTTTTTAATTTACTTTGGAATCAGAGGGCTTTACAGGCATCATAACCACCGGGAATAAACCATATAGGGCAGTAAGGGGCAGTTTGGCAGCTCAGCAGGAGCAGCCCTGGAGAGCAGCAGGGATGCTTGTTGGAGCAGTAAGCCAGACTGCCCTGGGAAGGAGCAGACTGACACTTGGCCTTGAAACAAAAATCAGTGCTCCTGCCCCAAAAAGGCTCCCAACTCATCCCAACACAGCCAGAAACCTCTGGCCACTCCTGCGCCTCCCAGGGCTGCCCCAATATCAGCCCAGCACTGGCCTCCAGGCTCACCTAAACATCCGTGGCAAGATGTGTGCTCACCTCCAGATCACACTTTCAGAAAGCAGAAGTCAGAGACAGGTCTGGGTATTTTGGGACATCTCACTGTTGCCATACCAGAATGCCATCCTCTTCCAGCTGTAAAAATGGTCCCCAGCTCAGACTGCAAACCCTAAGGAGCAGGGTTGATCCCCTAACTTCAGGAACTCCTCTCTGCCAGAGCATCAGCCAGGCAGAGAAAAAAAATGTTGGCCATCAAAAATGCCCCTGGTGTCCTTCTGTCCAGGTGCAAATGCATAATGCAAGTTCCCTTTGGAGCTGAAATCACACAAATAAGACAACTCCAGAAATCCTCACCAAGGTCCTACCAGGACATGCCATAACCACCTTGCTAATGGGTTGGATAAACACTGAAATCACATATTAGCTTTCTCACTAGCTGCTTGCAAAACACCCAGCTAGGTGGGAAACTTGGGCTCTGCAGCTCACCAGGGAGATATCAAGTGCTGAGCAGCACAGAGCTCGTTCCTGATGGTGAATACGAGGAACAGGCACTGTAGGGGATGAAGGGATATCCAGTGACATGCCAAGATCTGGGTGCTCAGCACCTTCTGCCGGTACAGGACCAGCCTTGCCAGCTGGGACATAGTCCTGGTCTGCTCTGCCACTACTGAGATGAGCTGGTGGCTTGCAGAGGTACTTTGCTATCTGCCTGAAAATACATTAAAGCCCTTCCTCTTGATGGACACATTTGCAGTATAAATAGTTATGTCCTCTTTATTTCACTCTGAGGTTTAATTAATATATAAATCAAACGCTTATAAAACTCACAAATGCTTGGGAAGATGTAAAATTTAATTAGTTTGCCCACACAACTCCATATGTCAACTGTTAGCTCAATTACTCTTTGCCATGAACTACTGACTGCACTTCCCCATATTAGTAATTTCCCTCTATCTGAGAGTCATGCTTAATCAACACCCTGAACTCAACACACACACTCGTGTTAAATTAAATATTGAGCACAAGGAGCAAGAGCCTCCTTAATGAAATCACAGCTGGATTTTGCTCAGAAATTAGATGCTCATGCAGCACTGGGGCAGGTGATAACCTCCGGGGTGCGGGGCAGGTTATTGCCCTGCTACAGGATGTGCTGCTATCAGACTGGCTCGCAGGAGGTGTACCACCACACTCAGGCTATCACGTTGTGGGCTAGAGGAAATCACGTTGGGGGTTGGACTCAATGATCTCTGGAGGTCCCTTCAACCCCTAAAATTCTGTGAATCTGTGAAATACATCTCTGTTCAGGGTTTTTTTTTTTGGGATAGGAGAGGAATGGGGCAGGTGCCGGTCAGGCGGGGACTGGAGGGGAGGAAGGGAGGAAGGGAGGATGAAGCACACGCTGGGAAGGGGTAGGCAGTAGATATGCTGCCATCAGCTCAGGCACATGCAAAGTGCAGGTGTGCAGCAGATAAAGATGGTGACAAGCTACCAGTGTGTATATTAAATACACATTAAAAACACATTTAGGTCAGCCCCAGCCTGGCAGCGAGAGTCAGTACGAATGAGCACTACCACTCCATCTATCCCTATTTCCAAATTTTCAAGTGATGGCAAAACATCAATATTATCACCTAGAAAAGGGCTAACAAACCCAACACCCTCTCCCTCCCCCCCATCCCCATCCTTGGCGTGAGGGCTCTGAAAGCCCCTGGGCACACACACCTCAGGGTTCAGCCAAGCTCTGTGCTGAGCCGTACCAGCTTGCATGCCCATGGCTTTCTCCCTGGCCAGGCATGCCGTGGGGTGACTTGGAAGTGACCTTTGCAGGCTCAGCCACAGCGCCCAGCACGCTTGGCCACTCCTGGCACAACAGCTGGCCTGAGGCATCGAACGGGCTCCTGGCTAGCCTGTCCCACTGAGCCTGGATCCTGCCAACCCATGGGAAGGGGGGGTGGTGTGGCTGTGACTGTGGCACCATGGCCAATGGGACCATTCGACAGCGAGGAGATGCTGGTGGCTGGATATGCTGCAAGGAGGGTGCAGCAGCCAAGAGGGAACTGGGGAGAAGAGAAAGCTGGGGGATATGCACTAAGCCGTCTCGCTGCCTTCAGGAGAACTCCCTTGGAATAAAGATGTCTTCAACTCTAAAAAATACTTTAAATTAAGCTCTTGTTCTCCCCATTTGTGCCGCTTGCCTGTACATAATTTTCCCATTTGTGCTGTGAATACAGACTATTCATTTTCCCTAAAACTACTTCCTTACTCATTTTGCTGTCAAAAGCTGGTGCAGGAGCAGAGCCTAGCCACAGCTGCCATGCATGAGCCACCAGTGCTGCCTGTCCCCATGGCTTCTGCTCAGAGCCACGTACACTGGGCTTTTACAGTCCCAGAAACCTTCCCACCCACTCTCCTCCCTAAGGCAAGGGCCTGATGTCACTAAGTCCATGGGTTGCCTCCAAGGCTTGGGCTTTGCTCCCTTCCCTGTAAGAGCTTCAGACCTCACTGAGATGATGCTGGGAATCCATGAGCCTTGATCCTGCCCTCCCAGTTTACCATAGATGGTTCAATCTCCCCTAAACCCATGAGATCAGGTGAGACCCCCATTTCCCTGGGCACCATCTCCTAAAAAAATTACAATTTCAAGTGTAAAACCACTTTGGTGAGGTCGTTGTTGGGTGGATTTTTAAGCTGTCCTGAAATAAACAGAGCTGGAACCCAGATGCAAAATAAAATCATTCTCATCCTCTAACTTCTTTCTTCAGGCAATCAGCTTGTTTCTTTAATTCAAATTAGCTCCTCATATTCAAGTCTCATTTTACTTAATCTTCTTTTTCAATTAAATTCAATTGTCTGTGATCTTCTTAACTTCCTCTGCTTCCCTGCATGGCTAATACAGACAAACTTTGCATTTGTTCCTTTCACTTTCCCTTTTTTTCTTTCAAGTCGGTGACGTTTCACTTAATTAAACCATCTTCTGGCAGAGACAAGGAGGTAGGAGCAGAGCCACAGCTTGCTCGGATCCTGAAGCACATCTGTGGTGCCCAAGCACAAGCAATGGCTACCAACTCACCACTACTGGGAGGGTGATGTACTTTTTCCACTGGCCAGCTGCCTCTGCTTGACTTCAGGGTGTTCATGCTCCGAGCAGCAGTGATGAAGCTGGGGGAGGCTTTCCAGCTTCATTGGCCAGCGATGGGTTAGAGGAGAAGGAGCGTCCCTCTGCTTTTGAGGTATCCCTTCAAAACACAGCCTTTGTTACTTTAGCCTTGTAGAGTCATAAAAGCAAGTGTCTCATGAAAAGTGTGGTGTTAACCATGGGTTACAAGGATCTGGGGACTTCAGACCAAGTCAGAACTCCTGATTTCAACTGTCCAATGTGCAACACACTGCAATGCCTGCAATGAAGCCACAGGGGAGCTCCAAGCTATGCTTGTTTCTTAATGAAGCCTGTCATAGAGCCTTCCTCAGGACACCCAGCACTCCAGACACACAAGCACAGCCCATCACCCCACACTAGGTCCAAACTCGTCCTCCTGCAAGCCGTGCACCAAATCTGAGGTCCCATCTGGGTTGCTGCTGCCAGACCCTGGCCCTGGTCAGGACCTGAGGAAAATCAGGGCTGTTCAACAGAGAGGGAAAGCAGCTGTTCAGCAGGAAGGAGAATCTCGGGGAGAGCTTTGTCCATGGCTGTGAAGCACCCGGGGAGCAGAGAGAGGAGACAATGGTGAGGTGCCCTTCCCTTTGAGGTGGTAAAGCTACAACCCATCAAGAACACAGTTGGCAGTGGGAAGACTTGGGACAACACTTAGAAAGGGATAAAAGCTGGGAAAACTGCAGCAGCCAAAAAAATCCCCTCAATATACACAAAGGTGATGCACACTGTCAGCCACATCCTTATCTAACCACTTCTCCAACGCAAGAGTGCACAAGGCAGCTGGGAGCACCTGGCCAAGCCCAGTGGCCACCAGACCAGTCAGTCTGCAGGGAAGATGCTCCAGCAGGATTCGTTCAGTTATTGCATTAGGGGTGTTTTGCTGCTTTTACGCTGTAGCAAAGCCTGGCTGTTTCACTATATGTGTCATCACGATGCCTTCAGCGCTTCTGGAAAGGTTACAGGAACCAGAGGACTGGTGATCAGGTGAGAAATTCAGTTTCCGACGCCTTTTTTAAATACTAATAAATGCTCAGCCTCTCTGGCTATGATAAAAAGCTAGAAACAGACCCCAAGTGTATTCCAAAGGCGGAAAGACCAGAAGGCAAGGAAAAAAAAAGGCCCCAAATTTTATTATTTTGTATAATTGGAGAGCAGACACCGTCTGTAGCACGCTGCCATTGGGGACTCTGGATTTCTAATAAGAAATCCATGGGGGAGTTAGGCATCGTTTCAGCAGCGTTGTGGCTGATTTACAGGGATGCACCTGGAGCCAGAATCCACGCCCCAAGTCGTCGTACTTCACTGAAAGCAAAAAATTTAGGCTCTGTTTGTAAATCCCTGCAAAAACTGGGTCTGCAGTGGAAACAGCCATAGTCCCTTAATTATAGCAGCGCTTGTGGGAGCTGCGATAATTAGGAGTTTCTGGTGTTCTGGAAATCAAAGTCGTTTCTATTCTCTTTTTTTAATTAATTCAGGCTTTTATCTATGAAAGTGGAGATGAATTAAGGTTCTGCTCTGGGCAAAGTGCAATGATGCTAGTGGAATCTTTGGCACGGTGAAGCCAGTGGACCCCAGGATTTGGGCGATGTTCCTCATGCTGCAGCATCGCTGGCCTCCAGTTCTTGGTATTTCTGAGAAACAAAGGGGGAAAAAAGAGGAGGGAGACGTGCCCCAAGCAGGACTCACCACATCAGACACATATCACAGGGACCTGCTGCACGGGGACATGTGTCCGTGTATCCATAGCAGAGGACAGACAGTCTGCCAGCGGGAATTAATGCACGGCAGATAACAGACACCCAGCACTATCACCTCCCCACACTGGAAAGGGTGAGTCCAGCTGCATAAAAATCATAGGATTGGTATAAAATCCTGATTTTTTGTTTGTTTAAACAAGATGAATGTTAGGGATCCTTTTCATTTCACCCTGGACTGCTTGATTTTGGGACTTTTTTTTCTAGCAAGCCCCTAAGGACAGGAAATCACACTCAAAACCCATGTGATTGTTAGAAGATGACGACAGCAGCATGGGAGTTGTGGTAAAATCATGAGATAGGACCAAAGTGGGTGCCTTCATGGTGAGAAATCACAAATGCACGGACAGCAGAGAGGGGTTTTGAGCAGTAAATAAAGCCTCCAGCTGATGGGACAACCACAGTGCTGAAAACAGGAGCATCTGCCACCCACCAGAGCTGAAGGCAACAGCCCTAGCTAGTATATTGCAATTAAACCACACACATAGCTAATCAATCAAATCCATCCCTGACGATGTTATCAAGGAGCTGTCTAGAAATGATCCTTTATGGCAAAGTCTATTTATAGATCAAAGAAATCCAGACCCATCCTGGACAAGCTGCGCTCCAGTTTGGGGCATCTCCATGCCTCATCATTTCCCATGCTGCTGGTTCCCAAACCGCAGGCTCAGCAGTAGAGCTGTGCCCCAGAGCAGCTTTGTGTTGGATTAAACTGTTCTCCCAGGAAAAAAAAAAAAAACCAACCCAAATTCTGCATTTCAACATCCACCTCGTTTCACTTTTGGTCTGTTTCTCCTTTTCCTACTAGATGGCGCCTGCATGACAGGCAGCGACGAGCTCCGGCAGCGCCAGCGTGGAGCATCTCTACCAGGTCTCCTCCGAGAAGGGCTGATAAATGACATTTTTCTCCGAAAAGCCAGGCAGCTGCGGAACCGATAACCTGCCAGGAGCTGATAAGCAGCGTGGAGCCGTTTGCTGGCAGCACCACATTAACTCTGCTTTCCCACCGACTTCCCCAGGGGATGCTGCCGGACCCCCGGGGTGGGGCACAGGGCCCCTCCAGACACTTAACTTAGGGTATTTTGGGTGTGTGTAAACCTTGTATGGACAATTCCAGCCCGAGCATCCTCCTGAGCACCCTGGCAGGGTGCTTGGGCTGAATGGGTGTGGGTGTGGACCCCCATTGACTTTTAGCACTGTACAGCCCCTGCACAGCCCCTGGAGGGGAGAAGGGCTATGGGGCTAGGGCACATCCCTCCCCACCTGGGATACTCTGGAACCTGTAACCTGCCTGCAAGCTGCTCCCCTCTGCCTGCTCCCTCCTTGCAGCTCCATGAGGATACAGCCAGGTCTGTCCCCAGTGCCGTCGGGATTCAGCATCACCCCAGAAGCAGAGCTGAGGAAAAACACAAGCTGCTACTTCTTCACCCAACATAGTTTGCCCAACTCCAGCTTCACAGAGCCATCACAGCTCCCCCCAACCCCTTTTTTGCAGCCCCCTAGCTCATTCCCCCCGCACGTGCTCTCTGTTTCACAACCACGCCGAACTCATTCCTGGCCTCCGCTCGCTGGCAATAATTAACCACAGGTTATCAATTCCACCTCGCCTGCATTGTACATGCACCTTTCCAGCCTCCCAGCTCCTTTCTGGGCTGGGCAGTTTCAGCACCACTGGGCCATGTACCAGTAGGAGCTTTGTGCCGGGAAACCCGCATGACGCTACTGTTGTGCTCGTAACCCAATTTCCCAACTCCAACGGCAGCACTGAACCCTGAGAGAGCAGCTTCCAGCCCAAAACACAGCTCTGGAAAGGCTGGAGAGGACATACATCTACCAACCGCCCTGCCAGGCAGGTTTGGTTTGCAAACTGTGAGTTTAGCACTTGTTATCCCTGGATTTCAGGGAAAAGCGAAGCCATTCCCTTGCTGTGACATTGTGGCTGGCAGGGTGGGACAGTTCCCTAGCTCTGCTTTTGTCAAGGTATTTGCTCAGGTGTTGGCCTCTGGTGCATGCCCAGGTACACCTTGGTGATGGACCCAAGGGAGCTGGCAAGGAAGCTTAGGGACCACTGCCTTGGTGTCTGGGTATGAATTGAATCCTGGGCATGTCCTGGGACAGAACAGGGCCATCCACATGGGGAGCAGGAGGCAAGCTGGCCCGGTGCACCCATCCAAGCAGCCACCTCAGATGCCTCAAGCATCCCAGGGAGAGTCCTGAGACACAACGTGAGAGGTAGGGGCTCCACACAGCTCGCTGCCTGGCAGCCAGGAGCTGCTGAGGTTCATCTGCTCACCCATGCCACGCTGTGCTGGCACATGGGCACTGGCAGAGCCTGCCAGCCCCAGCCCTGAGCAGATCCAAAGCAACTGCCCACACCCGCAGGGAGGGAAGGATGGGAAGGAGGGGGTGCAGGTGGCATTGTGGCTGACAGGGGCACGGCCAGCTGGGCACAGGGACACAGATGGTGCTGCCAGAGAGCTGTGGCTCTGACCACCATGTGATGGGCCAGGAAAGATGATTGCTGGGTGAAGAAGGGTTCAGCTGACACAGGGAAAACCCTTGCTCTGGACCAGCATGGAGAAAGAGGAAAAAAAAACCCAGATAAAGATGCAGAAGCACTGTTCAAGTCCAGCATGAGTCCAGCACATTGAGTATCTGTGGGCAGAAGAGAGATGAAGTGATCCTTCAAGCAAGCCACCTGATGCAAGCCTGCCTCAGGTCACCTCATCAGAAACATGGCTCCCAAGGGCATTTTTTGAGCAACCAATGAAACCAGTCAAGGACTGGCTTTAGCTACCCACTGAGATGACTGCAGGACTCAAACCATCCAGCCTGGAGAGGGCTGGCCAGGGGTCTGAGGAAAGAGAGACGGGCATAAAATGGGTGTTCATTTTGAGGTGCATCTGTGTGACAGAAAGATGGAAAAGGAGAGGATATTTTGGTGAAAATGATGGCAGAAGAAGTCCTCCAAAGTTTGCTATTCCTAAAAAAAGGAAGTGAAAACTTAAAAAAAAAAAAATAGAGAAGATTTCGGTGCTTCAGGATGAAGAAACCCCAGAGGGTTGGTCATTACCAAGGAAATGATCCTAAACCCGTAACAGCAGCTTTGCCCTGTGCAAGGGAGAGAGGTACAGAGGGAGACCCCCATGGTGCAACCACGGCTTTACAGGGACCTGAAAGATCAAAGAGGAATCATGGAGGATGAATGGCAAGGACCAAGGCAAACAGGGCAATACCTATGGGTTCTACACATAAACTAAAAGGCAAAATTTGTCCTTCACATGATGTGGGAGTGCAGGTTACAAGATACAGAAAGCACAGGAATGCTCAATGCTTTCTTTAGCCTCCACAAAAGGTTGACTGTGGCATATGAATTATCAGTAATATATGCATGGGTGGGTAGGGGCCACAACCAGGAAGAAGGTGGTATGGATGGACAAAGGCATGATGAAGTGCAGCTTCTCCTAACCATGCCAGTGTTTTTTCTCACCTCCCCAGTATTCCCCAATACCCAGGGAACTCGCAGCATCGTGATTTACCGCTTACACATCCCCAGCCTCTGAAGCTTATCTCTTACCCAAGGTCCAGCTGCCAGCAGCCACCAATGCAAGCTTTCTCCTGTGATCCCACATCTTTGCAGCAGCCTCCCTGTATCAGCAGGTTCCTGCATCTCTCACCCCCAGGAATGTGAGAGTGAACAGTGGTGGGTAACCCCCTGAGCCGGGATGGCCCTGGCTGGCTGCTGGCCCCATTCGCAGACAGCACACAGGCAGAAGGGGGACATCCTCAGAGGACAGCGGTGACAGTGGGCTGACATGGCTAAAATCAGGGCTTGCCCAGGAGAGGGGGAAGAAGTGGGACTCATTTCCTAGCAGGAAACCACACCCCGTGTGCAAGGTGGGCACAGAGGGGGTGGCAGACGGCAAAGACCAGGAGATTAGGAAAACCCTCCTAAGTGCAGAGCGGGAAAGCATGCCAGGCTGCACATCCCTCCACGCAGGCTTCAAAGCCAGATCACACCAGCATCTCCCCAGCTACTCCAGAGTCCAGGGATGGATGAGAGAATCCCTCCCGAACAACACGCTACGGCCGGCCCCTGGCAGCGGGTCCGAGCGGCCGTGCGAGGGGTGGTGGTTACAACAGGCCAACTCTCTCCCGGTGCGGGGATGAGAGCCATTATCAGCTCCGCACCCCCTGGCACCGCTTTCCGCAGCAAGTGCACGGCCCCTGATAGCAGGGCGAGAGGAGCACCGAGCCGCACCCTCCCGGTAAAATGAAATACCGCCCGGCTCCGAAACGCGCTTGTACATAGAGAATGAAGGTCTGTCTGCCTCCCGACACTAATGGACCCCGCGTCCTGACCGTACCCATGCCCCGCCGTCCGTGTGCGTCTAACCGCGGCACGGCTGCTGCGCCGCCCGGGCGCTGCGGGCTGCGGGGCTGCCGGTGGGGCCGGGGC
>VZTU01003022.1:195404-252571 GCA_013400835.1 Zapornia atra | reverse complement strand
CAGCGCAAAGCGGGGGTGGCGCGGCGCGGCTCCGCGCGGCAGGGAGGTGCCGCAGGGGGTGTCCCCGCACGGGGTGACTGTCCCGGGTTCGCGGGGCCTCTCTCGCCGCCGTGCGCTCGGTGCCGGGGCTCCGTCCCGCCAGCACCCACCCCGACCCGGGGATCCCCGCGGCGGGGGGGGGGAGCAGGGGCCGGTGTCCCAGGGCTCGGGTAGGGGTGTGCGGGCCGGCGGCGGGAGCGTCCCCCGGGACGATCTGTGCTGTGGCCGCCTCGGTGCGAGCGTTGTTGGGTTTGGGGCTGGGGCCAGGTCCTAGCCAGAAATTTCGGAGGGGGCAGGTGTGTCCCAAATCCGGAGGAGGGGGTGTCACTCGGAAGAGGCCGGTGGGATGCTCATCCACAGCAGCGCTGCGATGAGGGGTGACGGCTTGGAAGTGCTTTTCCGCGGCTGTCGGACACGTCCGTACAGGTCCGGGAAACTCCCTGGCACCGGGCACGAACCTGCCTGGAACTGGGCAGTTTCGGCTCTTGCCAGCAGACTCGCGGTTTGATCCCCCGGAGCGCCGTGGGATGGCGAGGTACAGAGGGGTCACAGCTCGGGCTGTGCGCCTCAGAGAAGCGCCCTTTGCGCTTCATTCCACGGGTTTATTCTCATCTCTCCGGATGCTTTTCAGGGCTTCTTCCTGCAAGGGGGAAACCAGCACCAAGATTTAAAAAATCTTGGGAAAAATCTTGGCTGGGGCCCATGGTCCCTCAGAGGCGAGTGGGGAGCGGTGGTGTGGCTTCTGTACTGATACAGGAGCTGGGGAAAGGTACAAGGGTTGGATGCGCTGTGGGGGGCACTTGGCATTCGATCCATGTCGGAGCCATGAAGGATGAAAGCGGTGAAGGAGTTGGAGGGGTGACTTTGTAGTAGGACCATCCCACAGGTGACTGTGACCTGTTGTGGGACTGTCCCTGTCCTGTGACCCTGGCCAGGGTGTGAGCTCTGCTCGGGGAGTGTGTGAGGCCACAGCAACCCCTTTGCTGAACAACTGGGGGGCTAGGGGGAGCTTTTATGTTCATAACGCCAGCACCCCACTGATCAGAGAGGAGAACGGACGGGTGCTGAGGACCTCACATCATTTCCCTCTGTATATTATGCTTGTCCAGCATGCATGGGTCTCACTAAGACATTGGGGCCCTTGGGGGATGGCATGCTGTGCACCCGTGCACACATGCACTGAACTTCTCTCATCCCAGAGAAGGTACCATTATACATTATAAATGCACAGAAAAATGCCTTTTGAGGCACGAAACCAAAATTGAGAGACAGCAGGGGAGGAGGAAGGCTGTCGCCTCCAGCATCAACACTCTGTGGGCTGAGGAGATGGAGGACTAATGAGATTTAAATACTATAGCAAGCTTAATTTTTTCTTGTCTTTTAAAATCGCATTTGCCATGAAACAAACGTACAAGATCACATAGTCACTGCACATATTTGATTTCCTCCATAATTGTAAAGAAGAACATGTTGATGACTCAACAAGTCTTTGGTTTTTTTTTAAAAAAAACCCCACCAAACCCCAGGGGAACAAAAAGCATTTTGAAAGCACCATTATTTATTTAATTTTTTTTACTTTGCTTTTTGGTTTTGTTTCTGGTTTGTTTTTTTTTATTGTTAGGAAGCATGCTTTGACTGTGGCCTTGTAACTTCACACCCATAAATAGAAGCAGGTTTAGATTCAGGGGAAACACATTATTTCCGATGGTGGGAGAAGTAGGCCAGCCATGCCAGCTCTCTCCAGAGGTGGGGAAGGCACTGCCAGCTGTGGCAAGAGATGTCACATACCAAGAATTAAAACTCACCAATCTGTTACCTGTAACTCTACCATTGCTGAGCCAAATTAACTTTGCTGCCAACCCCACGGCAGAGGAAAATACTAATTATCTCCAAATTTTAAGTTACTGCTGCTTCATAGGGTAGTTTTCCCTGCAGCCCTACGGTGGATTAGGCAGCTTCCCATCTTTATCTAAATTTAAGCAAAATGTAGCTTAATGGAAAGGATAAAGCATTTTGAAAACATGTCAGGGGCGTGGGCATTTACATCCCATTTCCAAAAGCTCTCAGGTTCTTCAGGGCCTAAGTCACTTGGGCCTTTTGAAAATTGTTCCAAGGGTTTAAGGAACTGAGACAGAAATTCCTCCCATCCTTTTTTTTCCCAAGCCCTCAGGTTTTCAGTGAGTCTCTCCAGAGCCTTGATTGTGGTCACACGTGCCTGTGTGTTTCCATTGAGTTTGCATGAGTACACACCACTGTAGGCTTTGGAAAACATGTCCTAAGAGCTCCCCGTGGACTGTAGGCCTCAGGAACCAGCCTCTGTAGATACCAACACACTGCAGGTACTTGGAATAAAGTAACTTCTCACCGTAAGGGTGTGCTTGCCAAAGGTGGGCACAGAGGATGGATGGTGCTGCAGCAGAGCTGGCTTTAAGAAACACATTAAAGCCCATCAGAAACGGGTCCCAGATGGGCAGAACTGACCAGGCAGGCAGCATCAGTTCCATCTCAGCACAGGATGGCTCTCCTGAGTGGTGATGAAACGTGTGGTGTTGGCACTTGTCCAGCACACATGGGTCTCACAAAGTGGTTGGGGCCCTTGGGGGATGGCGTGCTGTGCACCCATGCACAGATGCACTAAACTTCATCCCAGAGAAGGTACCATTGGATTGGCACCAATTCTCCTGCTGCTGTATGCCGAGGTGTTCTCCTTCCCAGACACCACTCCTGCCCATCACAGCTGCTCAGCAGAGCAGGTATGTCCATGGCATGTCTCAAACATGGCCCAAGAGCAAGCACTGTATTCACAAGGCAGCACGATCACCACAGTCATCGCCCTTCTGTAGTCCTTTTCCAGTGATGCCACCTGCTACCTTCTCTTGCTTTTCCTCCAGCTCCTGCCAGGTCAATAACACTCCCTCTTCTTCCTCCTCTTCTGTTGGTCTCATCACCTTCTTGAAGGAGTGAGAAGAGAAATAGAAATATAGAATAGATGGCCTGAACAGGGCACACACAGGAGGACATTAGCAGCTCTGTGTCCCTCAACAGAAGGCAGCAGGTGAATTCACCTCCCTGGGCTGAGAGAGAGCCCTGTGCTCACAGGGTGGCGAGACCTGGCTCTGCTCTCTGGGATATCACAACAAAGGCACTTTTCTAGTGGACACAGGCAAACAGCCAGGGGCAGGAAGGGGAAGGCAGAGTGCTGGGGGTTCCTGGCACCTCAGGACAGTCTGTTGACTTTTGGTGGAGAGTACCTCTCTCCCATCCATCTCCCACCCCCCTGGAGCCCTGACCAGGGCCACCTGGTCAGCCAGTTGCGTTTGCCCTGTCTCCCCTCGGTATCTTCCCAGGAGCTGCTGGAAAGGTAGACGAGGCCCTACAGCAGCTTCCTTGCCTTTCCTGGGCAAAACACCCTGTTTCCATGGCTTTACACATTCAGGGCTCTCCCGGAGCTACCTCTGTGCACTGTGTGCCGTGCTGGGCTCCAAGGGAGGAGGCAAGAGATCAGCAGGAGCCACACTGAACCCGTGCCATCGGCTGTATCTTCCCTCTACCCCAGCCTGCCTTCCAGACCATCTCCCCTCAGTGTGGTCCTGGGCATCCTCTGAGTCTCTATGAGAATCAAAATCAGAAGGGTGAGGGAGCACTGCTGATCTTGGAGACCCTTCTAACAGGCCCTGCAGCGCAGGAATAGCCAATCCAAATATTTTCATGCGCACACAGTGCAATTCCTGTGCGTCTTTCCTGGAAAGAAGTAAAGAGGTTTTAAAGGGCTGGAGCCTGCCAGCTCCCTGCGGCGACCGCTGAAGTTCACCATCTCCAAAGCCCTCAAGCTCCCAGCAGAACAGCACACGCTGCCCAGAGAAGAGCAGAAGAGATGTTCCCCGGCTCAGTTCAGGCAAGAGCACCTCCTCCCATCGTGTCTGGCCGTAGGGCATTATTAGATCTACCTGAGAAGCTTCTGTAATCTGGGCTTCTTGGCTGCTTCCCTGCTCTCCCCACACTTTGGGAGGGGAGGGGTCAGAAATGGGTGAGTCACTGTGAGATAGTCGTTAACTTGGTAAGAGGAACAATCAAATTAAGACCCCAAGAGAAGGCAAGAGAAGCCACGCAGAACTTCAGTATGGCCCCAGAGTTGTTGTAAACCATCCCTTTACACCACTTAAAAGCTATGAGATGATAAGCAGGGAAAAGAGCCTTTTTATTCAGAGTCACATCAGCCGGATGAAGTCATGTGTGCTATGTCAGCATCAGCACTGCGCTACCAAACCTTGTCTTGCTTCAGGCCTGTGCTCTCCATGGTCATACAATGAAACCTCTGGGCTTTCCAGAACTTCAGTTTCCCATTTCGCAAGATCTTTTAGCAGAAGAGCAGATGAAACTCCTCAGACAAGGGCACTGCAGCAGAGAAGTGGTCACTGCAAAGAGAGCCCTTGCCTTTGAGGGTATATTTGGGAGAGGAGAGTTCGGGGCTACCTCTGGCAGAACATACTGGTAACTGTCCTTACAAGTACCTAGTTTTGATGAGAAGAGCAAGCCAAAAGTTCATTTTCCAGTTGCATATTGTAGGTGGGTGATTTTTCTGCTCAGCATTAATGTTGCCCACATTTAACCTGGGGAAGGGAAATTGTCCCTGCGAAGGGACCACAGGCTGATGGAAAACTGTAGCCAAAATGTCAGAGCTTGTGTGGGAAAAAGACACTGTTTTGCACCGGTGGGGAATTCTGGTAGCCTCTTCTCCTCCGCTTTCCCCTGTTTTGAAAGATGTTTTTGAATTTTGGTCGCTGTGAAGAACATCCTGTGGTCAGGGATATGCCTTTGGCTTCACAGCTGCCTTCCAAAAACAACAACCTCCATAATTATCCATGTGTAAACCAGGGGGTGTACTGAGTGGGGAGGGTTAGTGCCTGTCAGCCCGTGTTTTCATTAGTGGGTGATGGAGTCAGGAGGCACATACTGAACTTGTTGGTGACACTGAGAGGAGAGGGGCTGGAAACATTCTAGAGGAGAGATTAAGAACTGAGGATGGGGACAAATTGGAGAATGGTCTAAAAAAACAAGGCACGTGCTGTGTGGTAGGACCGACTGACCATGCGGACACCAGGTGAGCGACCGACCAGGCAGAGGCTGTGGAGAGCCAAAGGACAGGGTGATGGGCACCGTGGCCCTGAGTCAACAGGGTCACACGGTTGTGCAAAAGCAAACAGCATGCTAGGATGAAGAAAGAGAAGTGGCACATTGGGAAAGCAACATCTCTGTTCCGACTGGTGCGTTTTACAGGCTCAATTGGACACTGCAGTTCTGGGCATCCTCCAAGAACAATGAGAGCAAGGAAGAGAGGCTGAGTGGTCAGGCACCCAGCAAACAGCAGCTCTGAGGAAAGAGCTGGGTTTCACTCAGGCAGGACAAGCCAAAGGGAGCTGTGAAACCCATCCTCGAGGTGCAGAATGTGTCTGCAGAGGATGGGGGCAAATCATTTATTGTTCCTTTGGGGAAAGGACGGGAAGCAGAGAGGTTAATTGGATCTGGAGATAGAAGGGAGAAAGCTGGGCTCTGCAGGAGCTCACAAAGTGGTTTTAACAGATAAGCCCCTGATAAATGAGATAATCAGATAAACACGTGCCCTAGGGCAGGGATGAGACCTGCAAATGGACAGTGCACTGGGGTGGAGAGCAGTGGCAGGGGGACATGTAGCATCCCCAGGAGCCTGCAGTAGGTAGAGGAGTCCACAGCAGCCCTGCAGCTCTGACAGCAGGTCTGGGGTCACAGCAGCCTCACAGCAGGTCTGTCCCCACCGTATTGCAGGGGACACCCTCAGCATCCAGTGATGCCCACTCGGAGCACGACCATCTCCACCAGGGCAGGACCCTGTCCCACCTCCCCACCCCCGTGGTAGAGGAATGGGGTGAACAGCCCCCTCCCTGTCCCCCAACAGAGCTTTCTGCCCCACGTGCCCCATGGACAGAGGGACTGAAGGAGCCCAAAGACGGCAGTGGTGGGGGGACCAGGCTCCCAGCACTTCCTCATTCTTCTGGCTGGGCTGGCATCCCAGGCAGGTTTGCAACACGTGTTTCTGGCTGAAGTAGTACAGACAGTTGATTCACTCACTGTGCCAGTTCCTGGTTTGCACTGCTGGGGAGTTAACTCTGCTTTGGAAGGAGAAAGAGGAAAGAGGCAGCGAGCCTGGTTCCTCCCCACACTCTGCTTTCCCTCACTGCAGAGCTGAGGAGTTATTTCCAGTCAGCCCGGGCAAGCTCTCCTCAAAAGTGCACCCGAGCTGAGGCCAGAGCAGCTTTGGATAAGCCCTTTTCTTCCTGAAATCTGTACCAGTCCCAACAGGTACATGGTGCTTGCTGTGCTGCTCAGAGAGACGCATGGGATGTAGGGAAGAGATTTAAACATTTTCTTTTCCCTGGAAACAATTTGGCTCTAGCAAAAAAAGAAGAGAGCGTTTCTGCTCACAGCAAGACCCGAATGGAGACTTCAGGCTCTGAATGCTCCTCCCCAGCTGGTACTTCCTGAGGGTTAACACAGCAGGAGATGCGGGCGGACATGGCACAAAGCACAGGGCTCTGCAAACAGAAACTTTAGGGCTTTGATTTCATGGTTCAAAGGTCCCTCCATGCAGACTGGAAGTCTCCTGGGGGCAGGACGCGCTGTGTGTGTGTTTGTGGCACCATGTTCCAAAGGGACCAAACCCAGGGCAGAAAGCAGGACGTTCCTCTGCCCTGAGTTGACCAAGGGCTCTGCTACATCAGTCGGTTGGTTCCTCCTGTGGTTTGCCAGCCTTTCAACCCACATGCTCATTAAGGGATGCAGATAATAATCATGTGCTTTATCTCAAATAACTCCCAGCACAAAAGCTGAGGCACAGAGGAGGCTCTGTGATGACCTGCGCTGGATTGAATTCACAACACTTGAGACTGTTGTGGTCAGTCTAAACAAAACCTGACCTCAGGGAAGACACCGATGTGCTTGTTTTTGCTGAGATACTGCTGGCATTCACTCCTTGTGTGAGGCTGAGCCCAGAGATGAGCTTTTGTCCAAGCAAGAACCAGTGTGGTTGGAGCAGGCAGTACCATTCCTTGGAGCTCCTTATGGGATTGCTGCCATGTTCTTCAGCACAGTGTGACCCAGCAATACGTTTAAGACATTGCTTTTTCTATTAGAGTAATTGCCAAACTAAGTCGGATTTTATCTGATAAATCTGAATACTGAGGCAGTGAAATGGGTCTTGATTTATTTTTGGTTTTGGCCAGAACTGAAGTGACGCCCATGCTAGACCTCAGGCCCGTCCTTCTTCAGGGTTTGCAACTCAAACACAGCCAGACAGCGAGTTAGAGGAACTGGCTAGGCTATCCTCCTGCACCAGAGTATGTGAAAGGGGCCGAAAAAGATGGTCTTGTTGTTAAAGACATGGTCAAGAATATCAGGGTCTTCCCAGGCAAACTTGCCAGAGTTTGGTTATCATTAGTATCTCGGTCCCCTGTGTCTGCCAAAAGAGGATAACTACTGAGCCAGCTCCCCGTCAGCCCTGGGGGTGATCTGCTTGGCAGATTGCCCCTGCTGTGAGCCCAGAGACACCTGGAAGGGCTCCTGCAGCCCAACTCTATCCAGAATGGCTGCCCTGCTGCAAAACCTGAGCAAGGCTGCGCAGTGTGGGTGGAGAGGCAGAAAAACCTTGTTTGCCTGGCGCTGAGCCTAAGCTAACAGGCTCTGCCAAGCCTCAGGTGCAAAATACGTTGAATTATCCGTGTTTTCTTCTGTGAGAGCCCCTCCCTCCCTCTGCCTGGGCAACAGAGATTTGACTGCTTCATTTCACCCAGCTTTGGTCTGTCTGATCCCATTCTCTGGGACAGGAGTGGCCTTCTGGCTGGTTTTGGTAGGGTGCCTGGCAGAGGGGAGCTCCCCGTCTCGCTCCTTGCCCATTGCTGCCGTTGTCCCATGGATAATGGCAGCAGTTACAGTGCAGGCGACGAACGCAGAAATAAGTGTGACAGAGCCAGGCACAGCATCCCCACGCAGCGATACAAGGGTGTCATTAATAGTCCAGCTGAAGAGCAGCTTTACATTGTATTAGATATTTTAATTAGGGAACTGCTTCCCGGTTTAGGATTGAAGCTAGTTTGCTTTCACTGGGCTGGGCTTTAAATCATCTTGTAGCTTCCTCAGTAAGACACCGATCTCTTTGACTTGTACGTGCCTGTAACTCCATGGGGGTTCCTGATGGGACAGATCGATAGATGAGGTTTAACGAAGGCTGCGGCCTGCTAAAGACGTGTCCCAGCGCTGTGGCGCTCGTGGTGCTCTGAGCCGCCTCTGTCTCTGGGTGACTCGGCAGCATCCTGGCCCGACACTGGCTTTGGGTGGGTTGAAGATGGTAAGTCAGAGGAGGTGGCAGGAGCAGGGGTGTTCTGTGTGCTCCGCAGAGGTACAGAAGTACAGAAGCCTGGTGCCTAGTCAGACTCTCCATTTCCAGGCATTTGTTAGGCAGAGACCACGGCATTTGTCTTGGCGAGATGGTTTTACAGTGAAAGAGGGACCTATCTCCCCCTCCTTTTGGGGGGGATTTTGGCATGGGGCAGTGATGGCAACACAACCTGCAGTGGCAGACAGCAGCCGGTGGCAGGAACTGAGCTGCCCTCCCACCAAGGGCTGTGCGGCAGGGACACGTCCTGCTCCAAACCCCAGGCAGTCCAAGTACAACCGAAATAATCACACGAAAATCTACAGCAAACATTCTGAGGCTTCTTCCTTTCAAACTACCCTGCTGACTTCAAAGGCCGCTTAATTCTGTCTTCCTTTCTAATCAAAATAAGCGGAGACGGCAAAGCTGTTTATCTCCAAACATTGCCAGCATCTCTCTACGTGCTTGTGGCAGTTACAGGACAGAGAAAGCACACTACAAGACAATTTGCTTGCAGCAAAATTTGCATCCCCACACAAGCAGAGAGCAAGAGCTTTTGAGGTGCTTTAGACTGATTATTAAACGAGTCTGCAGGCAACCACCGCTTTGTCACTCTGAAAGTTGATTTCTCTCCCCTTGGCTGAGAACCAGGGATGTGTCTCTCTATTTTGGGATAATATTTTGTGTGTACAGGTGGTGGAAAAGGGGGGGTGGGGGGTGGTCGGAAAGAAAGCTCATTAGGCTGAACAATAGCGTCAGCCGGAGAACAAATAGTTCTGTCCACAAATAAATTTAGATGGAGCAAGGTTTCTGAAAGAGTAAAGCAGTCAGCTTCTGAGAAAGCACCCGATAGGAAGGGGCCAGAAGGAATTAAACCCAACATCTTTTCAGATGGAGCTGCTTTGCTTTACATTAGGGGTTTTGCAGTAGGGCTGGCTGTGGACGAAGAGGACAGGTCTGTCTGTACTGCTCTCCAGCATTCCTCTTGACTGAGCTCCACTTGTCAGGTTGCACTTGACCTCGAGAAACCCCAGGCATTCCCTTCTCCCTACTCACTGATGTGTTTTTCCAAGCTGACAGCCATTATCATCTCTCTCACTCTTTCCTCATGTCCCTCTTCTAGTTTCATGCTCTCTTTGCACCGTGCAGGTCAGTGTGCAGATTCATACGGTGCTGTAGTAGCATTTTCAGTGGTGGTGTGGATGCCTTTCCCAGTAATTCCTGGATGAAACATCGTAGTGGCTGTGGTTCACAATGGGCTGTACCTCAGGCAGCAGTGTGGCACGGGCAGCAGCCTGGGCTAGCCCTGCTGATGCAGCCAGCACCACCAAATCAGTCTCGCAGCACGCGAACAGAGCAGGAGCAGAAACCTTCAGAGCAAAGTGTGAGTAAATCTGAGTTTAACAGGACTCTCTTACTCACCCAGAGTATGAAAGAAACTCTGCATGATATGTGGGGAGCGGAGGAAAGGTGTCATTAAAGTCATCACACCTTTCTTTGGCTGTTGTTTTCTCCTGAGAGCACTTTCAAGAAAACATCCCTTTGGTCTGTGGGACAGGGGGATGCTTGGTGTGAGGCAAGGAGAGCAGACAGACCTCTGCCACAGAGCAGTACTCTCACCATAGCCGTGACTTTCCTTTAGTCCAGAGAAGTGAATTATAGTTTCAAGGTCCATCTGCCGAAGGTGTTTCATGGGCTGGACTGGGAGACCATAGTGGCTCTGTGAGAGATCTTCTCCCACAGTAACTCAGGCAGTGTTGGATGTGTGTCTGTCAGGGCGAACCAAGCTGGTAGTTTCGGTTACTGCGACCTTCAGATCTTTTATTTCTGGGTGGTTTGAACAAATTTAGAGCTCATTAAAGTATATATTTAGTTGGGGTGGGGGTGGGGTTATGCCCATAGGCAGCACATGGGCATATGTCAGTCATGAATTTTGGTGCTCGGGCACTGTGAACGAGGAGATCCGCAGATTCTCCAGAGTAAAGATTGACTGTCCTAAATGATCATCACTTCTCAGTGCTCACTCCCTTTCCCGAATCACTTACAAGCTTGTTGAACAATGCAGATCCTCAGGAGAATCCCTTGATAACCTGTTCCCATTATGAAAATTATTTATTTCTTCTTACCCTTTGTTTCCCATGGGTAGCTATTCATGCAGAAGCGCCCTTCCCCCTTTGCACCACTTCTGTGCCAATCCCAGAAAAGCCTTGAGTGGATGAAGGACATTTCCAAAAAGCCAATGAAAAACACAGCCTGCGCCAGGGACCAGGTCACCCCATCAGAGCGGTCACCTTCACTCTGAAAGAACTTGACTAGCTACAAGGCAAGATCATGCTCTGCCAAAACCAGGTTGTCTCAGTCCCCAGTATATCAGGAGTTTGTTAATTATGGTCTTTATTGTATTCTCTACCAGTGGGCCCAATGCCAAAGGCAGATGTCCTGGTGTGTATGTTCCCTGGGCCACCTCCTGAGCACATTAAAAACCTGCCCTTAAGGAGTTTGGTGTGCCTTAAAGGTAAATTTGCCATTCCTTAAAGGCAAGTTTGCCATTCCTTAAGCCAAGAGACACTTTTCCTGCCTGATTTGCATCTGTCCTCCAGAGCTGGCTGATGTGCTGCCCCTGAATTTATTGATCTGCTTAAAACCTCTCCATGGCCTCAATATCTAATCTGTTACGGAGAGCAGAGTGTTACAGGGCAAAATTCATTAACGTTTGTAAAGCTCATCAAGATCTTTCATAAGCAAATCCCATCATGTTTTAATATATTTTTTAAATGTCACGAGTAAGTTCTCATTACTCATTGAAGAGCTGAAGCAAACAGTGCTCGCCAGACCCAAATATTGGAACAGGCAAGGGCTGCAACTCTTCACTTACCACTTCTAGGACGCTTCCAATTCAGCATAAACTCCCTGCCTTGATTCTGCCCCCAGATCAGAAGGCATGCACCAGCCCCCCAGCTCTCCCAAATGTGGGCTCAGGGATACCCATGAACCCCTGTACCCAGGCTTTTGAGAAGATGCCTGTTGTCTCCATGGGGCTTGGAAAGCTGCTAGTCCTGGTCACTGTTAGGATTGGGCTGGCTGCATGAGATGCCAGCATGAAGAACAGCAAAGGATGGATGACAGCAGCCTGGTCTTGGGTCACACAAACTCAGGAAACCTTCCTAAAACTCTTTGCCTCTAACCCAGCATAGTGTTTTGTCCCCCTCCAATGGTGCTTGTACACCACTGCACGCTTACTAGCAGGTTTGGCTTGTGGGTCCTGAGCTACTGGGACAAAACCCACACGCGCTTCTGTTCAGGTGGCCTAAGTGGCTTTTTCCCCCGTGACCACAAGCAGATATTGTCTGGGTCTCTGCAAGAGCTTCACAATGAGCTTGCATTTCCCCTTGTTTTTCCTGCCAGGATGTCTGGAGGAGACATGGCCAAACCCCTCCTGGGCCATGGGAGCATGGACGGTGACCCCAGCATCACGCCTGCGGCCGGCCGCACCATCGGGGTGCTGGGGAGCGGGGACTTTGCACGGTCGTTGGCCATCCGCCTGGTGTGCTCTGGGTTCAAGGTAGTGGTCGGCAGCCGCAACCCGAAGCGCAAAGCTGGCCTCTTCCCTTCTGCAGCAGAAGTCACCTTCCAGGCTGATGCGGTGAAGAAGGCGGATGTCATTTTTGTGGCAGTTTTCAGGGAACATTACTCCACCCTCTGTGATCTGGCTGACGTGCTGGCGGGCAAGATCCTGGTGGATGTCAGTAACAACACTGAGATCAACCACCACAAAGAGTCCAACGCTGAGTACCTGGCTTCCCTCTTCCCAGCCTGCACCGTGGTCAAGGGATTTAACGTGGTTTCTGCATGGACGCTGCAGTCGGGTGCCAGGGATGGAAATAAGCAGGTATTGTTTCCTTCTGACGAGGGCCAAACCCCCGCTGTTTCAACAGCTGGAGTCTGGGAGCATCAGCAGATGGTGCAGCCTTAGGCTCCAGGGAAAGGGGTCCAAGTGCTGGCTGTGGCATCCAGAGACCACCCCAACACTTCTGCATTCCCTTACTCAGGAATGAAAGACCCCTCAGTTACTTTAGGCTTAGCCTTTGGAGCTTCTGCCTAAGTGAAAAGTAGCACTTACTTGTCTATCTAAACCAGCCAGTGAAACAAACTGGTGGTGTGCATGTGAGACCTGCCCAGGAGAGAGGCCTTTGGCAGCCATGGTGAATCCCCATCAGAAAATGTGATGCTCCGTGGAGTATCACAGGTGTCCTTTAGCACAGCATCCCTCCCGGCGCGCTCACTCCTTGCAGCCTGACCTCTCTTTGCCCTGTGTGTGTCTTTCTGTTCGTTGCAGGTTCTGATTTGCTCAAACAGCCAAGAAGCCAAGCGCACTGTAGCAGAAATTGCTCAAGTCATGGGATTCACCCCTGTGGACATGGGCTGCATGTCATCAGCCTCTGAGATTGAGAACATTCCCTTGCGCCTCTTGCCAGCCTGGAAAATCCCCATCTTTTTGGCTCTGGGGCTCTTTCTTTGCTTCTTTACTTACAACCTGATCCGGCAGGTGATCCACCCTTACATCAGAGAGCAGAAGAACAAGTTGTACAAGATCCCCATCGAGGTGGTCAACACAACGCTGCCTTGCGTAGCCTACGTCATGCTGTCTCTCGTCTACCTGCCCGGGGTGCTGGCAGCCTGCTCACAGCTCTACTACGGCACCAAGTACAGGCGCTTTCCGGATTGGCTGGACCAGTGGCTCCAGCACCGAAAGCAGATCGGTCTCCTCAGCTTCTTCTGCGCAGCTCTGCACGCCGTGTACAGCCTCTGCCTGCCCATGCGCCGCTCCCACCGCTACCAGTTAATCGAGATGGCTGTCAAGCAGGTAACGTGGGTGCTCTTCAGGTCAGCAGCTGTAGCGATCTACACGCATCCAGGTGTTGGGTAGCAGGCTTCATATCTTGGCCTTTGCCCTGACTCCCCAAAGCATGTGTAGGACAGTGGGAATAAGCGGGTAGCTGTATGAGCACCTCTCCCACGAGGCAGTCGCACACCACCCATCCGCTCTGAGAACCGGCCGTCTCTGCAGGGTGTTGCCTGTGCATTGACAGACAGAGCTAGGATCAAACTCCCCCATGCCATTGCTCCCAGAAGCACGGACGAGCCTTTGAAGCCAGCCTTCCCCAGCACCTGGTGTGTCCAAGTTGAGGGCAGAGACAGGGAAGATCCTGGGAGGGGAGAAATCCAGTGCTGGAGGGAGCAGAAGGCCCCTCAGCTTCTCTCCCTAGATTTTGGAGATCCCTGTTTGCTCGCACTGATATTCACAATAGGTTCCTGCTAAGAGTATCCAAGTCGTAACCCAGGGAGTTTGTTTTGGAGGAGGTGTGTCCTCATCACAATGTGCTTCCAGGAGTTGAACAAAATGAAGGTGAAGAACTAGTCATAGCCTAAGAGAAGGAGGAAGTGGAGAAGGACTTTACAGCCTTACTGAGCCTCTCTGCAGTGTTTATCCAACCTTCAGGCAATTCAGCCAGCTCTGTAATCCAACAGTGCCTGGCAAAATAGGATGCTCCCCTTCTCCTGCCCCTGGCTTGTTGCTGCTTCACCCCGCTCCCTCCCAGGATGGCACAAGCTTTGTGCAGCTGGGTGAGGAACCTGATGAAGGAATTGCCCCATAACCAGCCTGCTTTCTGCACTGGGGTATTGTCCCAAGACAGAGGTTGGAAGGGGAGCCAGGCAGCTGGTTTTGGCAGCAGTGCCTGGTCAAAGCATCCATCAAATGACATCCCCAGCCTTTCAGCTCCAGCCACAAGCAGGTCCTTCTCTATTGCCAAAGTTGCCCATTAATCTCGGGCAAGCATCCTGTGTTCATTTCCCCTCTGCCTCCTGTTTTCTAGCAACATCTCTGTTTCGCAAATTAGACCCATTTAATGGGCTAAAGAGGACGGTTCTAAATGTTGCTCTTTGCCATGCAGCATAAAACCCATCTTCCCTTCCATTAGCATGAACAATTTCCCCCCTAAATGCACTTAAACCAAAGCTTATTAGGAGACTACTGCATATTCAAGCATCTGTATTTGTTTTCATGGCTTTAAACCGACTTCTCGTTCTAATTATCTTTCCAAATGCAACTTTGGGGCTCGCTGCTCTGGTTACGGGCTGTAGGAGCTGAGGGCATTCAGCAGGTCTGTGCAGGGGCTTCAGACCTGGGCCAGCTTTGTCCAAACAGCAGTGGGATAAAAGAGCATTCTCACACCTCCCAAACAGGCCAATAGCACTGGAGGTGTGACTAGGACCCTGTGTTCCTCCAGGAAACCTGCTTCTGACCCCAAAACACATGTAGATAAAATTCAGTTCCTCTATTCCCAAGCGCTCCGTTTTAACAAACCTTCATTGTCATGCCAGGCTATGGAGAAGAAGATGAATATCTGGGTAGAGGAGGAAGTCTGGAGGATGGAGATTTATATCTCTGTTGGAATAATTGCCCTGGGCTTGCTGTCGTTACTTGCCATCACTTCACTTCCATCCATCGCAAACTCTCTCAACTGGAGGGAATTCAGTTTCATTCAGG
Organism: Zapornia atra; assembly: GCA_013400835.1. Classification (NCBI taxonomy): domain Eukaryota; kingdom Metazoa; phylum Chordata; class Aves; order Gruiformes; family Rallidae; genus Zapornia; species Zapornia atra. The sequence goes on along the minus strand of VZTU01003022.1, from coordinate 237,578 downwards.
TAAAGTTGACATTTGCTGATGCCAGAGAGCGATTTTGCAGGCAGGCCGGCCCTCACACAGACCCCAGAGGTTGACTTGCTGTCCCAGCACATCCCAGCTCTGGCACAGCCACTGCAGGCTGTGTACCAGTGTCATGGGCAAACCCTACCGCTCCACACCTCCCCGTAGCCATGGAGCCCCTGCCTGAGAGGTGATGCTGAGCAGTGATGGGACAGCATGATGTGGTGTGACCCAGGGTTCACCCGGTCCTTGGAGGGAGCTGCTGTCTCAGGGGGAAGGGAAAATGTGATGTCATGGACACCCATGTGAGGATTTGTGGCAGGCTTTGCAGGAGGGAGGCTGGAGTGTCTTGGCTGAAGTTCTTTCACCCCACATTTTGCAGCGTTACTCAGAGACCCTGAGGAAAAACCGGCCTGGGCTTTGCCTGCACCCCCTGCAGAGTCCTCCCTCTTTTCCCCTCTTCCCCCCCTTTAGCTGCTCCCTCTCCATAGCTGAAAGCCTCCTGGAGTCATACAAAGCAGAAAGCCTGGGGTCATTCTGAGAGCTCAGGGAAGTTCCCTTCCGTGGGTGAGACCCCCCCTTGTTGCCGGTTGTGTGTCAGTCGTGCAGGACGTGTGGGAGATGCTGCGGGGAGTTTGCACCAGGCTGGGGTGGGCGGGCAGGCAACCTGCCATGGGGAGAGCTGGATGCAGGGTGCAGATCTGCCCTTGCATTCTGGGGAGAACCAGCCTCTGAAAAGCCAGCAGTGAGGAAAGCGCCTGGGAGGACAGTGCAGGGGACGGTTTGGCAGATCTTGAGTGCACCAAGTACTGAGTAGGCAGGTTTGAAAAGACCCAGGCTGGCCTGTAGAAATGTCAAGAGCTCAGGAATCACAGAGAACCATGTGGGATGTCAATGAAAAGTCCATGCCTGGTTCTAAAGAGTGAATTAGGAGTGTAATTTTTCTTTCTCCAAAGTCTCTCAGTGATTTAGGAGTCCTCTTCCCACTTACAGCCATATCCAAGTTCCCAAGGGCTGAATTCCCTTAGTGACCCAAGTCCAGCACATGGGACGTTCACAGCCCTGTCGCAGGGACTGAGTGCTCTCAGGGATGCACTTGGAGCTGGGCTGAAGGCTGAGGGGTAGCAGGGAGTGAACCTTCAAATGCTCCCTGTACATGACATGTGAACTGAACTGACTGTTCACTGCCTGAACAGTCCTGAAACCCCTGGATACCTGTGGCTCCACCACCACTGCTGCTTAGCGCGCACCAGGCTCTGAGCCCTGCATGGTACCCCAACATGTGTAAGCCCCAGTGGAACTCCATCCTGCTGCACCTTCCCTGTGGAGCCTCCCCTGCACATCACACCTGCCCTTTCAAAAGGGGCGGGCAGGGTTTGAAGGGGTGGGGGGGAATATCTATCACCCAGCCTCTCCCGTTGAAGCTCTGGAGCAGCATATCAATAATTCAATATTCATTAGAACAGGAGTTTGAAGCCTGCTCTCTGGCTTCCCCCACGAGCACCCCCATCACCAAGTCAGCTTGCCTTTTCTCCTCTCCTGCTGTGAGCTAGCGAGTAATTATTTACACTAAGTAGGAGAGTCTCGCCAGGAGAATCTGACCCCAATAGACCATCCCTCAGGGAGGAGGGAGACCTGCCTTTAAACCTCTCTTTCAGATCGGACAATGGGAGCATATTAATTCCCACCACTGTGTCTCAGGGGAGGGCTGCAGCTGCTGGGAAGTTGGGTAGATCGATCCTGGCTTCAGCATCTCATAGCCAGAATCCCAAATGAAGGGAAGTATCTCCTCACAGCCTGGAAGGAGGTGCTGAAACCCCCCACCCCGCGTTCTCCTTTGGCTCCCCAGGCTGCCTGGCAGCTGTCCTGGAGGGTGCTGGCAGCACGTAATGCAATATATACATTGTCACGGCAGGTGATGCTGCTGCCTCCTATCAGTGATGTACCATGACTGACAGCATCTGCCCTTCGGGACCCCTTCCCACGTCCTTCTAAGGGTTTGCCAGCTCTGGGACCGGAGTGATGTTTAGCTCCAAAATAGCTCTTGGCTGCCCCGCATGGGAACTGGCTGGCACCGTTCAGGAAAGATACTCACACGTATTTCTGTTGCACGTACTTCTGTCCACATGGGATAAGGCATGGCAGCGTGACACGGGCTCCCAGCTGGTCACAGGCAGGAAAGGCACCGGCCGGTATCGTGCCCCCCAAAAGAGCAGGCTGCAGATCTCCTAGTACCTTAGCTTCCATTTATTTATTTGTTTGTTTGTTTAAATGAGGACCCTTAAATCATGTACTCTCTGCTAAGTCGGTGGCACCTTTCCTGAGGAAATTAAGAGCAGATACAGCCACTGCTGCTGGGGGTCAGGCATTAACATTCATGCAGCACAGCGTCAGCCTCCCTGAATTCATGCACAGCAGCGCAATGTAAATACAAGGGGTGAGGCTTTCTCAAATATTTGGGATGTCTAGCGCTTGAGCATTTTACTGTGCATCAGAGGCATCGTGGCTTCCCATGCCTGGGAAAAGTAGGAGTGTAGGAAATTGGGGAGTGCAGCCACCCCAGACAGATGTCTCCCAGAAAATGCCACAGTTCGTTGCATCTCGGTTGAACCAGCCAGTGTGTCTGAGAGATGCTCTCCCAAAAGCCATGTTGGAAAGAGGACTGGGGCTGCTGAGAAATCCAGGAGCCTTTTCAGGCCCCTCCTTACACGGAGCTTCCCAAGTCTGACATTTTCCAGCAGCCGTGTGTGCACCCGTCTTAGTGTCATGGGATACTGCCACGCTCCCAAAATAGACATCTGTTGCCTGATGGGCTGGAAGGCCCATTCAAGTTGTTGCTAATATTTTAGAAGAAAAAGAAAACCAACAAAAACCAGCAGTTAATTTCTACAGTAGTTCTTGCACATACACAAATGTCAATTAAAAACAGTTAAATTGGATACCAGCTCCCCTATATTTCCAGTTTTGAATAACAGGAAATGTACAGGATCTAGACACTGGATAACAGGAATGATTCATGTGTAATTCAACTTATAGAAGACATTTTTAATGTTCCCCGGGGATTTACAAATCAACTGTAATTGGCTGAGAAGTGAAAATGTGTATGATTGCCTTTAACTTCCCACCCCGAGAAGTCCTCCTGGAATTTGAAGGTTGAATTGACCTGGTTTCTTTCTTAGCTTGGGTATTGCAAGATGTAAAGAATCTGTCATCCAGACCTTTTCTAACCCTCCTGTCGACGAAGTGTGAGCCAGAGCCGCTTCCATGGAGCTAATGACTTCACGGGACTGACAGCAGCAGAAGTCAGAAACATATTTGGGTCAGGAAGGGGCTGTTGGCTTTGGACGCTGCCCAGACATTTCTAAATGAGCCACATGCGACTGAATCACCGTTGCTGATGCGTTGCAGGGAGCCTTGCAGACAGCAAGGAGAGGGGGAGGCACAGGAGTGAGTACGGAACAGAAAATAGAGGCAAAGCCTGCGTTAGAAGATGGCACTATCACATAGCACCATCCTTCAGAGGGCTTTAGCCCATCCTTCAGAAGGCTTTCTTTCGTGGGTTGCAGCCCCTATTCCACACGCTGTCACAGTGGGGAGAAAATGACACCTTGGGCTTGCTGCTTGCTACCTCTTTGGCTTAGGCTTTTGGTAGGAAGGATACCTGTCCCTGGGAGAAAGGATAGATGCGGAGGTGCACGCAGGGCTGAGGTCTGCTCCCGGCTCCTGCCACCCCCGTGGGTAATACTCAGCTGTAACACAAGAAAACTGCTGAAAACAAGAAACTCCAAAAAGCTCCATAGCCAGCAACTGCACCGAGAGGGTGAATGAGAACAGAGCTGCAGAGCTCAGTGTGGTGTCAGGGCTAAGCGCCTCGGCACACCAGCCCCTGTGGGTGTCCCGCAGGCTCTGCCTTGTCCTACCCTGAGTATACGCCGAGCTGCATACACTGACCTAGGCTGCAGTCAGCAAACCTTTTGCCTTTCATGTGCTTACAGACCAGCTTCCCCCAGGTGACAGCTTGTCTGGTGGGTGCAGCCGTGGGGCCCTGCTGACCACAGGTCCTTCAGCCAGCCGATGGCATTGGGAGACCCCTGGGCACCCTCCTTACCCACACACCCAGGCTCTCACCACCCAGCCCCATGCGTGTGAGGAGCGGACGGGCACACTGCTGTGGTCTGAGGAGCTGCCAGCACTGTTTCCAGCTGCCAGCAGCTTATCCATGTGCTTTTTTGCCAATCAGATTTTTTTGTTTCATGTGACCCACCATCCCCACGCAGAGGTGGGTCACTGAGCGCCTTGATGGTTTGCCACCTTTTGTCCTGCTAATTTCCATTCCTGCCCTCTCCCGGTAGCAGCGGCAATTGAAAGAGAAACTGTAGAGGAACAAACTAATTATCTCCAGCCCTGACATCTCTGCTGAGCATAGAGCTCCACTCAGGCTGACTATGAAAGCACCCTCTGCCCAGGGCAGAAAGCGCCCGCTGCCCTTGGACTTCACTCTGTCACCGTTCCCCCTACCCTGCTTTATATCTCAGCTCTGCCAGACGAGTCTCAAGCAGGGACCTCCAACCTTTTGCCACCCAGGGTGTATTTGCCTGTGGGAGAGAAGCTCAGAGTTGATAAATAATGGATGAGCTATGGGTGGGGTACTGCTGTTAGGTTCAACCACAGCCATGGCACATTGCAGCAAACTTCTCCATGATTTTCCAAGTGAATCCAGCCTTGACCCGGGCTGGGCTTGCTGCTTGCTACCTCTTTGGCTTAGGCTTTTGGTAGGAAGGATACCTGTCCCTGGCAGAAAGGATGGATGCAGAGGTGCATGCAGGGCTGAGGTCTGCTCCTCACTCCTGGCACCCCCGTGGGTAATACTCAGTTGTAACACAGAGAGGAGCTCTCTAACTTGGCAGGGTGTTGTACAGGTGAAATCTTGGCAGGGCTCAGTGACACCCACACAACTGCCTGACAGGTGCTGTAGAAGTGAAGTTCCTAGATCTGGTAGCACATTTCCAAGCTCTCCTCCTCTCCCCTGCCCACTCCTCTCTGCTGTTTAAATGACTGGCTCTGAAAGGTAGAGGAGCCTTGGTCAAGTTTGTTAGTAACAACATGGTACATTTTGAAAAGTTTTGGGGGTTTTAAATGATTTCCCAGCAATCAGAACAGGAAGGGATGTGATGAATTGAGCAGTTTTCCTGCTGAGATTTTTTTTTCCCCCCTCAAAATAAAACTGAGCCCTTCCTCCTGTCTTGCCTTCGTCCCTTATTTCCCTGCTGCTCCCACTTTTCTGGGTGTACCTTCAGGAAGACTTGTGTTTCTTGTGGATCCCTGACTGCCTGCACCAATCCAGGTATTTTGACTTGTAAATGCTTTGGTCCCTAAGCTAGGCACATCAGCTGCTGCCACCTCTGAAGTAGGCAGGTAACCACCAGTGAGTGGACCAGTTTAAAACCCCCCTTGACAGCAACCCTCAGAGGGAGGTGGAAGCATTCAGGCAGAATGTTGTCTCTGTGTGTGCTCAGGTGCCACCATCTCAGCGGGAAATGGGGGAAGTTCTTGTCTGCAGAACAGGGGCTGGGTTCGTGCTGCCACCCTGAGTGGATAAAGGGCTCTTGACTCCCCATTTCAAGGACTTGCTCCATCATACACCCTGATAGTCTGGCTCATGAACCAACACAGATCTCTAGGACCAAGAAGGAAACCCTTCCAGCCTGTTACTCACCTTCTGTGTCTGCAGTTTCACTTTCCTGTAGATGACAGCCGTTACCCGAAGGGGTCTTTGCTCTGTGCAAGGCTCCAGCTTCACCAGCTTCTGACAGTGCCAACTGCTGGTCCAGAGCCACGATGCTGATGCTCCACCCCGGCAGTCAGCAGCCACGGACCGGCCCGCAGGCAGCGGGGCTGGCAGCTGCGGCTCGGGAGGAGCCTTCGTGAGCTGCCTGCGGTTATGTGCTCAGCAGGGGCTGAGGGCTGCTGCCTCCCACGGAGGCAGGAGCCCGCCTCTCAGCCAAGTTGGCAGCATCTTTTCTGGGAAACTCCTGCTGAGTTTCTAATATCACACTTAACCTCTGATTAGGGAAAGAAAAATGCAGTCTGGCACGCTACCCAGGAAAGGTTTCCAGTCGTGTTTTATTCTGCCCAAGAAACACAGGAATACTCATCACTTTCTCTGTACGCTTAGAGAACAGAGTGAAAACATGGGAAAATAGACAGGGCATGAGGTCCTCTACTAACCAGCGTGCTTCTCTTCCTTTTAGTCCACCCTTGGATTCGTTGCCTTGGTAATCAGCACTCTGCACACACTCACGTACGGCTGGTCGAGGGCCTTTGATGAGAACCAGTACAAGTTCTACCTTCCTCCGACCTACACCCTCACGCTGCTTGTCCCATGTACTGTCATCCTGGCAAAAGTCATCTTCAGTTTGCCCTGCATCCAGCAAAGACTTCTGCGAATCAGGAGGGGCTGGGAGAAGGGGAGATACGTGAAGTTTGTTCTGCCCAGCGCAACGGGGGAATACTCGAGCGGGGAGACCTCTAGCAATGTCTAACAGAGCCCCGGCTGTGACAGAGCCATTCCAAAGCACTATCAGCATTTCTATAAAGGTGTTTCTTTTTCTTAAATATTGTGTGTGTTTTGGTATAATTGTATCGTGGGTAAATAATAAAATGTGGTGACTTTAGAAGATGGATGACCATGGAACTAGTTTAGATGGTAATAGTTAAATGAGGTCGCTAATTTGGACTCAATGATTTTAAAGGTCTTTTCCAGCCTGGTGATTCTCTGATTTGCTACTACCATTATTGCCTTAAAAATCACCATGAAAGCCAAGCTAGCAGCACCATGGGAAACTGATGGACTGTTAGTCAGATCAACCATGTGAGGTGCTGGCTGGCAGCTCCCCACACCAGTACTTCTCAGATGCTTCCCTAGCAGTTCTTTGGTTGGGTTTTTTTTTCCTCTTGTTATGAAGTAGCACAGATTTTCTGGGGTTTAGGACAGCAATCACACATTCCGCCTCTTGAGTGTCTGGGTCAATCAAGGCAGTAAGGTTTAAAAAGATGAATTGTCTCTGGTTTTGGTCTCCTCAGTGAACTCCTCAGACAAGTGAACAGCAATATCCATGTTATGTAGCACCTACAGATTGCACTAAAAGCATCAGAACCTGACAGCAAGCCCAAGTATCCCCATTCTCCCAAACACAGACAGTGCTTCTGGTCCTGTAAGCTGTGCCTGGCACACATTTATAAGCTATGGAGATAAAGCACCTCTTCCAGCAGCATAAAAGCATTTGAAGAGAAGAGTGTCCCTAACAGCACACATCTGGTCTGCATTGCTGGTCCTCAGATGGCAGCTGCTGTGGCTGCTGTATATTCAGTTTGACTAAGCCAAAGTTTCAAGCAGGTATGATGGAACCAGAGAGAAGGTAGTTACTGGAAAGACCCGCTGCTTCACAAAGTTACATGGACAAAACCAAGGCCTTTCAGCTGGCCTCCCATCAAATAACAGGGTGAAGCATTTAGAAAATCACTGTCACATAAACGTCCCCATTTACACAGACAAAACTGCAGCTCTAAAGCCATTGGTTTCGCCAGCAAAGCTAAGATCTCTAAACAGTCTTGCAAAGGGCTTGGCAAGTCTTAAAATGCACATTTTGGGCACAGTCCTTCACTGCCTTGCACTTTAAAAAGTCACCTGCTAGACTGCACAGCAGGTATCAAATGCTTTTCTGAGTTCACACCCTCACTTTGGGCAAGGTCCAGAACAATGAAGATTTCTGTCCTAATTTAATTTTCCACCTGTCCATCCCTACCTCTTTAAGCTCTTGCTCTTTATCAGGATAAGTCTTTAGGTTTTGGACATCCAAATCACCAAACAGAGAACAGACAGACATTCACAAAAGCTCATTTAGAAGCGAGCAATCGTGATGGCACAAGAAGACTACCTCAGCAAGGTCAGATGCAAGGATGTGGCTGGAATAGTCTTGTTTTCCTACAGTTACATAAAAGACAGCACTCTTCAGGATTGCTTTGATAAACAACAGCTGTCAGCATCAAATGAGATATGACTTGTGAGACAAGAAAGGACTTGTTACTAGACCACAGTTAATGTAAATGGGGAGGGAAATGATCAGCTTTGGGGCTCATAAGCCCTTCTACAAGCCAACACTGCTTCAGTATCCTGGATTATTTCTACACAGATGGATCTTAAGAATTCCCTGTTTAGCCTCAAATAACTACAGTGAGCAATGTTCTCCGAATGCTGCTCGAGCTACCAGGGATATCATGTGCTGACATTGAGGGACCTCAGTTCTTGCCTAACGCGTACAGTGCAGCCCCCAAACACCACTTCTTTTCACCAAACAGAAAGAAAACGGGAGGAGGGGAATACCCAGATTTCATCAGCAGCTTATTTAGTTATTCATTTTGGCAGCACAAGCAAGGTACCAATCTTTCCCACTGTCCTTTCAAAGACTTGCAGTTATTCAGGTTTCCCCATCCATCTCCTCAACCCAGCCCAGAACAGCACCCGATCAGATCACTCACCAAGCAGACTGATTACCTGGCACTATTTATTTGTATTTCAACAGTGGGTTAAGTTTCCACATGGATTTAAGACAGTTTCACCTGAGTATAATTCCACCCACTCCAGTTTAACTCATCCTTGAGGGATGCAACAAGCTTGTTCTTTCAGTCTTCTCCATTTCAGGATCAAGCAGAGACGACATAAAAGCCCGGGTTTCCACATTTTCTGGTTGCAGTGGTGTATTCCAATGCCTCTTCTTCCCACCTAAGCTGCTTTTCACTTCTTTAGGTCAGGCAAGACTACTGCCTGGTAGCAAAAGGAAGGATTAGGAGGCAAGGAAAGAACATTACACAAACTTGCAGGCTTTAACTTCAAGGAGAAAAGGTGTGGTTTTATTGTGTGTTGCTGCAAGGTTAGAAACTCACCTTTCTGCCCAGAAGCAACATTTGCATCTTTGCTTTTGTTTACATGGCTTTTGTGCCCATGTCCCCTTCCCCACTGATGGCAAAGGGATAGCTTTCAGGAGCAGAAGTGGAGTCAGGCACCCAGACCTACCCAAGCAGCTGGCTCCGTGAGTTGCACAGTGCTTTCCAGATGGATGCAAGCCCAGATGGACAGATGAGCCAGCTCAAAACACCCACAGCTACTGCAGCTCCACAGCATCTAAAAAAAAGGCTGATCAAGTGTCTCTAGGTCGTGCCTGTGCCAATACACTGCCCAGCCAGCCACCATCCCTTTTACAGACAGAAACAGATGCCTGTAAAGGCAGAGCAGCATTTCACGTGGTGCCCTCTGTAGGCAACTGGTCCTTAAAACCTTTGAGACAACAGTTCGAGTCATTTCTTCTGATTCTGGAATGCTGAAAAGTAGTTTGAGGAATTTTTCAATTCTCTTTTCCTGATGCAGTTTGGATGCAGATCAGGGGTTTAGTGAGGTTAGCTTAAAGTTTACCAGGTAACTGGTTTTGTACTTGGAGTTTCTCTCTCTCTGTGTATATATGTAAACAAACACATATATATTATTGCAGAATATATAACTGAAATGTAAATTCTTTATATTTTTATTTTCTGTATTGCCTACTATGTGCCTCTGGGATATGTAAGACCCAACTGAAAAGCTGTAAGAGTAAGGCCAGTTTTAATCACTGGCAGCTGTAGTTATATAAAAAACCTTTCCTGAACAGATCTATATGATTATATCAGAACTCGTTGGAGTCTTTTTTTCCCCTCCTCCTCACCAATACCATTACTTTAATGGCAGTAGTAGTGTGATTATCTAGAATTTAACCACTAGAAAATAAACCCCAGTACAGCAAGCAGCTGGTGGAGTCTCATCACCAAGGTAATAAGTGAAAATGATCACTGCTGTGACCCATGGTGCCAGGGCTTCAATTATACAGAGCTCCCGTGCACGTAGGAGGGCACAAGTGTATACAGACATGTTTCATTACAGGAGGCTAGTGATATTACACAGCAGTTGTATCACAGGATCAAAGAAGCTTAATTTACTAAACAAAAAGTGCTGTTGGTACAGAGTTCAAGGGAGTTCCAGATGAGAGTTTATGGGACTGGAAAGAAAAAGGGAGTTTTAATACTATTGGTTTGTTCTCTGTTTCTTAAGTCACTTCTTCATACAAGCAGCATGCCATATCAACCAACTTCTGGATCTGCAGCACTGCATTTTAATGAGCTAATTTGTAAGTTGATTTTAATGAGTTCATTTAAATTCCTGTGCTGAAGATTAACCTCTGCAGGTACAGTTCTCCCCTTCTGCTTTATAATACAAGGCTCAATGCACTTGGTTTCTTGCTCTTCAGGGATTTACTTACAAAGTGATATATCAAACTACAGTTAAATCTTTAGGGGGGATGCACTTGCTTGAGCACCTCTATGCAATGTATTTCCTCCAGGCTCTCCAAGATCGCCAGTGCAGCTGCATGACCTGTTACAATCAGCAACAAAAAGTCTGGTGTTACCCCTGATCTCAACATTTCATGAGCTGAGCTAAGGGGATCTGCAGACTGTGCCTCAGGTTTGAGGAATGAGATTTGTTACACTAGGGCAGTCTTCTTTTATCTGTTCATTGTGCCCTAATAGGCAGCACCAGTTTTGCAGAATTCCTGCACAAGGTTTTTTAGTGCAGGTCAGAACCATGCTTGTTTTGAAGTTGAGCATGCAATACAGAGCAGGAAGATACCATCTACAATTAGGGACAGTTCTCGTTAGCAGAGCATGCACAGGACTTTCCTCACCAAAGACTGAATAGAACTTGTGTGTGGCCAGTCAGTAGGATCACATATCACAAGCCACAGTATTACATGAATCTCTCAAAGTGGCACTACCAGAGAAAGATAATCTGCTTTAGATTTAAAAACCTCAGCTCCGAGGATCCTCTTCAGCAGCTGTTCAGCTGCTTAGCTCCTCTTGTTATCTGCTTCCCATCTCTGATCTGCAGTTAGCTAGCTTCAGCTGCTGCATGCCAGCCTGCTGGCTAGAAGAGTTATCTACACCTCTGCCTTAAGCTGCTGTCACATCCAGAGCTCTAGAAAACAAAGCTACTGTGCAAGATTGAAGTCTGCTTTCTGCAAAACCCGGTTTCTTTGATTTTAGGGGGATGGAGCAGAGGAGTAGTGTGAAGAAATGACCATGATACTAACTGCTGGGACAGAAGGCTTTCATTTCTAAATTGCAGCTTTGACTCTAAAGCCAGTTGATGTTCTTCCAGCTGGGTGGACACAAATACATGCACAGAGCCAGAGGTGTGACCTCAAACTGGTATGAAAAGCAGAGCGATACCACACCTTCCAATTTTAAAATCCCAGTTCACTGAAGAAAAGGAGCTTCCCAAACTGGCCCTAAGGAGTATGTTCCCTGGGCTTCAGGTTAGATTAAACCTCAAGATGCGAAACCAGAGCAGACAGCCATAACTCTTATAGTACTTGCCAACACTCCTGGTACCCAACACTAAGCCACCTGCCAGACATCAGAAATACCATATAAAGGTAACTCTTACATTAATCAGTCATACTGAGCTCTTGAATGTATTCACTACCAGCTGAAACTCACTCTTCAAGCTAGCTGCTTCTGGCCCACTGCAAAGGAAGGAATCTATTGCTATCAGAAAGGAATCTAGCAAAAAAGGGTACACTCCATTATCTCATCCAAAATACCTCATCTACAGGAAGGTGAGAGCTCTATGTCACATCCTCTCTCCCACTGCACAACCAGCCCAAACACCCACCTGTCCTCCTAGCTATCTGCCAGGCATGCCGTGCTTCAGGAAGAGGTCCTGGCCTTCAGTCCAACAGAACTGGGTGCTGCACAGAAGGAAGAGACACGAGAATAACCCCTCCCAAACACCCTGCACCACCGTGCTAACTGCACCCACGCACATGGCCCTTCCCCAGCAGACAGCACAAGACTGCACCGCTGCAGCGCCCCGTGCGTCACCTCCAGATTACATCTGAGGGTTGTACCCATAGTTTGGAATCAATCAGCAGTTCTCATACCCAGCAAGCTGTGGTAAAACCCTAGTATGACACCAGTGCTACAAGGCTAGATGAAAGAGTGTAAAGCAGCAACCCAAGACAGAAGGAAGGATTTAGGTCACCCAGGCTCTACCTGCCACTTCCCTCTCTCCCTGGCATCTCCAAACTGCTCCAAGAAAAGCAGTGGAAATCTCAGCAGACAGCTGTTTCACACCTTGTCCCTGTGCAACCATTCAAGCTCACCCTTTTAACCAGGCAGCATCTACGCACATTTCCACCACTGACAGTGTAAAGCTGTGCAGAGTCATTGGGTTTGGGCTCTGAAACTCATAACCAGTATCTCAGCTCATCGCAGCTCAGGAAGCATGGCCTGCGGAGCGCAGTGCCAAGTTCTCCTCAGCCCTTGCACCAGAAGTTAAAAATCAGAGCTTAGGGTCAGAAGCATGGAGGATACACTTGTTGTGTGTTTAAGCTGTGTTGCTGAAAATGCTTTGCTCTGCTTTGCATGTGTCTCTATTCTGGGTGGTTTTCCTTGTGTTAAAAAAAAAAAAAAGAAAAAAAAAGGCACATTTAAAATCTACTTTACAAAACCTCAGCAAATTAACGCTGATCTTTTCCAGACAATTCTTCAAATGAATGTTCTGCAAATGCCTCCTCACAGCACACAAAGATTTAGATAGGTGGGAACTGGCTCTGCAAAGGATGCTCTCTAACAAGAGGAGTTCAAGCACTGATACCGGTTCAATTTGCCGCTTTTTGATTTCAATATGAAAAGAAATACTTTCTGCAAGGAAGGGCTCAGCTTTCATCACCACAGCACTAGTACAGGCTTTGCAGGCAGAACCAATTCACAGATAAGCACCTTTCATAAACATTACCTACTTCTTGGCTTACACAGGTTCTGGAGAATGAAAGAAGAGGCTGTGCTGACATCTGGTGGCTTTTTCTGCAGACAAAGACAGTTTTTGGCAATAGATCTTGGCTTTTCACTCTATTTTCTTAATTTATTAAAATTTTTTTTTGCATTCACCATGTAACTTCTCTCATTTCTTTCCAAAGACACAAAGCATCATGATAAAAACTTTTTTCCTTTGCTGACCAGTGGACAGTGCAGTCCTAAGCAAGTCCTCCTGTAAAACAGCAAAGGGTCCATTGCTGTGCATCGTTTGCAACAATGTAGAAAAGGCCTCCTCTTTATTTTAAAGCATATTTCTTCATGAATACAGGAAAAAAACTGTATACTCATTGACACAGGAAACGATGCTGTCACGTATCAGATGAGGTACAAACCTAACCATTAAAGTAATGCAAATCAGCAGGGACAGCAGCAAGAAGCAGGGGGAAGAAGCTGGGAAAACATGCAAAGGTGTGTCTGGAAACGTAGCAGGAAAAAGTGAGTATCCTGATAATATGAAAAGTAGCGAAGCTGTGCGCTGGGCATGGTTGCTTCAGTCGATTGTTTGCAAATGTACACCAAGTAGTACTACGAAAAAGGAAGTCACAGAAGGAGGATCAGGTGCCAACCAGAAAGACTTGAGCTCAGTCCAAACTCTTCCAAAAGCATAAGCATGCACTAGCCTTAAGCATCTGTAATGCCTCCAGCAGGCTGAAGTGCCTCTGAAGCCAGGATCGTATTGTCATATGAGACAAAGAACGAATGAGTATCACACTTTCTGTTCTCTCTCTGGATTTCTGTGCCTATATTAGCCTGCAAGGACAGGACTCACAGATGTCCTGTCATGGATATGGCAGTTCTTAGACTGCTGCTTGCAAGATTGTTTTTAAGGCAGCAATCTGTCAGGGGATGTGCTGAATACTCCTAGAGAGCAAAGAGAAACGCCACAGCGTACAACTTCTTTCTGGATCGCCTCTAAGACAGAATGTTTATCAGATAAAACAGTTCCCCACCTTTAACAGTGATGCATATCAGACCTCTGAGGACTCCTTCACACCACCAGCATCTAACTCAGCCATCTGTGTTAGCAGTTTCCTTAGCTCTTGCTTCTTCAAGAGGTAACATAACTATCTCTGGACAAATACACAGAAAGTGTTCTATGCAGAGAGTATAACATGAGAGAGCCTGGGGAAAACAAGATGCCTCTTCCAGAAGGTTACAAGTTGAATTCTAAAAAGTATTAAAATGCACCACTTTCATAGTTTTAATGGTACAAAAAGGAGCACTACTCCAGTACTTCTGTGCCAAGAAAGAGATTTTGTGTTAACACCATCACCTCTTCTTCTTCTTCATGGCAACTCCTTTCCTAATTTCGTGTCTTCTGTGCTAGCAGCTATCCTTCCACACCTTCTAGCCAAAGCTCCAGTCTCTCTGAAGTGATTTTCCTTCTGAAAAAACACCCAAGCCCACAGGCACACACACACACACACACACAGAGCTTCATTTGTCTGCCTTTCCCTGCTACAAGGATCTTATTTCAGCATCCACTCTGGATGCCTTTTTGTTAATAAGAAAAAAAGGCTGAAGAAAGGCTCCAAGAGCATCATACTGAAAGATGAATCCTTATTAACCTCACAATGTCTAAGAAGAACACCAGGAAAGCTTTGTGACTTACCCCAAAACAAATTATGGAGAGGCCACCTTTGATTAACAGCAATTGTAAACCAATACAGATCACAACCTCTGCCAGGATAACAAACCATGGTACCAACTCTGTAGGTGGTTTCCTTCAACAGAAAGTGAATTTCAAAACAACATGGCCAAAGACATCTCAGACTTTAGTTAGTGTTCACAGATTGCATTCTGTACTCAGCAACCCTGGAATCAAACCTACTCAGACAAGGCTTTACTATAACCTACTGAAAAATGCTGGAACAACATCTATCTAAACAAGTTCTCAGTTATTATCCATGGTTTTGTGGGGTTTATTTGAAAGAACTATTATTAAAGGTCCAATTAAAAAAAAAAACCCACAGTATAAAGACACTTTGGGAAGAATCCAGTTTACAAGTGTGGTCATTGAGAGCATTACAAAAGGCTCTACTGTGCTGCTGCAGAAAAGAGCCAAAGAAGTGCTATTGCCAGAGTTCAGAGAGCTCACAAAGCAGCAGTTTAACTCCTCCCTCAGAAAGAGAAGCTAGTCTGGAGTGCCTGACACATTGTTCTTGAATATTTGCATTTAAACATTTACCACTTTCTCGTTGATGCTGTGGAATTGCTCTCACTGTGCCACACTCGTTTGTAGCTGTACGTTACTGTGCTATCTGTTTGTAACTGTAGTATCCAAAAAAGGGCAGTTGTTAAAATCTGGTGACTCTTTCAAGCCTAAATGCCCTATAGAAAAAGAGATCAGAAAAAGGGCTGGAGACCAAACACAAAACCGCAGTACAGGAAGAGGAGAATGACAGCGTCTGCTCAGTCTGAGAGCCTGAGCGTGCTGACAGATGCCATGTACGTGCCTTGGTAGGACAGTCTGAGACACTGATCCCTCCTGTATGCCATCTACTTCCTACAAAGTTACCTCCATTGCTGTAAATTTGGCTCAACAAGGGTGGTGTCCTCTGGAGTGCAAAGTGTTAGCTCAAACTGTCTGAGAAGATGAGTACAAACTGTTGGCCTGATTAACCTGGCAAACACGACAGACTGTGTAAAAACGTAACTGAGACATGGGCCCATGTTTGGGGAGGAGGTACCAGCAAGAAAAAGGTGGCCTGGACAGAAAGGGGGGAGTTATAAGTTGTCCCCACAAATTCATCAGAGTATGCATCTAAATCCTAGAGGAAAACAGGGGACTTCAATGACATAGGATGACTCTTTCCAAGTTAAAGATATAATCAGCCTTTTAATCACAGATGAAAAAGTGGTAGAGTACCTTCAAACACAAAACTCTGTTTGAAATAAAGCTGTTGGTGAGTAACACCAGCAGCCAAAACCAGCCCAACCAGAGTTGCCAGGAAGGATGAAGAAATAAGGTGGCAGCTATACACAGACGTTTCTTTAGCCCTACATGAAAGAGAACTTTTACTTAGCTACTTTGGAAATCACACATCTGCTTTCACTATCACTTGTCAATTAAAAAAATAAAAATTCATCAAAGTTCCAGGAAATGGTAAGCTTACTTCTCTGGAAAGTCTCTAGTGGAAACAGTGGTGTCAGCTCTCATCCAGAGCCAAGGGGAGATGTGTGGGTCTAAGGCAACTGCACACAGATCTCATTCGATGCACCAGAACCTATGCCCACCAAGCCTGCTCAGACAGAGAGCCAGCACCACTTCTATTTCAGTGGAGAGAGGCTTAAAAGCAGTGTCTACCTAAAGGTATTCTACTGGATGCATGATTAATTTTTCTTATTCTTGATTTAGTTAATGGAGTAGGAAAGCCAGGAATTACCAAGAACTAACATAGCAACAGAGTATTTGCCCCTTGGAAAGCAGGAAAGAATCAATTCCAGTCCTGAACACACGTGGCTCACAGACTAGGCCTATCCTCACAAAAACACAATCATTCAGGTTTTCTCCTTAAAACTGAA
Source organism: Zapornia atra (assembly GCA_013400835.1). Taxonomy (NCBI): domain Eukaryota; kingdom Metazoa; phylum Chordata; class Aves; order Gruiformes; family Rallidae; genus Zapornia; species Zapornia atra. The sequence goes on along the minus strand of VZTU01003022.1, from coordinate 221,090 downwards.
ACCATGAGCTTTCAATTCCATCTGGAAAAAAATGCCCAGTTCCTACTTATACACACTGATGTCCTGGCAGAACTCAGGTTGCTACTTCTTACATGAGGGTGTCTCCATGAAGAAAAGCTATGAACAGGTGAGCTGATCCTGGAACGCAGAAGCCTCCCAACAGTCCTTACTCCCTTATAGTCTCTCTTCAGTGCACTGATGAGAGAAGTGCATGAAACACCAGTCTGCACCATTTAAACATGAGACCAAACATAAAGGGAGAGAAATAAAGCAATGGCTGGAGAGATTCTCTTCTCAAGCTCTGTAAAATACCCAGTGATTTGGTCATAAAACATTTCTGCTTTCATTAAAAGTTAGTACAGTGACAGGATCGTACTGTGCACTGTATAGACTCCATACATAGCTAATATCTGCTGTAGGATCACACCAACAGCACCTCTTGCTGTGAGAGATCTTGAGTCAGAGATTTCACCTCCTGCTTTGTAAGAGCCAAGCAAATGAAATAGAAAAGCAAGGAGAAAAAAAAAAAAGAAGTAATTTATGTCACCCCAGTTTTCCTTCTCTTGGTCTCAGCATATTGACATAAATTAATTTCTATAGGAAGGGAATTGCACTGTTTGCAAAACAATCCTCTAGGATTTATTGATCTTTAAGAAAAATCTCATTAAGCAGAATAAGGAAAAGTTACAACAGGTATGGGAAAGCAAAATAATCTCTTGGGATCTTCACCAGGCCGAAACAGGATTAGCTTTGTAGTTTCTGTAATCTTCCTCACAGAAGAATGCTAATTCAGTCTCATTTGCTAGAACAAATAAAAAATTAAATATTTAGCACACCAGTAAATGAACAACCCCACAGCCAGCTATTCAGAATCTTAGAATTGGCAACTTTTTGGTCAAAGACAATTACAAATCCCCACACACGTTATTATCCTCCCCTCATATTTTTGCAAAGAAGATTCCAGTATTAAAGATGTTGTTTAAAACTGTTTAAAAACCAAGAACCTGTATGTATAGAAGTAACTATGTACACAAGACCCCTCAAGATTTAACACAGGCTTCAGAATTGTTTGTATAAGCCTGCAGCAAATTAAGCAACTGCATTTCTAACACCTTCAAATGCTAGAAAAAAATATGAAGCATGCTTTCTCTTCTTTTTTGTGCATTTTTCTGTTCAGAAAGGGAAAAAGAAACTATTTTTTCCATTAAATTAGCCTGTAGGTATAATAATTTAATACTTAGAGGATCAGTAGAATATTTTACAGATCACTTTACATTCTCCCTCATGACCCATCAAAATATGTGTCTGAAGAAGTTAATTTTTTGCCCTGCTGATGATTAATTCATGAGGCTTCAACAATATGCAAAGTGAAAGACACAAATTGGCTTCTCCAGCAATACCTTCAAATACCTCTAATTATTCACAGGGGATATGGCAGAGCTAAAGGACCCACAAAGGTTCAGAGCAGTCACAATTCTTTCAACCCAGTAGGTCAAGGACTTCCTCTTCTAAAACAATAAGTCAGCAACATTACTAATTCAGAACAGAGACAAATCTGATGGAAAGCCTTCACAATTATTAAACATGGAATTCTTTAAGGTGCTGAGCCAATAAGTTCCACATTCGTTTTTTAAATTAAACCTGAAGTTAATGAAGTCTGCTTGTCTTGTAAAAGGAAAAAAAATAAAAAAAGCAAAAGGGTTTTTAGAATCTCAACTAGAAAACAGACAAGACTGCAATGAATACTGAACACTTTTTAACATACAGCCTGCTTTAAAAAAAAACAAACCCCAAACCAAAAAAATCCCAAACAGGCAAGCATTAACTTTGCTGACTAGATAATAATTGCAATAATAATCACTACCACAGAGGCTTTCCTGAGGATACTTATCTAATGTCCTCATAATTTCCAAGCCTCTAGCCCAACCCTGTGAAGTGCCAAGGGCAATCAACTGCAGCTTAGAAAAAAATGTTCTGCATGTCTCAGATTTTCTAACAGTAATTCTCTGCTTTATTCTAGTCATTCCTGTCCTGACTAGATATTGGCAAAATGTAATGTGTCAATAGGAGGCTTCAAATCTTCTTACTGACTGATATGAAACTGTAAAAAATGAGGACTAATGACATATGCTATCAAATTTCACTTCCTTGGTTTATTCTTTTTTACTTGTTGTGGAAGAAGAAAAGTAAAATTTTCAAGATTTTACTACAAAGGCCCCACTCCTACCTTAGCTTATTTTCCTATCAGTCTGCAGTGGAATATATCAAAATTCAAAATGGCATAATGGCATGCTGCATTTTACAATGCCAGTGTTTTTCTTTTCTATTGCAAATACCCTCCATATCCTAATGACTATTTGTTATCCTGAAAAAAAATAAAAAGCTGCTTTAAATTTTCTGCCCTGGAAAACCTACTCCACTCTTTGCAGAGCCACAGACAGACTGGTCCATTCCAATTTCCTTTCACTGTAACATTTACTCTGATGTTTTGACACCTTTTTCAAGATCACATCCGACTGTTTTGCTGCTGTAGCTACAAACCTAGTTTCAAAGATGGGTAATAGATACAAATATTTATCAATACCTTTTTAAAAGAAGGAAGCTCTGGACAATGTCACTTCTAATTCAACATTTGGCATTGTCATCAGTCCCCCTTCTGAACTGCACTGCTACTTATGCCTTAGATGGATAAATATCATGCTTAAATGAATCTTCTGCTAACTGGATTATAGATCTGTAAAACCTGAGTGTCTGTCAGTAATCCTCCTGCCTGAGGAACCTTTCTTTTTTGTCTCTCCAGATAAAAAGACCTGGTTTAGTACAGCCAGAGAATAACTACCCTATAATACAGGAACACCCAAAGACCTATAGGAATGGTATATGGAGGCCAGTTGCAGTGCACCCCAGAGAAAAACATTAAAGAGACATCCCAAATCATTTCAAATCTGAAAGTAAATGGCAGGAAACAAAAGAGCCAAGTAACCTGTGAGAAAGAAATCCTATTCACTAGCTGGGGAACAACCAAAGGGCATCAGGAGGGAGCTTCCCCTGTGAAACCCCTGCACTTAGAGTGCAGGCAGCTATGCGTTCCAGCTAGGCAAATCAGATTCAAATGAGCAAATGTCCGTATCAAGGTGGAATGCAACTACATCCCTTAAGTACCCTGCTGCCACAAAGTCATTCAGCCACATTTATGAGAAGCCCAAAGGACATCCAGGGACCATCAATTTTATCATGACAGACATTTCTTTACATTACCAAAAGACATGCCCTATATGTAGTCCCCTGTCAAAATGTGAGAAATCAGGTCAAGTTTCAACTCTTTGCAACGTTCAGCACATTCTCTAAATGATACTGCTCCAGCTTTCCTGAGCAATCTGGCTATCAGGCACTGTGTGCTGCACATTAAACCAATCTAATCTTATTTCATTATTCCACGCTGGTTCCACTACTTACATTTCTAACCAAAACATCAGTTTAAATGTTACTGATAATACTAAGCAGATGCAGTACTAATAACCTATCTGTCAATCATTTAAAATTACTCTCAGCAGAATTATAAGCCTACCCTCTAAAAATCACAATTTGCATTCTGAACATTTGGACTGCAGATACCTGCTGCCCTCAGCCCAATGATCTGAATGTACATTATCCCCCCTTCTCCCCTGAATAATTATCAAGAAGTGTAAAGAGCATCAGGAATAGCATTTACTTTTCAGCAGGCTATCCAAACATAATCAGCCAGTTATCAGTTTAATGACAACCACAATGAACAGCACCTTCAGTCAATACAAATGTGCTCCTACCTACTCCAGCTGCTTTCAGCGTACTGTCTTCTTTCAAAATCAGTTTGTCATCATCTTCCAAACTCACTACAAGTTCACCAGTCTACAAATCAGAGAACCAGAATGCAAAGATAAGAGTAAGAATTTACCCACTGTCTCTGCCCTGGTCTTGCTTGACAGCACAGAGATCTGCCTGCATTAAAGCACGTGAATGGGGAAGAATACAGCTAATAATCATACCTTAGATTTGTGTGCTTGGTGAATAATCTTCATTGTATCTGAAAGAAAACACAGCAGTTATCCTAAAATAAGGTGTAATAAGCAGATAAACTGGAAGTTGTACTTGAGGAAGGAGAGACAAACAAAGGGGTAGAGTTCAGAATCTTTTATTTTATTAACAATTTTGTGTATTCAGTCTAAAAGAGGAGAAAACATCTTCATCTCCCAGTCCTTCAGTCAATTCAGCATTAAGGTACCACAAGCTATTGGGCTTCTGTCTGCTGGCTGAATTACAGTAACTAACTCATGACCACCCCATCCAGCAGTCACAGCACATCAATCTAAATGCCAGTGAGGCTGTTTTAACCCAACAGGTTTTACACACGTGACTGGGGCCGGACAAACAGCACTTATGTACTGTCAACTACTACAGGTAAGTTGATTGGCAGCAAGCAATTAAGACACAGTAAATTTACCCCTGTAGTTCCTTGAAATTTTCCTTCTCACAAAGCACCAGAAGTAGAAATTTTGTTAAGCAAGTCCAGCTTCCATGAACATACACAGCCTCTCCTCTTTTTAATGCTATACCCTCATGTTTACCTCTGATATTTGTGCAGTGTAGCACTTTAAGATATTATGCTATTAAAAAAAAAATGCTTTCCTCTGAAAATGTGGGCTGGGCTTTGTTAACAGAAAGGAAAAGTAGGGAAGAATAATAGGATGCCCATGAAGCATTTAAAAAAAAAAGACCCAAAGTCTAAAGCCTCTGTGTTCAAACAAAGTCAGAATATCACATCAATCCCTTCCCAGAAAAGAAGCAGTTCTGTTTCCCTGCTCATTTTCTGCTCTAGTTTGGTTTTGTGCATTAACTGAACATTATGTGTTTAAATAGTCTGGTACAAGAAGAATGCAAGAAAGTTAAATACATGCTAAAATAACTTTCAAACTACTAAGAGCAAGTCTTGAGATGTGCAGAATACCAGAGCTCACACTCCCATTCAGAAGTCTGCTTCCATACCACCCTGGCCCATTTTTAATGTTTTGTTTAAAACATTACAGAAGTTCAAAACTGCTCTGTATTCCCACTGCAGAGGTGACTGGAAAGTGTACTAATAGCAGTAATAGAAGCAAGAGACACATTAAATTGCAGTTCCCGGATCCATCTTGCATAGAAGCATCGCAAAAAGACCAAGCAATCGCAGCAAAAGTACACTGCCATCGTGAAACCTTTCAACCACAGCAAGTACAATCCAACCTCTGCATTAGTTTTAAGCTTCTCCATCTATGTGCTCACATCTCCTTTTCTCCAGCCTTTGCCAGTCATTCTCTGAGCTATGGTTTCAAATTTACTTCTTCAAAACTCCCCCCTCGGTATCCAGTACTTTACTGTATTTATCTGAGCTATTAACTGGCTCCCTTACCTCTGTTAGAGATGAAACTACAGCCTCTTTACATCCCAGGTAAAAAGCCTTATGTCCACACAATTGTCTTTGCTATTTCATCCCAATTTGAGCCCCACTCGATCATATTCTCAGGTTTTCATGTTTCCTTTCCTGCAAGGAAAAGGAATCTTCCACGACAACAAAATCACTTTTGAAGTCTGATTTGGTGAAGTATTTGCCATGTTGCTCCACAGTCATGGAAAAAAAATAACTGAGAAGCAGCTGATGAGAGAAGTTGGCACCCAGGCTGCCATCATCAGTGAAAAGGTGGCAATGACAGGGTAGGAAGAGGAGAAGACTGATTGAGAAGAGTGATGCACATGCAGAAATAAAGAGGAAGCAAGAGCCATGAGCTTTGAGATATGAGTTAGAGAACCAAGCCAAGAGGAAAAATGTGATCATAGAATCATAGAATGGTCTGGGTTGGAAGGGACCCCCAAGGATCATAGAGCTCCAACCCCCCTGCCACAGGCAGGGCCACCAACCTCCAGGCCTGGAGCTACACAAGGTTGCCCAGGGCCCCATCCAACCTGGCCTTGAACACCTCCAGGGACGGGGCATCCACTACTACTCTGGGCAGCCTGTTCCAGCCCCTCACCACTCTCTCTGTAAAAAACTTCCTCCTAACATCTAATCTAAACCTTCCCTCCTTTAGTTTTAATCCATTCCCCCTTGTCCTGCCATTATCTGCTCTTTTAAAAAGTTGAATCCCCTCCTGTTTATAAGCTCCCTTCAGGTACTGGCAGGCTGCAATGAGGTCCCCCTGCAGTCTTCTCTTCTCCAGGCTGAACAAGCATTTATGTATGACATTGAGAGAACAAAGTGGTGCTGGATTCTGGAGGGAAGGAAGCCAGAAGAAGCACAAGGCAAGAGACAACCAGGTCCAACTGAGGTTGCTGGTGCTGCCAAACAAAGCAGAAGGAAAAATCTGACTCTGACTAGCACTATTCATGCAGCAGTTTCATCACCAAAACACATGTCAGAGCACCAAGAGATGCCAAAAACATGAACCTGGATGATTCACAGCCTGGGGGGAAGGTGAGGAACTTGGCTTTGATTTTTCTGTGAAAATTTCCACGCAGCAAGCACCATCCCACTAAAAGTAGGCCCCCACTAACTGGTGTAACAGGTTTTAAGTTCTGCAGTGTTTTTCACCCACATTATGCTCAGCCCTACACATCACAATCAGGTGCTCAGCCACAACATATGCCTTGGGAAAAACTGAACTGATGCTCTAAGTGATGAAAGGACTACCAGCAGGGATAGGCAGCACCCACAGTTGACAGCAGGAGTCCCAAACAGGGTCCCTCACCTATACCACAGATACTAGGGGGAGGAAGGGCACTTCCAAATTCAAACTTACTTAGATTTTAAGACCTTAAATAATATATTAAAAATAATAACAACATATAAGTCCTTGCCACTGATGTGACATAAATCTTAATCCCTAACTCCTCTGCTTTCATTTTGCACTATCTGTTTTACCATCAGTAAGAACACAGAATTAAATACTTGGCTTTTTTTTTTTTAATAGGCAAATAAAGTCTATTACCATTCACATGTACTAAGTAGGTTCCTCATCCAATTCTCTGAATCATGGAGGAGGAAGGAGTCTGTCAACTCCAAGAACATGGGAAACACAGGATCACTTGCAGCAAAACTCCAAGGGAGCTTTCTGAATTGCAAAGTTCAGGAAAAGATATGTTACTGCTATCAGAGTTAAACTCCAAGGAAGGAAATCATTTAGTTTATTTTCAAAGTACATTCTGTCCCAAACAGATGAAAGGTACATGTTTATACCAATCTTCACCAAAAAAAAAGAAATATACACATAGCTTTATATTAGAGAATAAAGTCAGCCCAAATTTCACACCAGACGATTTCCTTCCATCATCTTGAATCTAGGAGTTTTCATACCTGCTCTGAGCAAGGTTCCCCTGCTTCTCTTATATCAGGGAAATTATGCAAGTATTTAAGTCTTAAGCAATTTCAATTTACTGCCTTCAGCTCCTGCTTCACCATCCTTTCTGACTTCACAATTAGTAAATAAATACTGAAATACATAAGCACACAGAGAACTGCAATTTCAAAACATTTGAGATCACAAGCTGCTTACTGGACTAAAAACAGAGTTAAAAGGCACTTATAAAAGTAATAAAAAATTAATACCAAAACCCATCAGTATCAATTAGCAAATAATGTATAACATGCAGCCTAATTCAAAGATTAATACAGAACTTCAGAATAATGCTCAAGTTCTGCAGATGTGACCCCAGTGGCAAAATCTCAGCTACAAGAGCTGGAAAGAATTGCAAATGCAGGCAGGCACTCCCACCAGCATGGCTGCTTTATAGCAGTTTTCTTTGAAATTGTATAGAAAGAGGTATAAAATATTATGTCTGCATTTTACAGGAATGAAGACAAGAAAAACCCCACATACCATACTTGTAATTTTTGAAAGGAGGAGGAAGTCCTGCTCTTGAAGGCACATCTATTAAAATAAAAGCACCAAGTTAAAACAAAGTTGTCTTTTTTTTATTTATTTATTTCCACTGTTTTGTTTTCTATTATTTTATGCATCCATTCTGGACATGCTTTTCATCAGAACAAATCCACAACACAGGAGACTTGTTTGAGCATCAAATAGTAAACCACAGCCTTTGGCTCAGACTCTGTAGTTACTCCGTATGTGATCAACTTCACTTGAGCAGGAAGTCCCCTCCGAACAAAACAACCCATGAGGACAGTGAGCCAATGCAATTAGGATATGATCACCAGAGCCTGATCCTCCAGAAAACTGCCAGGAACATCCTGTTAATGGTTTGCACAGCATCTCTCTCTATCTTATACAAACAACTCACAACTGTCATAAATGAACTGCTCAGTAAACCAGCCACAAAAAGGAAGCCAAAGTGTAGAAAATCAACTCTTTAGCTGCACGCAGGACACTGCCCACAAGCAACTGCAAGAAAGTTAGCACCTTCTCTGGTGCCAGTGTTCACAGTGACACCCAGGGACTTAGCCAGGGCCTTGGAAGGTCCAAGCAGTTGAGGGGTGCTCAGCAGCATGAGGGTTGAAACCATAATTTCATTAGTTTAACAATTTATCTCAAACTCCCTCTTCAAAACAGCTTTCAGTAAAGGAAGGGACACGGCTTTTGGACCAGGAACAGCACTATCCTCCGTGGAATGAAATTACAGAAAGCCTTGTTCAAGACACTAGCTTTGTCTCAAATAACAGCAAGTTGCCATCCTGCACACATCAAAAGCAAATGTCTTAGCCTTGATTTTTATTTTATTTTATTCTTCGTAACAGCAGCTGTACCATATGTTCTGAAAGTGCTGGAGGTTTTCTAACAGGATCCCAGGATCCTGCCATGCCCATCACTGTCTAGAAGTATGAAAGCTGCTGAAAACACAATACAGCTGTGAGGCCCTGGGCAATGTCCTAGGAGTTGCTCAAAAGTTATCAGCTGTAACAGCTTAGGACTTGTTTAAGCTGACTTCATGCAAAAAAAAAATAAAAATAAAATGTTGTTCTGCTTCCTTTGAATGTCTCCATTTAGGTGTGTAGAAATACACCTGCAAGACCAGGGTAACACCCTAACTACTGAATCACTGCGTGGGCTGATCTACATTAATTAACTTTTAGATACTGTGTCACTTTCAACAAGGGTTCTAAAACATAAAACCCATAGATGAGTAAATCCACATCACAAAGCTCAGGATGGAAAGAGAAACTCAGAAACAAACCTGCACAGTGAGACCTCACAGCATCAAACACAATTTTTCAGGATCTTCTCACAAATAGCAGACTTGTGTTCCCACATTCCACGTATTGGTGTAGTTCCTAAGGATCAAAGGCTCTCTACATTCTATTAACTTAGTCCTGTTAATTTACAAATAGCTGCCTAACAGCAGCACTCGAGGAACCTGAAGCACCAAGCCAAGTACAGTAATGCCCTTCTCTCTTTTTGACTAAACATGGGGATTTGGGCAGGGGGAGCAGCCTATCCAAATTTAGGCATGGCACACTAACCATGGAAACTCTTGTTAACTCCAGACCTCTCATCCAAGGGAGGAGAGCACGCAGGGGATGCAAACACAAAGCTGGCATCTCCAGCAAAGCCACTGGATTGCCATTCATTTGCTCCCTTCGACTTTCTTCTGCAGAGACAGCAACACATGGGACTGAAATGAGTAAGACAACCACCCCTTACCCTTCTGCACGAAAGTAATGAACTGCTTTACTGTCTGATCCAAGTTAACTCCATGATACACCACAGGTCTGAAATTCCGGTGCTCAAAAGAGCGAACAAGACGAACTGTGACGGTTGAGTTTTCTGCTGACATGAGAACCAACTCTGTATAACCTGGAAAACATTAAGGAAAGGGATTATTGCCTTTCTTCTGGGTAAGAGCACAGCTAGAAAACAAGGTGCAGGTGGGCCTCATGCAAAGATGAAAAAACATGGTGAGAAATTCAATAGCATTATGTTTTTCAGGACTTCAGCTCTATTATTTCGACAGAAGCAGCAACAGGCTCTCAAAACAAACAGGGTTACCTAGGATATTACTGATACTAGTGGAGTATTAGCAACTGTGCTGCGTACTACTACACCAGGCTGCCTATTAAACATGGAAAAATGTTATGGATAAATGCAAGAATGTTGTTTTAAGTGACTGAAGACTTGACCTGCTGGGTGAGTAAGTCTAAAAGAATGTACTGACATGGACAAAACCAAGACCTTTTCAATATACTTATACTGTAGAGAGCATAATACCCTGAAAAATGCCTAAGCCCTTACACAACACTCAATTTCACCTCCCTGCAGAAAGCAGAAAAAACTCCCCCACATACACATGCAAATAATTCTCCTGGTATCCTACCACATAATTAAGGGATTTAATTCATAAAAGTCGGTCTCTAGAATGGTTTTACAAGACTTATAGTATTTAAACAAAGAGCAGAACCTACAACAGAACTGCTGTATGAACCCAAGCCCCTCTACAAACCAACCCACATGCTGTTCTGTTGAGTTTGTTCTTTCCACAGGAAAGTGAGTTACTTCCTACCTCAGCAACCTCCTCTATTTTTGGTTCTGGGTATTCCTCAACAACCTTGCCTCCTGGTTACACACTAAACTGCTGTGGCTGCTGCAGCCATGAGCAAAGACTGCAGTCTGAGTGCTGCAACATCAGTCAAGGGCACAGCACCACCTCGGCATCCCCTATCCCTTAGCAGTCATTTCAATCACCACTACCAGTCTCACAAGGGATTCTCTTACCTATTCATCTGTTTGCAGAGGGATGTGGGATGTTTTTGGGGTGGGGGGGGTAAATTATTGAAGTGTCCCACCATCATGAAGTACCTCCCAGTCTTTGCTACATTTGTCCTAGCCATGTCCTGACAAAGGAAACCAGCAGTTATATTCTTCCAATTCTTTCTGCCAAATGGGGACCCGGACCTCCTGCATCAACCTGCTTTCACATTCCTCTGGTTAATAACTCACAGAACTCTAATTTCATTCCCTTTGTAAATAAGCTGAGGTGCACAAATAAAAGATGCCAGTGAAGAAAACCATACTGGGGACATGAAAATAACTACATATACATTAGTAAAGACATATATGTTTTTATCAGATATATGCCTATTCCACGTGGGCTCGAGATCTGGAGGGTAAAGCAGCACTTTCTCCCAAGCAGCACTGAAGGACACTGCAGAAACACAGAGTCAGGGGGAACAATTCCACATCACCAATTTTCATATTTATACTGCACAGACCCAACAGACTTAGCCCACCAAAGGCCAGGACCAGGTACTACCCTGAGCCTCCTCACAGGACAGCATGGCAGATTCTCCTCAGGCTGTTGTCCTGGATCAGAGCCACTGATGGTCAATGATAGGCAGAGACCAATTTTATGGGGTTCAACAAGGCCAAGTGCCAGGTCCTACACTTTGGTCACAATAATCCCAGACAACACTACAGGCCTGGGGCAGAGTGGCTGAAGACGTTCCTGGAGGAGAAGGACCACGGGTGTTAGTGGACAGCCAGCTGGATATGAGCTGGCAGTGTGCCCCGGTGGCCATGAAGGCCAACAGCATTCTGGCCTGTGTCAGGAATGGTGTGATCAGCAGGAGTAGGGAAGTGATAGTTCCATTGTACTCAGCTCTGGTTAGGCCGCACCTTGAGCGCTGTGTCCAGTGTTGGGCCCTCACTGCAGGAAGGATGCTGAGATGCTGGAGTGTGTCCAGAGAAAGGCAATGAAACTGGTGAAGGGTCTGGAGCACGAGTCTCTGAGGAGCGGCTGAGGGAACTAGGACTGTTTAGTCTAGAGGAGGCTGAGAGGAGACATCGCTCTCTACAGTAATGTGAAAAGCGGTTGCAGAGATGTTTGGGTCGGTCTCTTCTCTCGGGTGACAAGCGATAGGACGAGAGGTAATGACTTAAAACGGCACCAGGGGAGATTTAGGTTAGATACCAGGAAGAATGTCTTTACTGAGAGGGCTGTCAGGCCCTGGAACAGGCTGCCCAGGGAGGTGGTGGATTCACCATCCCTGGAGGTATATAAAAGGCGCTAGATGAAGTGCTTGAGGACATGCTCTAGAGGTGGGCTGGGCAGGGTTCGGCTGCGGTTGGATTCGATGACCTAAAGAGTCCCTTCCAACCCAGGTGGGTCTGTGATTCCTGCGGGAAGAACCTCCCCCGGGCTGGGCCGCCCTCAGCAGCCCCAGAGCCCGCAGCGGGACACCACTCACCTCAGCACACCCTCCCGAGACCAAGCATCCTCCCTGCCCTCAGCCTCCACGCCTCGCCCAAAAGTGGCCGTTAAGGGCCCGCAGCCTTATTACCGACTCTCCCGCCGAGACCGCCGGGCCGCCCCCCTCGCCCCGCCTCACACCGAGCGCGTCCTTCCGTCACCGCCCACCGCAACGCGGAAGCGGCTGCGAGGCGGCCTGTCCCCGCCCCTCCCTCGGGCCTCCCAGTCGCGGAAGGGCTGGGCGAAGCCTCCAGGAGCCCCGCCCCCGAAGCCCTCCCGTTGGGCAGTGTCGGACTCATCCCTCATGCTGCCGAGCGCCGCAGTCCTCCGAAGCCCGCCCATCTCACGCCGCCCTCTCATTGGCATTTTTCCCGGTTTCTCCCCGCCCCAGGCAGGCGCCGATTGGCGCCGTGTTGCCCCTGGAGCTGGGATTGGCTAGCGGGCGCTCTGGCGAGGGGTGAAGCGGCCGAGCGGCGAGGGTGGTGTGACAGACGCCGGGGGGTCGCGATCGTGTTGGGTTTATCGCCATGTCTGAGGTAGGGGCTGGGCGCGGGGGGCTGTGAGGAGACGGGAGGGTGGCGGGCACTCCCCTCTCCCGTGCGGCAGCAGCCGCCTGCGGACACTCACCCTGACCCGGGGCCTCCCCTTCCCCTCTAGGCCGCGTTCCAGAAGGCTGCCGAGGAGGTGAAGCTGCTCAAGGCGCAGCCCACGGACCAGGAGATGCTCGATATCTACAGTCACTACAAACAGGTCACGGTGGGCGACGTGAACACGGGTAGGTGCCGCGCCGGCCCTGCGCCGGGAGGGAAGGAGACGGCGGCCAGGCAGCGCCGCTCCGTGCCAGCGCCCCCGGAGGGCGGGGGTGATGCGGTTGCGGCCTGAGGCCGAGCTTGAGGCGCTCCAGGAAGCGCAGCCTCGCCCCTGTTGCGTGCTTCGCTTCGCGCAATCCTGCCATCCAGCCTAAGTGACTCCGTGCCGACTTGGCACGGGCCTGTGTGCAGGCAAGCAGAAGCTGACCCGATAAGGGCTTGTGCAACTTGCGGGGTTTAGATTAACCCCGCTGCAGTCATCTGAATCGTATGGCAACGGCCCGAGAATCCTTTGTGTTAGCTTTGTGCAAATATTGGGCTTGGGATTTTTAGAGGCTTCTATCAGTAAGTAGCTGCCTGGGTCAAAGGGTACTGCTTTAATGCAATCTCAGTTAAACAGGCTTAAACAGCAAGGCAAACTGTACAAGTGTGGAATGGCAGTGTTGAGGGGGACGAGCAGTTTGTTTAAACTGGATTGGCTACTAAAAATATAATGGGAAACCCAAACAGAAGAAAATTGGGCAGAGATGTGTAGCAAGAGGAACTTTCCTACGAGCTGCAATTAAATATCCCATCTTGAAAGAAATGTAGCAGAAATATCTCTGCGGGTACACTATCCAAAATCTCTTGCTACTTTGGTCAGTGGCAACTCAGGAGTAACATTTAGTTAGAATGAAGCCTGTCTCTATTGACCTTGTGTAACACTCGAGTAACTAGAATTAGAAAGGAAAAAGGTCGTTTGCTTGGAGCGCTGGCCTCCTGACCCAGTTGCTGGTGAAGTTTATTGGATGTTGATTGAAGTCAAAGCTGGCAGTGAAGTGTACAGGAAATGGTAAGTATAGGCACTTGGGGTCTCCTTCCCAAGATCAGCAGCATGGAAGGAGAAAAGGACTGACTTTTTTTAAAGATATGATCCTTTTGGTATCACTGGGCCTTAGCATTATGAATGTTTGCCAAGGTGAAATGGTGCTGTAGAACTGTTAACACACCACTGTTTCTGTAAGCTGCTGGGTTCTTGTGGAGCTGTAGCTAACAGGAGTTGGCTAGAAAAGCAATCCGTTTAAGAGTGAGCTAATAGGGGGGTTTGTTGGAGTGGAGCTGCCAACTAGCTCTGCAGGTCACATTACCACAAGGGTATTTTTGTGGCTAATGTACAGGCTACTGTCCAGTTCCATTTGTTAATCCTAAGAACTGTCTTTAGGGAGACAGGAAGTAAAGCACATAGGGTACTTTACATGCAGAAAAACAATATGCATATCCATATCTTCTTCATTTATTCTCTTAATTGGACACAACAGAGCCTGCAATGAAGTGAGTTAGAATTCAGAGTTTATATCACAAACTCACAGAACAAATGAAGAGCTATGGGTTAGAAACACACCATTAACTTGATGATAATGAGTTCTAGGCTCTATGCTACTAGCTTTTGCTTCCATGTCTTGGCATGTAATGGACCTTAAGGCATTTGTGCTTTACTTTAGAGGTGATGTTCTTCTATCAGATTGGTTTTATGTTTTCTGAAGAGACTGCTGTCAAGTGTCAGCAGTTACCAGTATTTGGTGCTCTTCTGCTCAAGTGCTGTTGTCTTAAGAGAACTCTTGTCACGTTCCCTTAAGTAAAACAGCTGCAAAGATGAACCATTGCATTTTATCATAGTTAAGAGGTAAATAGCCTCCCGGAAGGGAGTAGGCATTGCCTACACCCAGACCACACAAACTAATGCTGCTGCTTTGCTTATCCTGTCTCAGACCGCCCTGGTATGCTGGACTTCAAAGGCAAAGCAAAGTGGGATGCCTGGAACGCATTGAAAGGTAAGTGTCTGCTTAAAAAATAAAAGTTAATCAATAAAGCTACAAGTAAACTAGTTCAGAAAAGCAAATGTGGCTCAGCAAGAAATAAAATTGTATTGCATTGCAAGACAGGAGTTCTAGAAGTTCAGAATGCCAGGATAATAAACTCTTACTTTTGAATATGTCTGCAAGGCAGAAGTAATCCTGAAAAATGTAGCTTGTGTGAGAGGAAATTGAGGTGCAAATTGCCCAAGGAGCCCAAGATGTTACATGAAGGAGAACTGTAGCAGCAGCAGCAACCTAAGTCTCTTTTCCAGGCCCCAGCCTTGTACCCCAGAGACTGAGCTCTTCCTCCAGTCGTGTTTCTGTTAAAGCTTTCCAAACTGGAAGATGCAACTGGGTGCTCTGTTCTGAATGAGGAGCCAAACAAATTGTCTTATCTGTGAAAATGTGGGGGGTTTCCTGGTTTTATAAGGAGCCAGCACTGCATCTAAATGCAGTCAAAGTCGATTGAATGGCTTTCCTCTAACAATCGTGAATGGCCTTAATAAACTAATATACTCTTTAGTTGCTGCCTATGCAAATATAACTGCTTCTGAATGCTGTTTTCTCATGACTGCTGAACGTGTTTGTTTTAAACTTCAATAATGGTGTCACAGCTGAGTGGCCACCTTAGCTGCTTTGCCTGTGATAGCAGGGAGTTGCGGCTCAGTGTAAAAGATACCTGCTCCTGTGTTCTGTCTTGCAGGCATGTCCAAAGAAGACGCAATGAAAGCGTACATAGCAAAAGTGGAAGAGCTAAAGGGCAAATATGGCATCTGAGGACTGGATATAGCAGCCACTTGTGCACCTGAAACATGCCTTATTTCTAATACTGTGGAAAACTGGTTCCTGAAAATAATTTTAAATACTGAGCATATTATAGTTGCTTCTCCTTCCGCCTGTAGTTCAGGAGAAGCGGTGTACCTGCCTAATGTACTGACACCTTATAAATACCTTCTGGGAACAAAATCTGGAACTCATTAAAGTGCATTTGGTACTTCAGCTGCTGTGGTGGTCATCCCTCTGAGCTGATCCCTGCCTAACACGCCTTGGCGGAGCGCAGGCCGAGCTCCAGCCGCGGTGCCACTAGAGGGGGCTCAGGAATCGGTGTTCTGCACGGCGCGGACTTGTGGCCAAACCAAACCCGCGACGTCTGGCTGGTGCTACTCTGCCTCCGTTCTCATGTAGATAAACGGCGGCACGCAAAACCTGGAGCACCACAAAGCTTGTTGCGAAGGAGCTAGGTTTGCTGCTGGGTATGCTAAGAACAGGGTGTTCGATGTTTATTGCCTGGGCTGTCACAGAATTACACTTCTCAGATATGTTATTCCTCAGCAGTGTTAGTGCTCTGGAGAAAAGGAAGACACAGAGGCAGCTGACCTCAAAACCCTTCCTGTGAAAGAAAAGGGGTTTGCAGACAGCACTGCTGATGCCCTTGATACTGTACTGGTGTAAATCCTGAGGCTACAATGAGGGGCTCTTTCAGTCTGATGGAGTTTCTGGCCCTAGAAAAGGAGAATTTGCTTTTTGAAATGTGATACTGAACTATCCCAGCAAGGGACGTATGAGAATGAAGTCACAGCCTCATACAGGAATAAGGCATTCTAATTCCTGCTGTGCTGGTTAGCATCTGAAGATGTGAGGACTTCAGATCAAACTGTCTTCAGATAAATAATTGATGACTAGGAATACATAAGGATTAAACATATAGTTACAGATATATATTTAGGTAAATACATAGTTCTGCACCAAGTTACACAGGCTTTGTGTGTGATTTCTTATGCTGTGTGTAAGATATGGAGATGACTTTGGATACTTTCAAAAACTCCCCCCTCTGCTACTTTTAATAAGGAATGTTCTTAGACCTACTTGTTCACCCTTTAAAGTGCATTAGGATAAAGAAGGGTTTGTTCCCTGTTCTTCTGGGTAAGTAATACAAGCATTTGAGTTTTTTTACCTCTTGTATCTTTGTTAGTTATTTCACAGAAAGATAGAATATCCTGAGCTGGAAAGGACCTGTAAGGATCAGAAAGTCCAACTCCTGGCTCCACACAGAACCAGCCAAGTGAGAACATGGGAGTGAGCGCATCGTCCAGATGCTTCTTGAACTCAGCCAAGCTCAGTGCTAGGACCGATTCCCTGGGGAGCCTGTTCCAGTGCCCAACCACCCTCTCAGTAAAGAGCCTCTTCCTGTTATCCAACCTGATCCTCCCCTGTCACAGCTTCATGCCCCTCACTCGGGTTCTGTCACTGGTCACCAAAGAGAGAAGATGGGTGTCTGCGCCTTCGCTGCCCCTTGTCAGGAGGCCACAGACCATGATGAGGTCTCCCCTCAGCCTCCTCCAGGCTGAACAAACAGAGGGACTTCAGCCTCTCCTCATAAGACTTCCCCTTCAGACCCTTCCCCATCCTCATTGCCCTTCTCTGGACACTCTCCAATAGTTTTATGTCCCTCTTGCACTGTGGCACCCAAAACTGCACACACAGGACTTGATGTGAGGCCGCACCAGCACAGTGTAGAGCAGGACAATCCCCTCCCTGGACCAACTGGCCCTGTGGTGCTTGATGCACCCCAGGATACAGTTGGCCCTCCTGGCTGCCTGGGCACACTGCTGGCTCATGGGTAACTTGCTGTGAACCAAGATCCCCATATCCCTCTCAGCATGGCTGGCCTCCAGTGTCTGATCCCCCAGGCTGGATGTGTGGCCAGGGTTGCCCCTACCCAGGAGCAGAATCCAGCACTTGCCCTTGTTAAACTTCCTGCTGTTGGTGATTGCCCAGCCCTCCAAGCTGTCCAGGTCTCTCTGCAAGGCCTCTCCACCCTCAATGGAGACAACAGCTCCTCCCAATTTGGTGTCATCTGCAAATTTACTTCAGACACCCTCTATACCAGTGTTTATGAAAATGTGAAAAACAACTGGCCCTAAAATGGAGCCCTGGGAAACCCACATGTGACTGGCCACCAATTTGATGTTACCCCATTCACTACCACTCTCTGGGCCCAATCCTCAGCCAGTTGCCCACCCAACACATAATGACTCTGTCGAGTTGTACAGGGCACAGTATTGAAGCCCTTGCTGAAATCCAAAAAGAGCATCAACTGGTTTCCCTTGGTCAGCCAGCTGGGTGACCTTGTTGTAAAAGGAAATCAGATGGGACAGACAGGACCTTCCTCTTCTGACACCAAGTTGGCTGTGCCCAAAGACTGCATTATCCTTTAGGTGTTATTCAGTAACTCTCAGTATGGTTTGAGATTGTGTTAATTACATTCACCTTGCAAAAGAAGGGTAGGAGCAGACCTTCAGCATAAGATGATTTTAGCTCTTTGCCAGCCCTACGTTCCATGGCCAGGTCCATCCTCACATTCCATGAGGCTGGTTACTGGAGGTTTCTGCCAGCCTGTAGCAGAATGACACTGACATCTTCAGATGCTTCACTTAGCTCTTGTTAGTTGGAAGCTGACATGGTGTGAGTGTGCCATGCTTTGCTGACGTGCTTTCTGCCAAAAGGGGTGTTCTCAGGATTTTTGACTGCTGAAGCAATGGAGTTAGGCTCTGTCTAAAGAGCAGGCTGGGCGTAGCAAGTCTATATCCATCCTGCTCCTCCTCTGGCTTTCCAGCGCTGCTCTGCTTTCTCATGCCTGCCTGCATTAGGAATACCACTTATCCCTGAGAGGGCTTCCTCATGGCCAGGCTTTTATACGTTGTCTTGTACTTGGAAATAATGCTGTTTGCCAGTCCGTGCAAGGGACTGAGAACTCTACCTTGGATGTCATTATTTGGGTACTTTACCATAGTAACATCTTCCTGCTTACCTTCCTGAAAGCACTACGGGTAGTTTTACCATTATTTAGCTTTCCATGTGGCAATCAGCTGGGCCTCCCAGGGGTGAGCTGAAAAACTTCAAGTTGTGGCAGTAAGAAGCTGTAAAAGAGGCACCAAGGCAGAAACAGAGAAACATCTCTGTGCATGGTTTTTGCAGTGAGAAGCCACAGCCTGGAAATTGGCTGCACAGCCGTTAGCTGTGGGTACCACCGCTGAGGGTGTATGGTAAGTAACTGAAACAGGGGTGGGTGGGGTGTGCTGAGCAGCAGGGTGAATGCTTGTAAATGCCCGGGGTGTTGGGGTGTCTGGAAATGCTGCTGAGTTACTGACAGCACAGTGCTTGCTCCTAAGGTGTATGAGAATCCTGGGCTACATAAATAACGCTTTGGCAGTAGGGTTGCTAGGGCAATGGTGCTTTAAGGACGTCCACAGGCAGATTTATAGGTAGAGGTAATTGCTTTTATTAAACTAATAAAGCTATAAAAAGAGATAACCATTAAGGTGTATAGCCTTGAGATTTGAAACAGAAGCAGCATGCCTCAAACCGAAATGCAACCTGAGACCCATTGCTCTGTCTGCAGAAAGGTACTGCTGATGGAAGAACAGATGCTTTTGGTGGCTGGGCAGTGCTGCAAAACAGGGAATTGTTCTGACACCCGTTCAGGAGCTGCTATTTCCTCTGTATTAGATCAAAGAAAGGCCAGCAACATCCTGCTCCTTGCAGTGCTTGCGAAGGGGAAAAGGCGTGCTCTGAAACAAGCCCAACACGTAGGAGGTCGGAGGCCAGCTGGCAGGCATGCACTCAGGTCTGGTTTGCTGAGTTTGCAGAGCATGCAGGACAGAATCTGGACTTTGGATATGGCAATCATAAATGTTAACTTGTGTCTGTGATAAGACAGGGTTCCTTCTATCGCACTTCTACTATTAGTTCTTGCACAGAGAGACTAGTTGATTGGTACCCAGTGCAATCAACAGATAAGCTGTAAAGGGGGTGATGTTTTCCTTGGGTTGGTTTATTTTTTCTTGTGGGCATTGCTTGCTCTTTACCAAGCATAGAGGAAGGTGCAATGCTCTTAGCACAGATTTAACAAATCAGTGAAGGTGTACTGCTTCAGGCCAGTCACAGGTTCTTCAGTCCTGCAAAGTGAAGTTTTCTGTTTGTATAAAAGGCACTTGAGGCTGACTGCAGTGCACAACTGTTTCTGTCAAAATTCTTCTTCAGTCCTCACCTGCAGTGCTCTTGTTTCACAATGCAAGTATTTTAACTTTTGAACTTATTTGGCCCTGATGATCCTGCTAAAAATAACTGACAATTGTATTTGCTGTTGTTTAAAATATTTGCTCTGTCTCTCAAACGTTCAGGGCAAACAATATTGGGCAATACCACTTTGGGGTGTCTGGGCATCGGAGCCTTCTTGTGGGATTGGTTATAATTGGGGGAGGCAAAAAAGAAGGTGCATTTTGGCTTGAACAGGTTTCTGAATACCACTGCTGTCACCCAAATAGGATTATATAATCTTCTAAGTTGTCAAAGCTGCTCAGAGGTCAGACAAGTTGATATTACTTAGATGTAACACATTTGAGGGAGAGATGCAGTAACAAACTCAGAAGTGTAAAAGTTAATAGAACAAAAGATGAAATCTGGTTTGGTTGGTTTGGGGATTTTTTTCCCCCTTACCCACAAGCATATGAAGTATCTTCAGCTTCAGACAGCTGATCTATGAATGAGCCAATCTTCAGCTGCTCATCTGAAATGCAGATAACATCGATAACTTCTGGGTGTAAGTCTGTCTTCATTGCTAATGAGCTTGTAGTTCCTCTAGAACCAACATGTCTGTGGAAGTTAAACACACCTTGGGTTATTCTAGAACAGAGATTCCTCGTGGAGCTTGGCTGCACTGATCCTTAACTTTCATTTCCATTTTTACCTGTGGCTTCTGGATTTCTGGTTAGCCCAGTACTACACATACAGATTTTTCAGGGTCTGACCCTCTTAATGCCAGTAAGAGCTGATTAATCTTGGCAGCCATCCCAACATCCAGTCTAGTGTCAGAGCAATCCTTTGCTATCTCACAAATGAAGATGTAAAGAGTTGTTTTCAAAATCATACAGTGTGTCTTGCCTCTAGTTTTTAAAAGCCTTCTTATATTTTAGACTGTCTAAACTAATGGAGAAGTCATACAAAAATACAGTACCATTAAGGAGTAACGAGCACTGGCCTGGGGAGGAACAGCTGGTCAAAACTCCTGGAGCTTGTTAAGCCTATGAAAGAGGTGATACATAAAAATGCCTAGAAGCAGAATCAGTGGCTCAGTAACACCTTGTGTTAGCAAGGATTACTTCAGCTCTAAGTTCTGCCACTGCAAGAAGTTTGTCATTGTCATGTAAAAGAGCCTCAAGCCCTGGCACACTGGGATATTATATGATCATTCTGCCCAGCTTGTTCTGTTTGCAAGCCCAGATTACCTCAAACAGGTGCTTCCACACCCAGGACAGAATGAAAATGCCATTACTTGGCTAACGCAGCCAGGGAGACACCTTGTTTGTCTCCACTGAAGGGTACAAGGCACTGACTTGTACTGTGCTCCCTGAAAGGCTGAGGTTATGCTATGCCATCTCCTCTGAACCAACACAGCTTGTTTGTATAAGTTTGGGATCTGAAAGGTGAGCCTGTCACTTTAAAAGTACTTGGTGAGTATTTAGCTGCATTGAGTTTTACTGAGAGAAGGGACATGTGACAGCTGAGAAAATGAATGATACTGAGCATTGTGTCCAGTTCTGGAGTCCCCAACATAAGAAGGACATGGAACTGTTGGAACAGGTGCAGAGGAGGCTATGAAGATGATCAGAGGGCTGGAGCACCTCTCCTACAAAGAGAGGCTGAGAGAGTTGGGATTGTTCAGCCCAGAGGAGAGAAGGCTCCAAGGAGACCTTATAGCAGCCTTCCAGTATCTGAAGGGAGCCTACAACAAAGCTGGGGGGGGACTTTTTAGGAGGGCATATAGTGATAGGATGAGGGGGAACGGTTTTAAATTGGAAGGGGATAGATTTAAATTGGATATTAGGAAAAATGTCTTCACTGTGAGGGTGGTGAGGCACTGGAACAGGTTGCCCAGGGAGGTGGTGGCTGTCCCCTCCCTGCAGGTGTTCAAGTCCAGGTTGGGTGAGGCCTTGAACAGCCTGGTCTAGTGAGAGGTGTCCCTGGCCCTGGCAGGGGGGTTGGAACTTGATGATCTTTAAGGTCCTTTCCAGCCCTAACCACCCTATGATTCTGAGTCTATATTCTTTCCCCCACCTTACACAGTATTGAAATACAGACCCAAATTTTAGTGGTAAAAGGGCTAAAGTTTTATTTTCTGTATTGAATGTATGTTTCAAGGCATCAGTTTGTCACCATGGACAGATGCAAATAGCTTGAGGTATGTCCTAAGCCAGTGTAACTATTGCCAGAGGTCCCTGAAAAGGGAATCCAAAGCAGAACAAGCAACACCCGGTGTTGGGTCTCTGCAGTGGGATGCTGAGGTAGGTCCAGAAACTGATCAAACAATTTTGTCCAGGATACAAAATATATTCCTTGAAGCCTGCTCTTCTACTTGCTCTCTCTTTTTACTCTTGGAGTGAGCTGGAGGAGGAGGGTAAAGTCACCATAATGGGCCAGGGTATTATCCTTGTGGTTCTAACCCAGGGAGGAGTGCCTTAGCCCATACAGTCTGATTCCAATGCACAACTGGATCTCAGACCTCAGCAGTGGGTGTTATCGCTGTGTCCAGCAACCCAGGTCTCCTGAGTATGACCAGCAAGGAGTGGGAGAGCCTGGGGCCACCAGGACATGGGGTAGCCCCAGGCTGGGCGAGCAGTCTGCCTTCCTGTGGTATCTGAGAGGTGTCCAGGTAAGCAGTCTGCTTCCAGTGCCACTGGAGAGGTGTCCAGGCAGGAGGCAAAGTGAAACCATCTGGCCCAAGAGCTGTCTCCTCTTTACATGCTTAACTGCACCTCTCCTCTGTGCTAGGATGGGGCCGTCTGCTTGGCCGCAGTAACCTGCAGCGATGGGAGGAAAAGCGTGAGCTCAAGTAGTTGTGACAAGGGGCTGGTCCGAGCTGTAAGGTGCTGCCCAAACCCCAGTGTGTCACACATGCTGCTTGGGGCACTGGTTGCTGAGGATGGCCGTGCTCCTGTTCCCAGAAGCTGCTGCTCTGGAGCAGCTTGCCAGCAACTCGCTGCCTTTTTGCCCCATTCCAGAAGCTCTTTCAGCCCAGCTCAGTTTAACCCAGCCTGAGCTGAGCGCAGCTTCTTCAGCTTGGATTTTCAACACACTGCCAGAAAAAAACCCAAACAACCAAACACAGAAGAACAGTGACAGGAGACAGCGAGTCTCTTCCTCCTTCCTTGTGAAAATTTTCTATGTGCTCACTTTTGGGGAAGACACAAATAAAATCCTTTTGTCCCTCACACAGGCCTTGGGCATGTCCCAAAGTCACAGCCTGCAAGATACTTCAGCTTTATTTGTTTCCAAGATCAGGTCAAATTCTGTCTGGAATGACACCTTGAAACAGGGATCTGGGAAGAATGAGGATTTAAATGCTGCTCTGCCAAGGTTTAAAAATGTGATCAGGAACAACTACATTCAGCAAAGGTGTTTGCAGAAATAGCCACCTTCAAGATCAGACAAACCTCGGTGGGGGACTCAGTCGCTTGTGCCCTGCTTTACCTCGAGGTGAAATACTTCATCAGGTAACCATTCCCTAAGCCCTGGTGACACTCAAAGCTCGGTCCTGAACCTTCTCTGGGCTTCTGCAGGACAAAAGCTGGAAGAGAAGCTTCAGCGTTAAATTTCTCACGGTTTAAAATGCACCAGATGAAGCTCTCTCCATGTTTTACATCAGTCTCTGGTAATTTCCATTATTTATGAATGCATTTCCCTGAAAACTTTGTCTCCAGGGATAGGATGTGAAATGCCCACTTAAACAATAGGGAAAAGGGACTTTCTAAACAAAATAATGAAACTGGCAATATCCCAAGAATTCTAAATTAAAGCAGCCAAGCCAAAAACACATCTGAAGTGCTTTAAAGGTCATTTGCTGTGGTGGTACCATGTAGGTAACAGATTTTTCAGGGGAAAAAAAAAATCTCATTTTTTCTTTTAAAGTATTGAGCTCTTTTAATTGTAAAACACTGCTCTCACCCACAATTTTCCAAAATAATTTTGGCATTTTTCCACAATTTGTCTTTTCTTCAATAAATTTAGTTATTTTATCTTGAAAAAGACAGAAAATGTATTCAGCTTCTTTTGTTGTGAGTCGGTGAAGGTAAACTCATTTTTCCATCTGAAAAAGGTGCACGTTTCTAGCAGACTTTGTAAATCCAGACTTCTTTAGCAGAAGGTTGGACTCGATGATCTAAAGGGTCTCTTCCAACCCAGGTAATTCTGTGATTCTAAGTTATCTCCAGCCAAGCAACAGCAGAAACAAGTTTGTAAACTGTTAGTAACTGTTCTATTAACACAACTGTTACGATCGTCCTCCCTTGGGTGACTTCAGTGAAGAGGAAATCTGAAAGTGCCACTTCATTTCTGTTATTAATTACAGGTCAAGTTTAATTCTGGTTTTGTAGTTGTGGGGTTTTATTTTAATTTATCTGGGGAAGCTTAAATTGATTACAAAATATTAAAGCAATTTTGGGTTTGCAGCAAAAGTACCACTCCCCCCAAACCATCCTTTTCCTCAATGAACCAGCTTGGCATAAACTCTCTATCTGCTGAAGGATCCAAGTGTGGCAGGGTTCTGGTTTCAAAAGTAACCACTTTAAGTTCCTCACTCTACAAAACTTTTTATGCACATGTTTACTCACATGAACAGGCTTTTACAGAGGAATTGCCTTGTTCAGCAAGAGACACCTCACTTCTTTTTTTTTTTAATTGCTGCAGTTGTTAGGATGACTCACGCGTTCGAGAGGCAAACCTATACTTAATAATTTTGCTAATTGGGGGGCAAATTGCCTAACGCTTTGCAGGATTGAACCTATGGTACAAAAAGCCTATGTCATGTGAGGTTTTTGCCAGATAAGAGTCGGTGTATTTTGTCTGGCCCAAGCCCACGTTTGCCAAGCAGAGTTACGTGCAAGCAGCATTTGTTCAGTTCATGCAGCAAACGAGACAACAAGCCCTGCTTGTGCTTTTTGAGCCAAAAACACACATTGTTAATTTTGAAACTGGGAGGTGGAGAAGTGTAGCAGCAAACGCATCTGATGCGGTGTGGAAACGCTGTTTGACCTGTAGAATAAGTAGCCCAGGGTATTCATAAAACCATTCTGTCATGTGATGAACCTAAACCCTAAAGGGATGTGGCAGCATCAAGCCTGCTAGCTCGGATAACGAGTTCAGAAAACAAAAATGTGGCAGACCAGAAACCCACAGGAAAAGTTTTAACAAACAGACCTTTGCAAAAAAGATTGGCCACGTTGCAAAAGTGGGGAAATCCCAATTTGGTGTTTGATAGAGAAACTATTAAACAAAAGACTTTGCAGGAAGAGAGAAAGAGAAAAAGGTCAGAATTTATCATTAAAATGTGAGGAATTAGAACCGGTGTAAACGTTGTTCAGAAGGCTCACTAAAAAGTGTTATACACCACTCCTCCCCCTCCAGGCAAACCACAGCAGATAGATACATATATTGTCTCGTGAAAGTGGGTAGAGATTAAAATAATGATGCAATCTGCACAGACAACTGATTTGTTCAGAAATAGAAGCTGGAAGAAGGGGAAAGTTACAGTAACTTCTACCCCTCGGTGCTGGAGAAGGAGATCCTTCCAATTCCATTCAGCTAGAAAGGGAACAGATTCTGACCCTGGCTGGGTCTGCCCGCTGGAGCCTGGGGAGTCACGGCAGAGCTCTCGCTGGAATGGAAATCAGAATTGGGCAGCAAAGCAAGAGTTTGTGATGAAACCACAAAAACCAGCTTCCTTGGGCTTTTATTTAAAGCTGTTTCTGAACGACCACCACCCCCTCAAATTAAAAAAA
>VZTU01003022.1:114097-195395 GCA_013400835.1 Zapornia atra | reverse complement strand
AAAAAAAAAAAAAAAAGGCAGAAAAAGCAGTACTTCGTTAGAGGATGGAAATAGTGACTGAGAAGAAGAGTGAGAGCGTAAAACTTTATGAGCGAAAACGTTTTCGCTGGCGGTACAGGTGGAGATACGTAGGGCTAAGTATGCTGTGTCTGATAAGGGTGCGCTGTACGCGGCCCGGGGTGACAGGTTGTGGTCGAAGCGGTTACGGAGATACCAGGAGCTGATGCCGCAGGCAGCTGCCGGGAGGGGAAGGGCAGGGCAGGCTGGGTTGTTGGTGTGCTCTGCCGTCGGGCATCGCTGTGCACAGAGCTGCAGCCCCAGCAGCAGAGCGGAGGGGTTCCTTCGCAGCGCGGCTCTGTCGAGGGGCAGTACCCGCCTACCAAAGGGCCGTGGGACCCTCGGGTGGGTCTCGGGCTCGTTCCCGGTCCTGCGGAGGGCTGGTGCTGGGGCCGCGAACGCTGCTTCGAGAAAGTGAACCTCGAAGCTGCCTGGCAGCTGGCGGTACGCGGGCACACGGAGGGGGGACGGGGTTGTAGCACGGCGGGAGCAGCCGCTGCCGACCGAGACGGCAATGCCCTGGGCCGGGGGAGCGCTGCCTTTCCCCGCTGTGCCGGGCCGGAGAGCGGCTCGGCTCCGCCCGTCGGGGCCGCGCTGCTGACTCAGCCGCGGGGGGGCCCGGAGGGTGTCCCGGCCCCGCGGGCGTGGCGGGCGGGCGGGGGGACTGCCCGCCACCCTCCGGGGTTATAAAAAGCCGCGTCCGGAGCCCGTCCTCGTCTCTCGGAGCAGCTGGCACCATGACCGCCATCGCGGCGCAGGTANGCAGCTCCCCCGGTTCTCCCCGTGGGTCCCCCTCCCCTCTCGCCGCACCTGGCTCTCCGAGCACCTCCGCCTGCCGGGTAAGGCTGGAGAGGGCTGCGGGGTGCTTGGCTTCTCCTTAATTAAACGTCGGGGTTTGAAAATATGTATGGAAGGCTTCAGGGATGAGGGGACGTGCAGCCGGACCCCCCACCCAGCCGTGCAGCCTCCGGGGTGAGGAGGCGGGTCCGGACTGGTACTGCCGGCGAGAGGAAAACAGCTGGCAAGGAGGGCAGTGCTGGCAGCTGGATGCCCCCTCCCCCGTCCTTCTCCTGCCCCCTCCCCTGTCCCAGCCGTCGGCTTCCACCCTCCCAGGGCCGGTGGTTTCCTCCAGCCCTGCCGGAGCAGGAGGCTGTGCCGTGGGGGCTGTGGGGCAGGGGACTTGCTCAGCCCCGAACTTCCATGACCCCAAACCCAGGCCTTGGCATGGGAGCACTGTTTGTGCAGCCGGGGAACCAACCGGCAGAGCTTCACCCGCCCTTCCTTTCTCTTGGGTACAGCCTGTAACTGCGTTGCTTTCCCCTGCTTAGAAGGGGGTTTGATTTGCACAAGCAAATAACTTAAAACGTGCAAGTGCTGCAGCTTTGCTCCTCTGGTTTCCTTGTTAACCCGGATTTTTCTCCTTCCCCCAATGCTCATTTTAAGGCGCAGAGGCTGCTGGAGCATCGGCGACCACAGAAATCCTTCTTTGAGACATTCATCAGGAGTCTGATCATCTTATGCGTGGCGATAGCGGTGGTCTTGTCGTCCATCTCGGTCTGCGATGGCCGCTGGCTCTTTGCAAGGGGGCAGCTCTTCGGACTGTGGCATTTCTGCACCGTTAGCAACGGCAGCGTCCTAAATTGCGTCACTGACCTCAGCCTGGCCAAGGTAGAGGGCCTGAGCGTGGGGGCGATTCCCATAAGAAGCATGGTGTCCTTTGCCGTGGTCGTTGCCATATTTGGCCTGGAGCTGCTGATGGTGTCCCAAGTCTGTGAGGATGCCAACGCGAGGCGGAAGTGGTCAATGGGCTCGGTCCTCATCCTCGTCTCGTTTTTGCTGTCAGCTTCTGGTGTTCTGAGCTTCTCCATCCTTGTGAAGGATCACCTCACCTTCACGGGCTTCACGCTGACGTACTGGTGCGAGTTCATCGCTGCCTTCCTCTTCTTCCTTAACGGGATCAGTGGACTTCACATCAACAGCCTCACACACCCCAGGAACAGGGTAGGCAAAATCTAGGTGCAAAGGGTGTACCTCCGCCTTTGTGTAATCAGCTTTGCCAATTAGACTGCAAAAAAAAGGGAGTCTAATGAAGTTTGAAAAGGACACCGTGTCTTAAACTGTGCGCAAGGAGGGGAAGCATGAGTCAGTCTGGGTGCACGTAGAAGACATACCCAGCCACTGGTCAGCGTGGAGGGCTGCGTGACACGAGCAAACTGAGACTGACACTGGCTGCTACTGAAGCATGGTTTTTTTGGAGGAGTGGTTGAAGGAAGAGGGTGTCCCACTAAGCATCCTGAGGGGTGGCAGACTGCGATTCATTCTTGTGGGCTCAGTTTTGAGGCTTACACAAAGCCTGTACTGCTGTGGGTTTGGTGCTGCTGGGCTTTCCCCCGTGTTCTGGAGCTCGCAGGGGGTGTGACACAACTTCAGTGTATCTCATGGCTTTGTTCTGTCTCTGGGACAGATGATTTGTGCCTGGCCATGCTCACTGGCGTGCAGGGTTGAAAACCTTCACTGGATCTCACTCCTCCATGTCTCTTTCAAAAGAGGAGGCACGCAGGTCTTGGTCTGGCCACCAGTTTCCTGCTGTCAGTTTCTCTGTGTCTGTCCTTCCCTGTGATTTTTTGAGGGGACACTGACAGATGCACAGGGAGATGTAGCTGCCTGTAGGACACATGCCAATAAGTTATCTGAACTGACTCCCCCCACAGACCTTGTGAAGTCTGCTGTAATGGGGTGCTGTTCTTCCTGGCTTTTTTGTCCCTCTGGGTCAAGAGGAACAAGCTTTGCAGGGGCTTTAGATGGGCACTGGAGCTGGGCACACCATGCTGACACCTTCTGGGGTTGGTTTTGGTTGTCAGATTTGGTCCCTGGAGCAACGGGAAATCTGCTCATGTTGTAGCTGAGAGTCTCCTGTAGCGTTTCTTCTGTGAGGAGAAGGCTCTAGATCCTCCTGGCCATACTGAGTTCCTTTCTTCCCCTAATAAACAAGGCCTGGGAGGAGAAGCAGCCCAAGATTACCTAAGGAGGGGCTCACGGGGGCAGCTCTGTTCCATCACAGCCAAGTATTAAGGCTGGTCTTCCTCCTGCCAACATCTGAGTCAACCACAACGGCTGCAACTTTTGAAGTTCCTTGTGGTTTCTGATGTAAAATGAGAGGAGACCTCAGAGGCTGGGTTGCCCTGCACGTGTCCTCCCCGCCCGACATACAGCACTCCAGTAACCACAGATGAAAGTATCTTCAGAATATTTCAGGGTCTCTGGTTTAATGTTTTGTATCCTCTGGTTGGATTGCTTGGGTTGTTGTAGAAACATATGTCCTAAAACGTTTCATCTCTGTAGCTTGTCTGATAGCTGTTGGGCAAGGCTTTCCTTACCCATGTAGCTGTTTTGACACCATTTTTCACCTGAAATGGAACTGTCACAGCACAATGGCAAAGAAGGCTGTGTAGGTGAGCCATGAGGAAACAGCTTTGTCTTTAAAAGCCAAGAGTCCTAAGCCTGCCTGAGCATACATCCACACTCGCCGAGCACGCTCCTGTGGACACACCTGCCTTCATGAGGACAGTCTCCATTCCTTCTCAGATGTCCATAACCTTTTAAGACAACGCTCCCAAGCCTGTTTTGTAATGTTTCAGGCCAGGCTTGCTATGGACAATGATGGTTGTGCTTTTCTATGGAAATCTGCCAGTGAGATGATGATCGGTTGAGATAATGCACAAAGCTGTGCTACCCAACCAACTCCTGAGATATATGGGGCTCAGTCAGCATTTCTTGACCTACTGTCAAAGACAAGGACTTGTGCCTTTAACCTGCCTCTGGAAGACTGCACTGTGATCTTGTCTCTTTGTGGAGATGCTTTCAATTTGCTGAATTATGCTGTTGAAGACACATCAGTGGGCTGAACTTGCAGGAGCTTGTATGAACAGTGCTGTTGGCTTTTGCAGAGCCACATACCCCACAGAGGTTCTGCAAGGTCTGGTCCCAAACTGTTGAGCTTTGGTGTTTCCAGGTGGTCAAGTGCCTTAACTAACCAGTTCATCGGTTTGGTGCCATGGGGTGCCCGTGGCTGGCGGGACAGTTCTTCCTGCATGAGGTCAAGGGTGTTCATGGCTTGTCTAGAAACACGGATGTCACTTCAGAGTGCCTTCTTGGTGACACCGATAACTGGAAATCAATTCTGCATGTAACCTCCATGGTAGTGGGAGGCTGTGCCCCAGCCCTTTCCCTAGGGAAAGGCAGACGTAGCTGGGTGGGAGTCCTAGACTGGTGCCATTCACTTGGGTTAGAGGGAGGTGGTGGACAACTGGCCATTGAGTTCACCAAAGACTTGGTGTGATTGTGAACAATTTTAGGATACCCTCTGCCAGCTGAAGAAGAGGCCTTTTGTTGGGATTAGGGAACCCTCTAGGAAAAACACAGAAACTTTTTCCAGCTGGCTTTGTATAGTACTGCTTGACTCGCTAATGCTGGGAGAAGATGCATTTTGATGGCTAAATACTACAAAACAAGGTTGGCTGTATCTGAGACAAACTTACATGCAGTGATGGGCAACTGTTCATTTTCTGGTCTGTGGAAGTGTCAAGCGAATATTCCTGAAGTTTCTAAAATAAATTTCTTTGAAATAAGATAACCATAATTCTCTCTTCGTATTTAGATGTTAGGGTGGGTGCAGGTTTAAGGGATGAGCTGGACTTGTTGTCACCCAAACACCCATTCTGTGTGTTTACCCAGCTAGACCAAGGAAGAAAAGGCAGCTCGGCTCTTTGCCAAGCTCTGATGAAGGGAGCCAAGGCTGCACAGCCACTGCATGATCCCCTCTCCCCTCCAACAAGCCCACCCCAACCCCAGCAGCCAGCATGCTTTCTTGTCTTGCAGAACAAGAGGGGCAGTCAGCTGAGCTGCTTCATGGGAATTAGAGATAACCTTGTAGGCTCTTAATGATTTCCTGCTGTTGCATGTGCTCTGTTTACCAGCTAAAAAGCTCTTTCCTGTGTCCTTCACCTCCCTTTTCCCACACCCTGTGTCTGAAGCATCCTTGCTCTCTTTCCCAGCTTTGCTATTTGACCTGCAGAAGTGGTATCTGAGTACAGATGTATTTATACAGTTGGTTTTGGCAGTCTGGTTCCCCCCACCTCCCCCATTCTGTCCCCCCTGCTTTGTTCACTGTACTAAAAGGTTTAGTTAAAAGTCAGGAAAACAGCTTTCCAGCTTCAGCACTGAATTAGTTTATGTAATCTGGAGTAAGGTAATTAGCACCTGGTGTTCTCTTTCTGATGGGAGAGGTTATTGGCCTGTCTCAGATGGTTTAGTATCTCTTGAAAGCAGGGTAATGAGCATCACCTCTTGTTAATGAGCTGTTTAGACTTGCTCAAGTTACTGAACTTTAATTGGAAGCTTGTGCACAAGCCACTGCTCGCAGGAAGTAACGGTACAAGGTGTGCTAGCTGGGCACGTACCCTGGACT
This sequence comes from Zapornia atra, assembly GCA_013400835.1. Classification (NCBI taxonomy): domain Eukaryota; kingdom Metazoa; phylum Chordata; class Aves; order Gruiformes; family Rallidae; genus Zapornia; species Zapornia atra. Next base: position 189,871 of record VZTU01003022.1, on the reverse strand, counting down.
GTTAGTGGCATTTTAAGTCTATGGTACCCTCCATCAGCTGTGCTTGGGGGGACATCTGGATCAGGGTTTGAGCTTTGCTTGCTTCTGAGAACCAGGGGAAGGTGACTGCAGGAGGGCGATTGCTTTCCCCCTGCTCTGGTCCATGCTGAGCAGGTAATGGCCCTTCTAAACCCACCACCTCAGCCTGCACATGTCCAAAGGGCCTCGTTTCACAGAATCGTGATGGGATTGGAAGGTCGTTGGAAGGGACCTCAAGAGATCATCGGGTCCAACCCCCCTGCCAAAGCAGGCTCCCTAGCTCATATTACATAGATAGGCGTCCAGATGAGACTTGAATATCTCCAGAGAAGGAGACTCCACCACCTCCCTGGGCAGCCTATTCCACTGCTCTGTCACCCTTACTGTGGGTGATCTGTCCCACGGAGTGTCCTGGAAGGAGTGCTGGCTGGATTCCTGGGCCCTCTCACCTTCAACAGGGGTCCAGCCCCTCTGCATTCACACCTCCCCCTTCTGAAACAGTTCATTTCAGCTCCCTCCCTTGCCCAGCCAGGCATTGCACAACGCAATTATTCACTGCACAACACCACTGCCTTTTTGCTTCTGTGGGTTTTGCAGGGAACTTCCTTGTTGCTGTGTTGGGAGAAAAAAAAATAAATCCATGAATCGCTTCCTCTTAAATTCAGCCCTGGGTCTCAGCTGATGTCGGGCTGCAGGAGCTGCTGTGTGCAGAGCTGCCCCCAGCTTCCCAGGCACCTGGAGCGGATAGCCAGGGGCTGTGGAAGAACAGTGAAGACTTGTTACTGAAAAATAGTTCTCAAGTCCTACTTACAGATGACAAATACCTGCTTTGCATTGAGTACTGAAGAGCAAGTGTGGAGAAGGGGAAGTCAGTGAACTCTGAACATGGAGTTTGTGTGCTGTGCACTCATTTGTCTCCAGCTTTCTGTGCTGCATGCGGAGATTCACTTCCCTGTTCATCTGCTTATTAACGTGTGTCCCTGGTTCCTGAGGTAAACAGCTCTTCAGTACAGTTAATCAAGAGAGATCCCTATCAGGGAAGGGTGCTTCTGCATCGCCTGTGCAGAAGACAAGGTGAGAAAACATCCTACTATAGTGGTGTTTGGCAGCAGCTTTCTACATCCAGGTCACAGCATCATAACTCCAGGGTCTGGGGACTTGGTTTTCCCAAAGACCTGAGGACTCCTGATGCCTGAAGGAAGACAGAATCTGGCAATGCTTCCTTTTTTTTATTATTTATTTAAGGCAAGTCAAACCCAAAATTGCCATGTAAAACAATAGCTTATCCTAGATTATTTTTTTAAATATGAAAACCAGCAGCGTTTTTTGAAGGGTGTGTGTGGTTTGCCCCTGTTTCACCAGGACTCCTGTACAAATAGGTATCACGCTCAGACTGGGCTCCAGCTGACCTTGTGCCATCAGTGCTGGTCCTAACTGTGTGCTGCAGGGCTGAGCTCTGAAACTGGCTTGTGGGAGAGCCAATAATTGCATCAGATCTAATTAATTATGTGTTATTGTATATCTGAATCTATATTTCTTCATTTATGCCAGAGGAAGGCACTTGCATTTAAAACAAACAGCTGCTTGGATTTGACTCATAAATGTTTAAGTCTCAGACAGGGAACATACAAGTTGTTTCATTCTTCTTGGTCTTTGTTTGTAGGTGAGAGGGAGAAAATTAGGGTAATGGATAATGGTTGTGTCTTTTGGGGAGTAAAATTTGCTAAATACATTAGGACAGAGTGAATCTTCAAGAAGGCTGGAGCCCCTGCTTGGCTTGGGTAAGTCAGTGAGAAGTGAGATTTCCCACCCAAACGTGCATGGAGAGGCTTTCACTTACTTCTGCCTTGGTCATGGGACTAATCCAGCTTCTGCTCTTCCTTCCACTTGCTTTGGCTGCATTTTAAAGGACCATGGCCACTCAAAATCTCTCAATTTCAAAAAATCTAACTTTATCATTAATTCCTGGAAATCCTTGCCAGTTCACTGCTTTGGATTTTAATTTACTGTTTTGTTTTGGTTTTTTTCCACCTGGTTTTAGAGAGGTTCAACTCTCTCACTGCTGGGTGGCCTGGATCAGCAGGCAAAGCCCAAGGAGGCAGGGGAGGAACCTCAGGGCCCGGCTGCCATCAGGGTGCTGCTGCCTGCAGTGCTGCATCCCTGGCAGATACAGGCCGTGCCTGTCTGACTGTCTGCACTGGCAGGGAGGGAAAGGAAAGGATTGGATTTCCCCTGAATTTGGGGGTTTGAAACAGTGCTAATAGTAGTGACAATCTGCTTCTGCACAGGTAATTTAACTTTGAAAGCATCCTTATGCTTTCATCCTTATGAATTTCTCTGCATTTCTTTGCATACTGGTGGAAGTCTACCGTGAGGGTCTCCTATGAATAAAAGCTAGTTAGAGCAGTTTTGGGAGGGGTTGAGGGCTGCCACTCACAGCAGCTGACATACCGTTCACGTTTTGCTGATGTCCTGTAGGTGAGCAGGAGGAGGGAGAGCTGCAATAAACACCGCTGGCTTTCTGTTCAGTCATATCTGCCCTTGAAGAAAACCAGGCAAGAATTGCCCTAACTGGGGAAATGCAGATACAGTATCGAGCAGGAGGCGTGACTGCGTTTGTGGAATGAGTTCTTTTATCCCCTTCCAACTCAAACCAGGGAAATTTGCTTAGCAATTTTATCCTGGCAAACATAAAGCTGTAAAAGATTTCAGCACGCTGAGCGATGATAGACCGTGGAGAGATTTTTCTGCCAGCCACTACGTGTTGTTTTTCACAAGGTACCTTGTAATGTCCAGTTCAATTGAGTTTTAAATGTCCCAAGGGCTTTCACTGCTTCCCTTCAAAGGCTAGCAGGATGTCTCAGCAGTGCAGACACAATAGGAAAGCGCCATCTTACTAAAGTTTTCTTGGCCACCCTTGGAATATGGTATATTAGCTTTTTTTTGCCATTTCAAAAAACATTCTGAAACCCAAACGGGGCCACTCCGTTTCTGACATCTCTGCTGTTAGAAGAGGCAAAGGGAGAAAACTCTGAACCTGCCACCAGCCCTGGAGCATTCCTGAGCAATGGGTATGCAGTTGGACAGGAAACATGAGCTTAGCCATGCTTTGTGTTGTCAGCGTCCACCATCTGTCACCACAAAAGAAAGAATTTGAGTCTTGGTAAATTTTAGGGATGAATTCATTTTGCAGTTTGGATCCATTAGGTGTGTTAAAGGATGACACAGAGCCCTGGTCACACAAAAATGCGTGCCCTCCCAGCTTCAACAGCAGAAGAAACAGAGAACATCTAAAGCTCACCAGCCTGGCTTAGCCTGGGACATGTTGGAGAGCCACATGGAAATGAAAGGTTACATCTAAGGTAGAAATAGCAGCTGAAAAATAGCGGTGTGGAAAGAAACACAAATGACTGTGGCCAGAAACCCAAGGAAGAGCAAAAACTTTTGGCCATTTTGCCTTGCAAAATAACTCTGGTGCTACACAGGATATAGATGAACAGATGTGCTTGAAGAACCATTGATCTACAGCCAAGTCCCACTTCTGGATATATACACAAGACTCCCAGCACAGTCCATGGGACTTAACCATGTGTATCTGAGCACGGAGATATCCTCCAGGCATAGAGTGTTAAAGCACTCTTGGTCTTTGGAGGGTGGCTCTCCTCTGCTCTGCTGGGCTGGACCTCACCATCTGCATCTCTTGAGTTAAGCCACTTCCTCCGTTACTTGCTGAGGTGCTGAGGTGCTGATGCAAGTGTTTGCTTAAATGCCACTGCCTCCATTTTCTCTGCACTTCCAGCTGAACCTAGGTAGAAAGGTCACAAAACACTTAGTTCAGCTAGTTTATCTTGGAGCCGTGCGTTGTGGAGAGCAGTGTAACAGGAAAAGGAGAGCGGGGTTACCTTTGCCAAGGCTTGGGTTTATTTCTTTAACCCCCAGTCTGGGGGGGGTTAGGGTAGGGCCTGTTTCTTGTCACTTCTGCTGATGCTGTTGTTGGAGCCCCACAGCTTTCTGTTAACCTGTTTTTCTGTTTCAGTGCAGGTGAAGCTGCTCACAGCATCTAGTGGGTCTTAGCAAGTATTTGGTTTAGGTTTTTCCAACGTTTTTGTTTTAGTTATAAAAAATGGGACATTTTGGCATTCTAGGGTAAAAAAAAAACACCAAACCCAACAGATTTTTCTTTCAAAACAACCTTTTCTGCACCCTGTTAACTTATCAAAGTATTTCAAACCCCTCCTCCATTTCAAAGTTATCTTTTCTTCCAACCTGAAGCACTAATGTGGGTTGGTTTGTTTGTTTGTTTTCTAATAACTTCAGGACCTCTGAGCTTTGTATGTTTTCCCCCACCTTTGCCAGCAAGCAGCACTTCAGAGCGCAAGTTCTAGCCCAGAAACCTGGAAGTTACAGGACCACAAAGGAAACTGTCCCTCTTCCAAAAGCTTTACCTTTATACGGGGCCTAACTGGACTTGGATACAGCTTTTGATAAATTCTCTCCCATGGATCAAGCAAAGAAAACAACCCTGGGATGGCAGATAATAGCAGTGTGCCTTACAAGGAGCTGATTGTCAGTGTGACTTCATGCCGGGTGATGCTCCAACCCTCCTCCCCAGACAGTAATTACACTATCTGATTTACGAAAGGGCTGCAATAGTTGAGAGGTGAAGTTTGCATCTGGCATACAATTACTTAGGCTTGCCCAGTCTAGGAGGTATTTCACAAGTGACATTAGGTAGCTGGGAAGAAAACCCTCAGATAAAACATGTAATTCATCAGAAAACTTATCCCTCTGTTTAAGGAGGCACGCCCAAACCGATAAAGAAGAATGTTATACACACAAAACTCACCTCACCATTAAGAAAACAATAAAGTACAGCCACGACGAAGCCCTAAAAGACACAAGAACAATGGCCAGAGAGTCAGAACTGCAGTTTCAGCTTTTGAATGTGGACGGGGCATCTGAAGGGAAATCAGCAGCTCGGGACTCTGTTCTGTTACAGAGCTATATGCTATATCTCTTTTTCTTATTTTAAAGCTTGTCATAGCTTGTCAGATAGTACCTGGAATGATCCAAGAGCCAGTTCAAAAAACAGCTGAATTTCCATTGTGCCGCTACTTGCGTCTTCAGGGAAAAAAGCGAAGATGATGTAGTGGACCCCAAAGAGAGGGATGAGGAGAAGTGTTGACTTTGCAAGTCTCCTGAGAATGAAAACAGAGAGGAAAGCTGGTGTACTAGCATCAAGAGGAGCCTGGGTGGACTCAGGTGGTGTAAAGTCATGACATAAGGGACATACTTGTATTGGTTGAAATCGCTGCTCCGGCCTTCAGGTTTGCTGAGCTTTCTCATCAAGATTCTTAAAATGTTGACAAAAAGAATGAAATTAATCTGGAAAAAAAAAATGCAAAAAGGACATGGGGAAAAAACCCACACTCCAAACAAGCCAAAAAACCAGACAACAAATCCAAATGCCCAGTAACCACATGTGTAACTGCTAGGTATCAGCAGAGCCGGTTTGGGGTGTTTTGGCTAAGCAGGCAGAGCAGAGGGGCTGAGGCTGACCTGCCTCTGTCCCTGTCCCCACCCCAGCCCCTGTCCCTGCCTCTCCAGCCTGCCTGGTCACCCTGGGCTTGGGTGCTGGCTGCTTTCCCCATCAGTTTGCTGCAGTTTTAGTTATGGGATGATGATCAGGGCTTATTATTTGGGCAAATCACCAAAGGGGCATCAGGAGGCTCCCTTCTGGCTGTGGGGTTCACCGGCTTGGATGCCAGCAAAGGGACAGCACTGGAGCTACCACAAAGGCCATTCGTCCCCTGCCAAAAGACACAGTATGGTTTGGGATGATGGAGGCAACGTGATTAAAAGTGGGGACACTCCGAGGGCGGATATCATTATAAAAGCTGGCCAGCTGCTTGGTTTGGGTGAAGGTGAATCAATAGCTGTTACTGCTTGTTTGACCCCAAAGAGCCTGTGTTGAAGGGGAGGCACAGCCAGCCTGCTCCCAGCACTGGGGAGCGGCCTGGACTTTATCTGCCCTTTGCATCAGGGCCCCAGCAAAGGTCTGCACTGCTCCTGCCCCCCGCACTGCCTGTGGACCTGCACCCCTTTTGCAACACCCTGCACCATGGCAGGACCTTAACCCTTTCCTACACCTGGGACCACCGCCGCCATGTCCATCCTCCTCATGGTGCCGTCTTTGGGCCTGTGGGTGTCAAGCAGGGCTCCGAGGTGGTGGGTTCCCCCAGGAGACACGGATCTACTTTATATGGGACAGACCCAGGGTGCCCCCGGGTTTCTGAAATTATTAGATGAAGAGGAAGCTGCCTGGGCTGGCTGGAAGTTTGGGGAGCTAGGGATGTGAGGAAATGAGGAGAGCTGAGAGGCGCTAGGGTTGGGGGACACGAAAGAAAGACCGGAATAGTTTGGGGGTGTTGAGAAAAGGAGGTTCAGGTCTGAGGTTCTAACCCTCCAGGCATGAGCGGTGTGGGCTGAGCAGGAGTTTTTGCTGATGACAAACTATCGGGGAAGATCGTATGCAGAATTCCTGCTGGGAGCGATTGCCGTGGGCAGCACAGCAATGAATGTTTGCCCAGGAGCACAAAGGAGTTTATGGTGTTGATTTTCTGCCCTTTGAACTGCTAAGGACACTGAGGAATAAAGAGATTAGATCTGAATGCTGAAGGACCGGCTGTTTGTCTGTGGCTATGGGTTTGAGAAAAGCCTCTTGTCGGTGAAGAGACAGAGTAATGCAGGCAGCTCCTGCCCTAAGGGCCTGAGCTGGATGTGATCGGGGTTTTGCAGAAACTTGGGAGGGGGTAGGGTGGCCCTCAAAAGATAAATTTAAATTGTGCCTGGGCCTTGTTGGCATTTAAATATTGCTAAGTGGCTCCTTGGAGCATAAGGGTTGATTCATTAAGAAAAATACATCCTGTGGCCTTGTTAAGTTGATCATGAATCACTTGTGTGGTCTTCTGCTTGTCTTGTATGGGTGAAGGATTGCTTAGTGGTAAATGGGAGCAGAACCCACCATCTCTGCTGCTTAGGTTTCCAAGAGAGTGTGTGAATGTTGCAGTTTGTGTTTTGCAAACATAATCGCTCCTACTGGCAACACAAAAACCTCAACCAGCTCTTGGGTTCTCACTTAGAGCATCAGTAGGTTACTTGAGGGTAACTAGTGGCCTGTGTGTTTGTCTACTAAGGTTTCAGACGGGTCATTGCAGAGCGGTCTGTCCCAGAGCATCTCAGTTGGGCAGAGCAGCTATCTCCAAGAAGAAGATAGCTATCTCACCTTTGGCTCTGAAGGTGAGCTCAAACCATAGGTGTCGAGGGTTATTTGTACCAAATGGTACTTCTCATCGTTTCGGCACTGTACCGGGCAGGTTCACACTGAGTTTCAATGCTGATGCTGTACTGAAGTGAGCAATGCCACTACAGCATAATTACAGTGCACAAACAGAACGGTGTGTGCAGCCTGTGAACCGCTTTCACTGCTAAAAACAAAAGCTAATGGTCATGTAAGGCAAGTTGTTTTTGGCTTTGCTGAGAGGGGCATTGACCGGGAGACACAAAGGCGATTGTACTGAAATGTACAGCCACTTTGGTTCTCCTCCGGAGCCGCCTTTGAAACAGTCCAAAACAAGCTTCCACAAGCCAGCCAAGTTCATATGAAATCAACAGGATGTGGAAACTTGATCTTCTTTAGGCTCTTGCTTCTTGGGAGGACACTCTAGCTTTCCTTGTGAACTTAGCTTCAGGGCATTAGTTACTGACTAAATCCTGCTGAGCAGAAGTTGCTTAAGCAGTAATTCATGTGTCACACCAGTTCAGGCACATGTCTTAAGATCAGTTGATTAACCCACTTCTAAAGCAAGTTGAGTAGATGATCTCTGACTTCACAATATTTGAGAATACAGTTTGAATCTGCTTGTGCCAGAGAAGACTTACAAAAATAGACAAAACTATGGGGCCTCTGATGATCCACCAGGTAGTGATATTAGTGTTAATATCCCAACACCTGTAAAAATAGAAGAGAAGGTGCAGTCAGTTATGGAAACACTGGTGTCCTTTCAAAGGGGTTTAGTGTGGTTTATGCTTCAGACAGGCCCCTATTCCCTCCTTCTACAACATTAATTCCTTGTTCTCATTAATCTGCACACTACTGAACAGGACAAAACTACGTCCTGCTCTTAAAGTACAACCACTGCTCAAAATTTTGGAAGAGAGAAGATAAAGGAACAAAGTTTCACCCATCAGAAAGACAAATGCAGAGGCGGGAAATGCTGTGGGCTGACTTCATACTTGAAGGTGACCTCTTACTCTTGGAAATGCTCAGATGAACTTTGAGGTTCTTTCTCAGGTTGCTCAGCTGGACCTACTCTCCTCTCCACGCTAGGATCCAGGCTCGCACCACAGCGGGGGGGGTGGTGGTTGGTTTGCCTGGCTGCTTTCGGTTAGGAATGAGCAAGACCCAGTGGAGCAGCCTGCGTGGAGGCTGCATGCTCCTCCCAACGTGCCACCTCTCCCCCCTGCACACAACTTACCCAATATTTTCATGGAATTGCCTAGCAGTTGCCCATGCAGCCACAAACACGGTTGGGGTACCTGCAATTGGAAAAGCCAGTTACTGGCTCCACAAGTCCATCCCAAAGGCAAACCAAACCCGCGGGTATTCGTAGTGAAAGGAGAACCAGTACCCCATCCGAGGGCGATGAACCGCCAGAGGAATTTCCTTTCCGAGAAGAAAGAAATGACCAGGAGCGTGTGGAGGTACAGTCCCTCCACCAGGAGCCAGCTGTAGTTAGACATGATGCAGTACTGAAAGAAGACCATGGTGAGCTTACACCCAGCCTGAGGAAAGAGAAGGTGATTAGCTCCTGCTTGGGTTTGTATCTACCTCCTGGCAGAGAGCGAGCTGTAAATAAATCTTGGCAAACAGAGATTTTAATAGCGATTGAGGGGATTAAACGGGTGGCCCCCGAGGCAGGCGTTCACACAACAAGAAAGCAGGACTGGTACTAGTCAACTGCCTTGTCAGCAAGAACCAAATGTGTCATGGAAACATGGGTTTGGGTTGCGGTCTCACTCAGAGGAGTTTCACTATTGCTACTACTCACTCTTTCATACCACTGCCATTGTCAGACCCTGATTGTATCAGTAGCACTATCATCCCCCTAGACAAGCACATTAAAGTGTCTTTCAGAAATCTTTTCCTAAGAAAAAGGGTAGGTAAAAACAAGTTAAAATTTGCTCCAAAATTCCTTGTTTGGCTACAAAAATCCAGCAAAACGGGTGTAAAACAGCAACAACAAGAAGAAAAGCTTTTCTTTTGTTCCCTGATTCCTATGCAGGTTTAAAGCATCGAGCAATGTCTCCAGTGCTCCCTGACCACAACGAAGTTTCAAGATATTTTACTAGCAATAAAAAGAAAAAGGGAAAAAAAAAAAATTAAAAATTCAGGAGGTTCCTTTTCCAAGATCTCTGAGTGCAAACCCATATCTTACTATCAGGGATCACACTGCAGTATATCAGCAATATTTATTTTGAATAATATAATTTAATATTATTAATAATTAATTTTAATGTTAACCATACTTTTCCTGCCAGTCCCGCCTACCGGAACCCAAAATACACATAAGAATCTCCACCCTGGTTGTGCATCCTGTGTTCACAGCCTGAGACGCTTACGTTTTGGCAGTTCTGGGTCAATGTCCTAAACTCCAGGTGTCTTCTGTGGCCACTGAGATGATGGATGCAGGTACCTACTTCAGACTGACCTGGGTGCTGTCTGCTCCAGTACTTGTAAGCGCACCTCTAGCAGGGAAGAATTGTACCTGGGTTTCTGCATGTATGCTCCAGCTTGGACTGCTTCTGCATCCTCTTGCCTCCCTCACCCACACAGAATACTCCCAAAGAGGGAAATCTCAGCCAAGAACAACCAACACGTGGGACTGAGTGATGGAGAAGGGACAGGACATATCTCTCTTCCCTCATAACCCCACACACTGAAGAGAAATTCAGGATGGAGATTTTCTTCCCTGCACACTAACTACTGCTAGGATCCTGCTGGGAAACTGAGGCATGGAGCAAGCTGGAAGGCAGAGGGTTACCGTGTATTCCCTGCAGTAACTGTCTTCAGAGGAAAACAAAACAGCATCCTTGATGAAGTTGGACAACGCTCGCAAAATGAACGATGTGAAGAGGTGCATGTGGATGTAGTTCCTCGTACAGCGCAGTCTCCTGTTACAAAAGGAGAGAGGGATCCTGTGAAATCACAGTCCCAGCCAGCATGGGCTGCCTGTGGCTGCAAACAGCAGGTTTCAGTCCTTATTAATGCTGAACGGACACATTAAGAACACGGTTTTTCCCTCTGTGAAAGGAAGATGTTTCTCAAGAGGGATATCCTAGAGAGGACTTTAAAAAGCTGGAGTCATATCTGCTCCCCTCAGGTACTTAAACAAGCTGAACAGTGCCAGAAGAACAGAGATCCCATGCCAACATGCTTGGCTTAGCCTCCTTCCCTCCCCCCTGGAGTAACAGGAACCCAAGGTGTCTGTCTGCACCTGGGTGGATTTATTTGGTTTGCCTGCACAGCACGTTTGTGCCTGCAACGTTTTCTGCACAAAATCTCCACATAATCTGGATCAGGAGGCCATGCTCCCTTGCAGATGAGTTTGGAAATCAGTTAGGGTTCCTTCTGCCCAGAGGTGCCTCCCTGACACTGTAAGGGAAATAAATTTGACTGAATAAAGAGCAAAGTACAAATTCCAGGTTATAAGGGTTCATGAAGGTAAGCCAGCTGTCAAATGGCTGCTGTAAACCTGAAGCACCTCCCCAGAAGTCAGTGCAGCAACACATAGAGCAAAGTTTTTGCCACAGTCTCAAGCTGGGTAAAGAACAGCAGGGGGAAAGACATTCTGCCCGGGGGAGACACTGAAGTCATGGAAAGACCTCAGCAGGGAGGTGGTGCAAACACCAGCCTGCAAAAATACATCCAGCTGCAGTTTGGAAAGGAGAGCACAGTATGAGGAGCAGCCCTGACATTTTCTGGGAGGCAAAACCCAGAGATCATTTTTGTCACAATTTCTATGAAGATTTTCAGAAATACTTTGATTTTTTAACTTGCCCTGAAAGCCAGAAAGATCTGTGTCAGTTGAGATGACCAGAAGTCCTGGCCAAACACAAACCAAAGATGCTTCTCCTCACCTGAAAGAGCCCAGGACTGCCAAGGCTACCATCAGTGTCACAAGGGAGGTGCAGTATCCGATGGTGTACATGGTCTTCAGAGTCATGAAATAGGAACGCTGCGGGAAAACGTTCATTCACACCTTTAACTGTCTGGTATAAATGAGCCCATATCAAGAGAAAGGTGTCTTCTCTTACTTAAGAAATAAACTTTATTTTAAAGTCAGCTACTGTAGTTTTTACCCTGAATGACCCATTCTGACCATTTGGAGGAAGCATGAAAACCACCCGTAACAACAACCCCACCTGAGTTAAACCACAGCATCGCTCAGCCCCTCCTTAGCATGGTCCTCCTGTGGGCATCCCCCCAGGCAGCAGATCTGTGGTGATGGGCACTCAGACTCACCCTCACTTCGTTGGTCGTGTCGTTGACGTTGTAGCCACAAGCGATATCAGGCCTTGGGTATGGGTCTGACCAACCCTCACTCGTACAGTTCCGGTAGACAAAACCTGTGTGGTAACAACAACAAAGGGCAAAACCAGGTGCCATAATTTCCAGTGGCATCTTTGTTCTCCTGGGAGATCAGTCACCAGTGTGGAGGGCTGCTCCAAGAGCAAAGAGAGTATTTTCCCCCAGGCAGTGCACTCTGCATAGCTGGAGGTGAAACGCAGCTGGGCTAATTATGTTGATACTTGCCCAGTGTACTCTTGTGGGTCATAATATTGTTTGCCAACTCAGGGATGACTGTGATGGATGTGTTTTTATTAATTGCAACATAAATAATACTGTTCGGTACATCTGGTGTTTCTTGGCCAGCAGTCCCAGATCAGCAAACACATGACGTTTTCAATCACAGATTCATACTCCATGCAAACCTGATGCTTTCCTGAATGCTCCCACCTCCTTGCTGTGGTTTGTTGTGGTCTGAGGAGAACATAAAACTTAAGGTGGTCACAGATTTTTGGTGAGTTTTAAATGAAAGAGGCTTGTCCCCACAGCCAGGTCTGGGAATTATCTGACACTGCTGATTTCCTTGCTTACTTGCCAGTTAAAGGTTAGAATGGGATTCCCCTCACTTCAGTTAGACTTCTGAAAGCTAAATTCTTGATTTCAACCGTGTCCCTTGTGGCTGTCTTCCTAGTCAGTGAAGAAAAGAGACATTTCCAGAATTCATCTCATCTTCAGACAGACATCCACAGAAGGCAGTTTGTCTGATCCACTCCTCCTGGGACAACTGACTTGTAGACTCATAAAGCTGAGTGAGATGGATCCCCAGCAAGTTGCATGTGTTTGAATAGGGCATGTTTGAACACATTCATGTTCATGTTTGGCACTAAAGTAGAAGTGGAAAGCCCTGCCCTATGCACCTTGCAATCTCATTGGAAGAAAATGACCTTAGCAGGCAGGTAGGTTCTGTTCTGAAGAGAAGATAAACTTTCACAGAGAGTAAAACCAGTGCCTGCTGTACTGATCACATTAATCTGCCAGGTAGGTGCCACACTTGAGAAACATGAAGTGAAATCCTGGCCTCACCGTAGTAAGGCAATACTAGCAAGGACTTGGAGGGTTCCTGCAGTCAGCAGCTCTTCTCAGTAGAAACCTTGCCAGAAGGCACCATAAGAATTTATTTTTGCCCACACATTTAGCTATGGGGACACTGTGGCACCCCATTCTTGCAAAACATCCCTGCAGCAGTGAAGGGACGGGGGAGATGCATACACAACAGTGTTTGGCACTGGTTTATGCTCTTCGGAGCCCTGCTGAGATGTCAGGACAGAGTCAGGGCTCCTGCTACTGCTGGGCTAATTCTGGTGCCCTACACTTGGTTTGAACTCACCTCTGTAAAGCTGCACGGCACAGCTAACATGCTGAGATGTCCACATGGGAAGAGCTCTGGGTGTGTCAGCATCAGACTATTATTCTGATGCTTTTACAAACATCTTGTTCCAGCGTAGCATGTCTGGAAAGATCGGGCTTACTTATCAAGCCAGGTTTTCTATACCCTATTGCAGTGCAGCAGGAACAGGAGGGAAACAGCTCCCCCAAACAGTTCTCCCCAACCTGCCTTGGCACCCAGCTAGGTACTGGTATGGAGGCAAATTCTCTACTTGAGCTTCAGTTATTAAGACAACATGAACCTAGCTCAGAGCAGCATTGTGCTTGTAAACATGCCTGTAACTGGCTTTTGCCTGGGGATGTCAAAGTGGATCAGAGAAGAAGAGGTGAGGTTCTGTGTTGGTGTGTGCATGCAGTTGTGCTGTATGCTGAGCATGGGAGACTGCACTGGGCACATTATATTGATGGGCATGAGCACAGTTTTAAACTATGCTACTTGCTTACAGGTGACGCACACACTGGGTAAACTGCAGCATGCCCTGCTCAGAGGAGATTTGGGGACTGCAGTCTGTCTAGCTATCAGTGCTTCGTGTTTACTGGTGCCTTGGAGGCTGTTGGAGTTGTGCAGACAAGGGAGAACACTGGCTAACAGGATGGCTATGGAAGTGGGGCTGCCCGATGTGTCCTTCTCCTCTGCCTCTGCACCCCCACAGCTGTCTCACCTTTCCTCACTTCTTGCCCGAGACACAAAGTGCAGGTCTGGGTGTGAACTTCAGTTACTTGAGTCCAGGTGATTTTGTTTCTTTGGTCTGTTACACAGAAAAAGGCCAGACATTCTGGGCTGCAATGAGAGTCTACATGTCAGCACAGAGCTCAACAGCTCGGAGACCAGGGCTTGGTCAGAGCTCAGAGCTGCCCGTGTCCCTTAACGTATGGCTCCTTGGCTTTGGTGGCTCCCTGTTGGCTTTGTAAGTGGGGAGGAGAGAAAACTTTTGTGTTTCTCCCCCATCCCCTCCCCAAGCAAACAGATCTTTTGCAAAATTGCTTTAAACAGGACAACAGCTAGTGTTAATAACTGCATGAGTCACAAGCCAACCACAGTGCAACACCCGAGAAGAATGTGGTTATGAGAATAAACTATTGCTGACTTTGACACAAAATGCAGAGACCAAAGCAAGATGCAAATGCCAATGGACCATGCCTTGGGTTTCTGTTTGGAACACTGTCACTCTGATTATTGCTTATCAGAAGTGGTTCCGCTTCTCGATAAGGAGGGCAACTAAAGTTTAAAGCAGTTAGACTATCTCCAAGATAACGCAATGGACGCTGAGATGGAGCTGCGACCTTTGGATGTACAAATTCCAGCTTCCCTGCCGGTGAGGGCCGGAGGCAGGGAGCAGTTCCCTCTAGTGGCAGTACCGGCGGGGATGTCATTTAACGCATCCCTTTAATGCATCCGTTTAATGCATCCAAGGGCCGGTATCACTATGCTAACAATTCGTGAGCACTCGCCAGATGGATGGCTTCTGCTGCGATCTGTGCCTTTGTGTAGTTTATCCTCTGTCCTTAAACCAGATTACAGGGTTCAATGGGCAGCTACTGTTTGTGTGTACAGAAAGTAGCAGGGTATTTATTTTAATCCCAGCGGCTCATTTCTGATTTTATTTAAAGAGCACTAAGTGCTTCTCCTCCGACTTATCTAATCTTTATTAGACAGTCTAATACTTTTGTCTCCCTTCCCTCCCTCCATGAAATGAGTCTGTCTGCTTTTCTGTAAGCACTGGACCTCACTAATTCGTGTGCTAGAACCAAAGAATGCAAACCCCTCTTCCGATCGAATCATTAACTTGCTACAGAGAAATGTAAGCACATTTCTTGGGCATTGCTGAAAAGTAGAACGGAACAGAAAGCAGACAGAAACTTGTACTTAATGGCTAATGATTACTCTAGTATACTGGGGAATATATTTCACTTCATTTCTAGCCTAGGAATCCCAGAGAAAGGACAACAAACACTGCGTGAGCTCATCTTTTTGAGTATGTTGTTTGGTGAGCCATGAAACCCAAGTTCCTGTGAAGTTGTGCCGCTTGTGTGGAGCCTGTCACAGCCAAGGGATGAACCCCTGGTGCAGGTTTCCTCTTGATGGAGGAAAAAAGGGGAATGCTTCCCTCTGCCTGGCTGGCTGTTTTTTCAATACTTGTATGAATGTAATGCTGTGTGAAGGTTTGTCCCCATCAAGTTCAGCTGCGATCAGCAGAGTAATTAGAAGGGGAAAGATGGACAGAAATACGCTAGCACAGAGCCTGAGTGAAGAAAACTCCTTCCTTCAAGGAACCATGCTAAACCCCTGCTTTTCAGGACAGCATGTACTTTCTGCACTTTTCTCCACCTGGCTAAGAAGAATAAACACTTCAAACATCGTGTTATTTTAGTTCTAGGCTTTTCCATGTTTAACTTAGCATTGGAAGCATAGCTGCTAAGTGACCATCAGTCTTTAAAAGAAGCTGGGACACAATTTCACTTCAAGTTCAGACCTGACAGTGGCATCTTTGCCAATAACACTTTTAAAGATAAGCGAACCATAAAAAACCCCACCTGGGCAAGAAAAGCATCTTTTTAGTTTTACCTTTTTTCCCTGTCAGCATCTGGAAGAACTCAGGGCAGTGAGCATTGACGGTCTGTCCCACCGCAGACGAAGGCCAGCAGGTCATGTTATCCCACATTCCAGCACATCTGCCTGGGGAGGAAACAACAAAACACTGATACCTTGAACATCTCTGGTAACAACACCATGCAGCATCTCCCAGTGACAGAACGCTGTGAAACTTATCCCAACAATGAAACACAATCCAACATCTCCAAGCAGTTAAGTACCATGCAATGTCTCCCAAGGACCAGGGCAGCTGCAGGAATGAAGATGCTCAGTACTCTGAAAAGCAAGCTGGACAAGACAGAACAGGTCCTGCTGAGACCTGTTGAGACCTGGATAGGACAGAACAGGTCTTGCTTGCTTTAAACCAGCCCCAGCAAGCTCCAGGCCCATCCCATTCTGGTCCTTGTCTCTACTAGCCAGACAAAGAGCAACTTGGGCCATTGTGAACTTTGCATCAGACCCTTGGCTACCCATCTGCCTTCTGGTAACTATTGAATGGCCCTGGAAAGATGAAGGAAACCAGATGTGGCTTTTTTAGATCACTTTTCAGTCTTTCTAAGGCTTCCACTTTGAGTGACCCTGATGTTTTCCTTACATAATCCTTCTGTAAACAGAAAAAGATACAACATGACTAGGAGTTTAAACAGTTTCAGAATGATACTAGGGAGAGCAGAGAGGCACAGTATCAATGTCATCCTTGTACCACCATGAATTCTCCTCTGCTTTTCATCTCTTCCCTTGTGCCAAGACTGTGCCGTCATGAGTAATGCCAACAGACCACTTTCTGGGCTTGGCTGTGGGTCTCAGTGGCTTTTCTGCTGCAGGAGAGCAAAACTCTGCCAAGCTCTGTCAGTCTCTGGGACTGTAAAGGGAAGATCATTGTGTTTACAAGCCAGAGCAAAACCAAGTATGTTGGTACATACCAAATACACTGGTACAATCTGCCTGTACTGTTGTTTTTTCAGATGCCAAGCTTCTGACAGTGTGACCTGCCTGTTGGAGGATCCATCTCAGAGCAACCATTGAACCCGGAGTCCTGCTGGGCTCTGCAGGCACAAGCCTGTGGCTCAGTTGCCCTCCCTGGACCTTCTGCCACCTGAGGCCTCCATCAGCTGCAGGGACTGACTAACACTGCCCAGATTCACCCCGTTTCCCTCAGTTAGGTGCATGAGCTGCCTGTATTAAGGATGGTCTGATGGTCCCCTCCTACAGTCAGGGTGTGAGGGGGCTTTTCCATCTGTGTCCTCAGGTTGGCTGTGTTGCCTTCTGGTAGGAGTGGTAGAGAGGCAGCAAGGAGCTGATGGTCAGTGGAACACAGTGTAATGGTGATCTCAGCCTTGCTTAGCTGCTTGAAGCTGGCGTGGATGCATTTTGGCCTGCAGTGCAGAGTGTTGATGGAGAAGACCTGCAGCTGATGCCCCTTGTGTCACAGGGAAGCTGCAAACCTGGTCTTTCTTATTTTGCTCTTCTCCTGCAAGCATTCAGGCTGGTTCGCTTCTGCCTCCACTCACCGTCACTGGCTTTTGCAAAGCCTTGACCACGGGGTTTGTAACATGCCAGGGAAAAATGTGGGTGCTGGAGCACTCCAGGACCACCCTACACCTGGCAGGTCCCAGCATGTGCCAAATGCCCTGCATGCTCACTGGAAGTGGAGGGGAGGAAGTGTTGAGTGTTCTCTTCAAACACTGCAGGCTTTATAAGGGCAGCCTCCATTAGCCTGACAAAAATATTTACATTTCTGGAAATGTGTTGGTTTCCTCCTGCACAAGGGTCCTAGTGCCTGGAAATACAGAGCTTTCTGCAGCCAGGGCACCTCAGCGCTGATGTCCTCCCTGTGACAATGTTTATCTCAGAATCATAGGGGTTGGAAGGGACCTCCAGAAATCATTGAGTCCAACCCCCTGCCAAAGCAGGCTCCCTCGGGCAGGTTGCACAGGTCAGCGTCCAGATGGGGCGTCCTTGGGCAGCCTGTCCCAGGGCTCTGTCACCCTCACTGTGGGACTTGGCAACCACTTACTTCCAAGCAATAGTTTAATGGCAACTGAAACATCACCTTGAGTGGTACTCACACCTCACCATGCTGCATTGTTTGTACTATGGAACCTCCATTCCAACACCACTGTCATAAAGCCCCCAAATCAGACTGGGTGCACAGAATCTTCTTGCAGAGTTACAATGTTGAGATGGTCACCATCCAGGAGGAGATAACAGAAAGCAGCTGAGCCGTTCCTCCCTCCTTCCTGCTTGCACCAGCCAAAGCTTCTGGGGTAGGTACATGAAGGATGGGGTGTGGAAGGTGACCTACACTCTGCAAAGCTGCTTTTCTCTCTCCACATGAACCACCAAGGACATGAGCTGAATCCCCAGAGCTTTATTTCTCTCTCGTTCAGACTGAAGTCTCTGTATGGGATTTTCTCCATGCACAGCTCAGACATGCAGATAATGGAAGGCTGGAGGTGTTTTCAGATGCACCTTTACCCAGAATAAAAGCATTACTCCATGATTTACCAAGGTAACAAACCTTCCTTGAGTAAGGGCCAGCAGGAGGAAATCCCTGGTCTGTCTCTTTGGGAACCATTACTTGGGGAAAGATATGCATCTTACCCCCTGTTTATTCTTCTGAGGTTTCCCTGCCAGGAGGTGTGTTTGCAGAGATACACAGAGGGGCCTAGTCACTCTGGCCACTTTTAATGGTAGCCCTGAGCCCACGGCAGTATGCCTTGTTCAACCTGATTTGTAGTGTGAGAGGAGCAATTTTGACAGCCATTGAGAAATGCTTCTGAAAGATTTAACACAATCCTACCCTTTTAGCTTCTCTCTCTGTAGATTTGGGGAGAGGGGCACAGAGAATAGAATTATCCTGTTTAAAACTGTTATCCCAGTAGCAAAAGGCCTTGGGGGAATTTTAAAGACTTGGATCCAACTTAAAACTGGATTAGCTCTCTGCTGAGGAGCTACTGTTCTACTGAGATAAAATGAGAGCATCTGTGAGACAGCACTGCCTGCTAACGCTGGTGATGGTCCACAGCTCACGGTCCTGTGAAGTTTAACTCATGTCTCTGGAGTTCTGGGACAGAGGAACCACAGAGCTCAACATTAGAGTTGTGTCACAGGATTGAAGCAGATAAATGTGTAGGTTGTCAAGCCACCCTCCTCTTCAGCAAAGGGCACCGGGGAAGGAAAGAACAGTATCTATTTATTCCAATCATCAAAATTTTTATAAGCAATGAAGCAGATCTGTGCTCTGGAGCAGCAGGTAACCTGCCATAAGGTACCCTGTCACTGCTACATGGGTGTAATGCCCTGAGGCAGTGCTCACACCCATCTGTCTGCAAGGCTCACAGGCATAAAATGAAGATGGAGAAAAATGCTAGGCGTGCTAAGAAACCAGGCAATACATCCTCCCTCTGAGTCCTGCTCTTTGACCAGGCAATAGTGAACTAGTTCTATGTCTCCAGCACTCTCTGCTAGAGAGGAAAGCTTTGAAACTAAGAAAAAGCCTCAACTCTTGCTCCACACGGTCACTTATTTTATGTCTAGTCTAGACACCTGTCACACAGCATGTCTCATGGGAGCTCCATCACCTTCCACACAGGTGAGGGACTTGCCATGTCATGGTCCACAAAAGTCACCCAGATACAGCTCAGTCTGTGAGACACTATGACAAGCCCATCCTTCACAGCGATAGCTGGTCATGCACAAACAATAGTCACATCTGTTTGCCTCACAGAATCACAGTATTACAAGGTTGGAAAAGACCTTTAAGATCATCAAGTCCAACCATTCCCATCCTATGCTAAACCATATCCCTAAGTACCTGATCTACCCTTTTTTTAAACATATCTAGGGATGGTGACTCAACCACCTCCCTGGCCAGCCTGTTCCAGGCCCTGATAACTCTTTCAGTAAAAAATTTTTTCCTAACATCCAATGTACCCTGTGGGATGCTGACCCAGCTGCTGCCCTGGGATAGGTACCACTCAGACCATGGGCAAGCTTCAGTAACTGCTTGCAGCTATCTTTCTGAGACCCCTTGCACATGAACACGCTTGCTCAGCTGTGAGAGAGAAGCTGTCTACATGGTGAGGCCTCAGTATCACAAGACCTTCCCAGGCCAAAAAGCTCCCTTACATGATGATAAATCCCCTCTGAAATACAAGAGCGCTGTTATGTGACAGTAAGTTGGAGTAAGGAGGACGCACCAGATGCCTTCAGGGCATGTGATTTAAATGTCCTGGTATTCACTGATTTTGAAGGCAAATGTAGTTAAGTAAATCTGCACTTACTGAGCCAACTGTATAAAAAAGAAAAAAAAAATCCCTTTCCAAGATGAAGAATTCCAAACCCTCTGTATTTGCAAGATTTTGTTGTGGATGTGCTCTCTGATCATTAGGAGCACAGTTGGGCTGCTGAGTTAGAAGGTTCCTGTGACCCTTGCTGTCACAGTAAGGTCAACATCCCACTCTTGGAGCCTTTTAACATATCTTACTTGGTTTTCTGCTCCTAAATGAGAGATGCTTACAAGGTGTATGCCTCCTATGGGCAGGTATGTGTGGTATCTGATTTTGAGACCTTAGCTTAGTTGAGAGCATCGTGTATATTGGTTGTATATTTTATTGTGTATATTGGTCCAGCCTTTACCTGAGCTCGGGAGTAGATCGTTTTCAGACGTCCTGTTCTTTGCCTCCAGCAAGAGAGTCTCAGCACAGTCTTCTTCCTCCTTTTTCAGGACACTCAGGAGGTCACAGAAAGGTGGGACAGCTCTGACCTGCAAATTTTAAAAGCAGCAGAATCACTTTTCATCTTAAGACTTACAGTCCCTTG
Source organism: Zapornia atra (assembly GCA_013400835.1). NCBI lineage: Eukaryota > Metazoa > Chordata > Aves > Gruiformes > Rallidae > Zapornia > Zapornia atra. The sequence goes on along the minus strand of VZTU01003022.1, from coordinate 169,361 downwards.
ACAGGATTTACCCTTCTTATGCTCACATTCCTCATGCAACCCTATCAAGTGGCTGTGGGCAATATTTCCTCAAAATACAGTCAATTTCCTTGAAATGCAGTCAGTTTTCCTAATTAGGTCTGCTTTTTTATAGTAGCAGCAGGCAAGCACAGACTGAGCTTCGACCTTCACCCTTTTGCTGACATTAGTTACTGACAAAAATGAACGTGTTATCCTGCTAAATAAAGTGCATGAGCACTCTTTGCTCTTCCAAAGGGCTGCAGAAACACACAGGGCACTGCTGGAATCTCTTAGAGCATCAAGGAATTAATTATTCACCCCTGAAAGTGTTAAACCATGGACCTGGCAGGTCATTTTCCTGGGCATAAGTGATCTTAAGTACGTGGACAGGTTGCAGAGCACCCAAGCCTGTTTCATGGCTACGGGTTGAGAAGCTGCAGGACTCAACCTGAACGCAGAATCTCACCCAGATTTCTCTGTGAGAACCTAGATGGTAATTTCTCCTAAGGGCATTTTCTCACATTCCCATCTTCTCCCATCCTCCTTTCTCCCAAACCAGCATTGAAATGTTAGTCTTAACTCAGTTCTGACATAGCAGTTAAACAGGTGGTTTATGTTATATGTAGCTTGACCAAAATGAACATATGAAACAGCAACCCACCATTAAAATGGCATGTATTAAAAATCACTGTGCAGTGATTTGCAGGATGAGGTCCCAGTTGTTTTATCTTGCAGTAATAAAGTACTTTTGCCATTTCTATCATTTTACCACTTTCTATTTTTTTTTACAATAAAAATACTAATATAATATATATGTTATATTAAGAACAAACCCAAATATATTTATAAATTCCCATTATGGAACTTGTGTGTGTGTGTGTGTATATGCATATGTGTGTATATACACACAACACATTTAAAAGATGAAAAGCAAGCCATCAGTGTGTATTATTTGAAAAGTATCAGGCAGAATGTTTTTAGTACTTTGTGTAGGGAAAGTTAACCCAGCAGCATCATACTATTACTCAACCTCATCCAGTTTTGCAGCATTGCTGATCACTTTCAGATTAGATTTAGGAGAAAGAATGATCACTGAAATCCTTGTAATGAGAACTATTTCTTTTCTACAATTAAATTCTAACCTGAAAGACATCAGCGGCTCTATTCCCACTCATTTTGGCTGGATGTACTCTGGGTATTGTATCTCTGAACAAGGTTTGATCTTTTCAGCAGTGTGTCATTCCTCATCTAACTGACTGCCACGTTTAACTTCAGCATCTTTCTCCCTTGTCTTTGTGCGTCATAAAATAAATAAACTAAAACCCATTTGGTTTCACATAATGTAATGAATTTTCTGCAATCAAAGAATTCAGGTTAAATAAACTATCCTCTGGTGCCAGGATTTCGATGAATTTTTTAATCCATGTCATATTTGAAGATAAAATAGACTTTTAAAATACATTTAATCTCTGGGGGAAAAAAAAAGTATCTGGCTGGAGTAATGTGTATAGAAATGTAATTGCATTTAGTAGCTTCAGTTGTCAGCTGAAGGATGAATTTGATGATTTCTAAATACTGACAGATTTTTAAAACGTGCATTATTTATCACTCTCTATTGTTACCTATTTGATTACCAGCAGTAAAGCAATTTAGTGTATTTTCAGAGTTCACAAGTGAAAGTTAAGACCTACAACATACTTCTGTAGTGTGTCTGTCCAAACTTTGACTTGAAAACACATTAAAAAACCATACTCGTGATGAGCATTTGCATGTGGGTTGTACAAGGTGATGCTGAACATATGCAAAAGCAAGTGCTAGCCCTCACATTGGTAACAATTTCATTACCAGGGAAATCGTTCACCTTAAAAAAGGCTACACGTCTTGTGGGCAGCCTTTCCATTTGAGAAGCGTAGGTCCTGAGACAGCTTTTGTTCTGAAGAGAGACTTGAAGATGTTATTTCTTTCTGGCCTAAGAATAAGCCTGCGTGCTTTTAGCACCTTCAGCTGCAAAGACCACCCCGATGATCTGATGCAGCATTACTTTCTTACCTAAAATGTGTGGCTCAAGCTGGAATACGGTGAAGTTTTTACAGTTACTGGTTAACCCTGCCAAGCGATGTCTCGCTCTATCCTTCTGACCAGACACTGCTGTCTGGTAATAGACAGGCAGGAAACCAGATTTTAAACCCAGATAAAGCAGAGAGCCTCCAGGTGGTGGTTTAAAGACCTTGTTTTTTCCACAAGTGCTGTTCCTTTGTCGGTCTTTGCCAACGCTGGCATCCCAGGGGGCAGGCTGGGTGCGAGCAGGACCACGGCGGGTCCGGCGCTGCTGTTTGCCGAGCGATGCCACATCCCGCTTCCCGTGCCACAGCCAGATAACCCCACTCTGCTGCCAGCTGCGCTCAGTCTCGCTCGTGTTTACCATCAGACACTGGGAGCAAACAGCCGGCCCCCGCACCTTGAAATCAAGGAGGAAAATGGGCTCCTTCCTCTCCCTGCGGTTTCCTCGTCTTTTCCTAAACAAGTTCGTTGGAACAGCTCCCAGGCTGTCAGGTTTTGATGAGGGGGCAAGACGTCCTCATGTGTTGTTTAAAGAGAATAGAAAGTACCCAAAGCATTTAAAACAGAAATCGCTGCGATAACGAGGTGTCCAAACCAGCTGCAGTTTGTGATACTGACAGCGACAGCCAACTGCAGGTTTTAACCTGTGGAATGAATGGATCTGAGCACTATTTAAGATAAATAATATCTTCAGCCACAGAATTCACAGCTATGTGAAAGCAAGTGGGTTTAGTTTAATGAGAGGGGAACAAAAGATGCCTGGCAAAATCAAAATAGGCATTTCGAAGGACTGTTCTCGTTCTGAGAACAAGCAGAAGGAGATGCTCTCAGTGGCACCCAGAGCAGTGACATCTGTTTACAGAGTTCTTTAGGTAACACCTGAGGACAGGAAAGCACAGTGACAAGAAAACCATCATAATCACTATTTTTATTGCGGAAGATGACCAAAAGGCAAAAAAGTTTACAGATTACATTCACTCTGCAACTAAATTTCTAGGCAGAACTTGTTTTTTTCCAGAATTTTAACCAAATCCCCTGCTGGGACAAACAGATTGAGTTTTCCATTAGTTGCAATGAAACAGGGATTTTTCACATGTGCCAAGAACTTGATCCTTTCCTGACTTCTCACACCTAAGCTGGATACATTTCAATCTTGGATCGATATGCTTTCAAAATATGAATAAGCTGAGCAGCACCTGGAGATCACAACCCAGGTTCAGCTGTCCTTCCCGACCAGTCTGAGTACCTGGAGCTCAGCACTTACACTCTGTCACATAAATTCCCAGAGAAGTGATAAAGCTGAAAGGAAGAAACCAAACTTTGTGGGTCAACCATCGATTTGCTCCCCTTCAATCTGAGTCAAGGGAGGCTTTGGTAGTGGTGGGCATTCCCACTTAGGGGATTGCTGGTAAAAATCAGCAAAGCTTCTCTAAACAGCAACAAATCTTTTCTCTTTCATCACAGAACCTGCTTTGTTTACCAAAGCAAGTTAGTAACACTGCTGTCTCTATGTAGATGGGGAAACTGAGGCATGCCGCTGCCTTTATATAGGTGGGGAAACTGAGGCATTCATCATCTAGCCACCTGGCCACTGTCAATTATCACAGGAAGCAGCAGAAGCAAGAGTAAAATAATAATAAAAAAAAATCAATCAGCTTCTACACAGACTTTTTTAAACAAACACACCACAACTTCATGGAACAGAGGTGCACTTACTCAGACAGTGTGTGATTCCATGCAATTGGGAATAAATAGCTCTGAGCACCTACCAGGACAGCTGAAATCCAGAAGACGATCACCCGAATGGTCCACATAGTCAATCACAGGCTGTTTCCTTCATCCCTCACACAACAGAGGGGACTGGGCTGTCTGTATGCTCTCCCGTGTGGCTCTTAGCTCCTTTCACTTCACCTCTTTCCCTCCTCAGTTTTTTTTCCTTCCCAGCTTTGACTATCCTTAGCCAATGTTTCTTTCCAGCTGCTAAGTCCTAGAGAGCATCAGCAATGACAGGACACCTTCCCCTCCCTCTTCCCCCCCACCCTCCAAGCTCTCCTCCTCCTCTACAGAAGCCTCCTGTCCCAAGAATAACAGCACCTCTCTTGAGCATGTTCCTACTATCGTCTGCCTCCCTTCCCGGCTATTATTCACTGTTATCGACGGGTGTCGCTGGGGAATGATCATTCCTCCTGCTCCCAAGATAAAGGACCAAGCAGGACTCCCGTGTAAGATGTCAGCCCTACGATGGCAGAGGTGATCAATCAAGGGGAAATACAGCCCTGGAATAAGCACCCTGCTGAGAAACAGGGTTGGAGGAATGGGATTCAGGCTGCCTGCACTGCTTCTGCTCTCGACAGCTCTGCACATGCCTCCCGCAGCGAGCACGCATCCCGGAGAGCCAGAAATCAGGAGGCTGGCAGAGCCTGCTGCAGCACAGCCGGCCACCCACGCCTCCCACCAAGCCCAGGCAAGCACAGCTGCCAGAGGTGAGGAAAACCTTGAGTCTGGGGTCAAGGGACCCCAGGGAAAACATAAACAGGGAAACTGCTCTTCCCACCCTTTCCAAAGTGGACTCTAAATGCTCCTGGGACTTCACCCTCTCATCCAACATCCAGAGAAACAGTCAGTCTGCACTTTGTCCCAGTGTTATAGGTTGCAAGAAGTCACTGGGTTGGATCCCTGTGGTACCTCATTGGTGAGATGCAGATTCCAGCTGTCCTGGGCTCCCCATGGGCAGTTCTTTCACAGTCCCCTTTCCCAGCTCTTTGTTTTCACAGGTTTAGTTTCTGTGGCAGAACAGTTGTAAAGGGGCTGTGTGCTTACTGGGGTTGTGAGCTGCCCGCTGCCCAGGCAGGTTCTCCAAACCCTTGCTTGCCAAGTTCACTTGTAGCACAATAATGAGCGTGGCTTCAAAAAAGAGCTCGAGTTTGCACCGCACACCAGTGCTCTTTCTGAAAGCACTGCAGCCTTGGCAAAGGCTCTTGAAACACTTTTTACCACCTTTTACGAACACACCACCACCCGTCACAGGTCAAATAGGATGAAGGGCTGCCCAGGACGCAGGTGTGCTCCAGATCTACCAGTAAAGTCAATGACTGTGGCCGTAAGATGCATGGCTTGTTACCTGCTCACTGAACATCTAGCCACAGACTTAGGCAAGTCATCCGCCGAGCAGCAGTGGAGGAATCCATGTTTCCTAGCGAGCGTTGCCCTTTCCCACGCCTGCTCTGAGCACAGTATCTCCAGCTCTTCCTTAGGGCTCTTAAATTGCAATGCTCCGCTTTCCCACACACTGCCCTCATCTCCCCCCAGGTCCCCAGAGCAGGAGTGGGGCAAACAGCAGCACTTGCTCTAACCCCACCCTACGTCTGCCCTGCCCAGCTCCCTAGTTTGCATCGCACAGCATCCTTTCCATTGAGAAGGACAAACGTTTCAGTTCTCCTTGTCCACACAAAACTCGTAGAAACTTCCATCTCTTGAAGATCTCTGCTTTTCCACAGTTTGGATTAAACTGGTCAAAGGACTAAACAAATTGTTAAAAGGGGGGCTGAGAGGCAGCCAGACAATGCCATTACAGTAGTCTCAAGAAACCACACTGGCAGTGCTGCATCATCTCAGTGGAGTGCCAAGTCACTCTCTCTCTTCCTTTGGCTGAAGGAATATTCTATTATTCCATTCATATTGTAACAGCTTCCCCTGAAAGCCACCACTCTTGCTCCTGTTTATGTAGTCGAGGGAGCTTTGTTCCTGAACATACTCCTGAATGTGGGGCATGCTCTGAAACAGGCCATGGTCACCTGGGGCTTTCAGAGACATGATGGTGGATTTAAACACCAATGGTGTGGATGAAGAACCTGTCACTCTCCCATTATATTCATGTGCAGGCTCAGCATTAAGAAGCCAGATGTAAAATAAAACCTGGAAAATTCTCACCTGTGCAAACCACTCCTTGGCTCGCAGCGCAGCGGGACAGACACCACGCCTTGGGAAACCTAGGAGCAGCAGCAGACTACAGACAGTTCTTACCAGTAATTCACACATCCCAAAAAGAGGTGTTTGCTTAACTATACAACGTAGGGGTGCACTTGGCTGTGTGCCTTTACTCCTACCTGGTATATCCATTTTAAGTGTGCCACAGCTGGCATTTCTTTGAAGTCTGTAATCTAAACCAGAAACGATACCTCAGAATTTGTTCATGCAACCCTGAAAGGCTTTTTATTGTAACTTTAGGAGTAAATAAAAGAAATTACTTTGTTTTGCGTTACTCAGATTGTAGGGTTGTTTACTTATCAAACACTAACCAACTTTGATGTTAAATATTTATTAATACTTAAAATTTCCATTAGCATTTCAGTCTAATAATTCATTTTTCTCCTTCCTTCACTAAATAATTAAATCGCTTGCAATGCCCCTCATACAGCTTGACAGTCAGGCACATATTTTTCATCTTATATTTGGAATATGATATATATTATATCATATATCACATTATATATGATGTATCACATATATAACATATATACATATATGCATATATATGATATATATCATATATAAAAATAAAACTGAGGTGGGAACCACCTGTTTAAACCCTAGTTCACAACATCTATTTATACTAGCCTTCCCAAGGAAATCTGCAGATTTATTGGCTGATAATCCCCTCTTTTCACCTACCTTTTCCACTGATTTGCTACCTCTTGGGAAACCCTGAGGTGCCTCATTCAGCTCATCTGATGTGGAAGCGGAGATGGATTCTGGTTCACACTCAACGGTCACTGTTCAAGTGGACAGACAGACATGTCAGTTGTGCTTCTGTGGGAGGAGAAATATGATACCATGCTGTTTGCTCTACTATGTTCCCACGATCTTTTTTGTGGAAACAGGAAGAAAACGCCAGCAAACCCATAGACCTAAATGAGTTCAGTGTGGGACACTGGGATCAAGCTCTGGAGCTGGCAAGTCTGTTTACAGCACCAAACTGTGCCACGCAAAAAATCTAGCGCTTTTCAGAGACATCTCCCCTTGCCCCAGAGAGCCAATTCAGGCAGCCTGTCCCCCTGAGAGGGCTCTCCAGCAGATACGTTCTGTAAGAGAAAATAATTTTAACCATCTTCCCAACTTGTCAAGTGGAGATTAAACTGAATGGTTTGGGAAAGCACTAACTCGCTTTCTCCTCTGATGTCTGAAAAGGTCCAAGCTCCACAAACGGCACATAGATCTGCATGTGGAGCTATGAAGAGGAAGAGGTGCTAGTACCCAGGAAAGGAAGGATGAGACAGGAGGTTTGGCAGGGAGGAGGTGTTTTATGTACCTCTCTGAGGGTTTAATGTTTCTTTTGAGTGCACACTGGGGCACAAACAGAGGTGAGGACCAGATCTGACAAAAAATGTGCTGTGAAATGGTGAGGCAGTGAGCTGCTGGAGTTCACATGAAGCCTATGTAGAAGCTGATCCAGAACTGGATGCTGTCATCACTGGGCATCTCTCCCCATCTCTAGTCATGGGTGTAGGAGTCATTGTTTGCTAATCAACAGCAAATTTACTAAGTATAGGAACTATATGCTGGGAACTGAATTTTATGATCTGAAGTTTCTTTTTCCTTTTTTATTTGAATGGAGCATTGAACTACTTTTGGTAAAATTTTACCTCTTGTTAGAAATGTTGAAACAGAATTTTGTTCTTGGAATTGTAATGAAAAAAAAAGTTCTGGAAATATTTCTGCCTTTCTATATTAAGTGTCCTTCAGACATCATGAAAAAGAACAGGTGGGCTATGAAAACAGCTCATCCCAAGCAAACACTCATAGAATCATAGAATGGTCTGGGTTACAAGGGACCCCAAGGATCATAGAGGCCCAACCCCCTGCCACAGGCAGGGCCACTAACCTCCAGGCATGATCTAGACAAAGTTGCCCAGGGTTCCACCCAACCTGGCCTTGAACACCTCCAGGGACGGGGCATCTACCACCTCTATGGGCAGCCTGTCCCAGCACCTCACCACTCCCTCTGTGAACAACTTCCCCCTGATACCTAACCTAAACCTTCCCTCCTTTAGCTCATGCCCAAGGCAAACACAACACGCCCATGGGAGAAGGAGCTGGGGCACCCAATGCTCTCAGCTGTATTTCTGATGTAAGGTGATGCAGGAAATCAGTGCAGATTTCCTCAGTGTTCATCTTTCTCTTTGGCTCTTCTACCAAACTCTGTTGGGAGTCCGAAGGGCTTACAGATTTGACACGACACTTAGAAAGGCTGGGATGCCAGGGTGTCCTGAGGAAAGAGGTTCTCCCTGCCCACACCACAGACCCCGCTGTGTTTAGTTCAGCATTCCTTACTCCGGTCCATCTGCCTAGGTTGCAGAGATTAAAAAAAAAAGGTAAGAAAATTGGGCTTTCCCGTACACCTGCAGGTAAAAGTGAAAAATAAAGTAAAATAACTGGTGATTAGTGCAATACGCTGAAAAGCTGTTTCCAGGATGGCAACTGAAGGGATGGCTCTCCAGCGCTGAGAAGCCAGGCTGCACAGGCAGTGTAACGGTGACGCTTTCTCTCAGGGCTGGGTTTGGTTCGGGTAATGAAACTTTCCGAGTTTGAAGCCAGGGCAGGTGGAGGCCGGCCCCGCGTCCCCGCCGGCTTGGCATCATCTCCCTCGGGCCGGAGCCCCCGCCCGCCAGGAAAGCCAGCGCCAGCCTTCAGAGGCGACGGGGTGTCAAGCGAGGCAGAGGGTCGGCCCTGCCCGCGGCCATGCCGCGGGTCCTGGAAACGACGCGGCCTTGGGGGAAGGGGGAGAGAAAGAGACGGAAAAGCGTTCCGTTTCTCTCTCGGCACGGTCAGTCCGGCTGCAGCGCCTGCTCTGCCCGGCCCTGAGGGGACATTCCCGCCCCGAATGGCCGTCCCCGAGCGCGGCGGAACGCCCAGCACCAAGGCACACACCCTCCACACCCCCCCCCTCCAGCCGCGAGTGGTGCCTCCCGGTGCCCTGTTGCTTAGCGCCCGACGCGGCCTGACACGGCGCTGAGGTGAGGGCCGTGCCGCGGGGTGGGGGTGACAGGTCACCGGGCCCCTGGGAGCGGGGAGCCGCTGTTACGGGAGAAGCGGGGTTAGCAGGGGCTCCCTCCCGCCCAGGCGGAGCGGAGCGGGGGATGTTTCGGCCCGCGTGGGATCGCTCTCCCCAGAGTTGTTAGGGCCGGACGTCCAGTTCTGCTCTGACCGGGCTGGAGGTGGGGAGGCCGCGGCAGCGGCTGGGGTACGTGTGGAGGAGCAGTAAGCTGTTCTGCTAGGAAACTCCGCTGGGCTAAGTATACAGTCCGAACCTTAAAAGTGCGCTTTCCCGTTAAGCGCATGGATGCTTTCACAAGCCTTGCGCTGTATGTCATGGCGTCAAACCGCATGGCTCCCTGGTTCTGAGGCGTGCTGCGACCTCTGTCAGGCACGAAGGGATTAGAAGGTCCACAGGAGAAGGGGGATGCCCTGGCCCGAGGGGTTTGGGGTGAGTTCTGCCGTTGCCTCCCAGGGAAACGGGATTTCAGAGCCCCAGGGTTCTCCTGTTGATGGCTTTGCCGAAAGAAAAAGACCCAAAAAACCAAACAAAACCCCCCCAAAATAATTATGTTATGGTTAGACACGGGTATCCTGGAAGACTTAAAAACATCAGTCCATCAGTCAGAGAATTCAGGACCTTGGCACGTAAATATTCATCCTCATTGCAGCCTACCAGTACCTGAAGGGAACACACAAACAGGAGGGGAATCAACTTTTTAAAAGGGTAGACAATGGCAGGACAAGGGAGAAGGGATTGAAGCTAAAGGAGGGAAGGTTTAGATTAGATATTAGGGGGAAGTTTTTTACAGAGAGAATGGTGAGGTGCTGGAACAGGCTGCCCAGAGAGGTGGTGGATGCCCCGTCCCTGGAAGGGTTCAAGGCCAGGTTGGATGGGGCCCTGGGCAACCTTGTGTAGATTCAGGCCTGAGGCTGGTGGCCCTGCCTGTGGCAGGGGGGTTGGAGCTCTATGATCCTTGGGGTCCCTTCCAACCCAGACCATTCTATGATTCTATGATTCTGTGATTCTATGATTCTATGATCCTGTACTAGCCCTTCGAGGAACACTGCAGTGTGTTACTGAAGTTGGTGAGTGGTGATGGTAGCACCACTTTTAAGTTACTGATAAGCTTACACCAGCTATCCTTTGCTAATTTAAGTTTGTCTACAGCCTTTGGAAACTTGTATTCCTGGTGGGGAACGCTGGCTGAGAGAAGGAGGATGGTAGCTGTGTAGATTGAAGTTGAACAACTCGAATGGAAAGAATGTAAACCTTATGTTTAGAATTTTTTTAGCATGGTTTCGTCCGAGTTTGGTTGGTCTCACTACCTCAGAAGAAATTTACCATTGTGCACAATAATGCAGCTCCTCTTACAGATTTTCTGTTACAAGTGGAAAATTTGTACTTGGAGCCATAGAGTGGAAAATATTATTGAGGTCGGGGTACTGGCAGCACATTATTTTAAGCTTCTTGCTTATTTATTATTTAATACCACACAAGGCCATAAATCAAACCAGCACTTTATGAGCTTGAAGCACCTCTCAGCTTCTGCCTTAAAGATCTAAAGCAGACTAGAAAACCAGACAAATACCAGAGATGAGACCATAAAATGTAATGGGGAGGGTGGACCTTTTCAGTCCTTGAAATTGCTGATCCAAGTATGTTGGGCATTGCTTTGATGCTCTCCTCTGCCTTTCCTCCCTCAAACTTTTATTGATGACTGTTAATTTTAGATTGGGGCCCCTTAAGGCCATTCAAGCCAGTATGAGAGTGTTAAAACAATATAGCAAACCCAATACTGCTCCTGGTATTGATTGAGTCTTACGGTGCTGCTGTAGTGTGGATCATACAAACGAACTCTGTTGCACAAGCAGCTAATCAGCTTTTGTGCCACTGCTCCATGAGCAGGAAGGTGCCTCGTGACTGGAGCTTGGCAAGAGGAGTCAGTATTATCTAGCATTGGGTGAGCTCAGGTGTGAACTGATACTAATGTGGCACCATCCTGAGCTGCACACCCACCTTCCTGTTTGTGAAGAATACAAAATGGTTTTCAACCCCTCCTAGAAGGTTGAAAAACACAGCATGGCTTTTGAACTCAGTACTTTGTCCACATAGTATCTGGTCTTTTTCTCCATGCAGTTCTCTGGTTCACAGGAGAGCCAAGGGCTGTGTGCTATATTTATGAAGATAATTTTTGTGTATGGGTTGTGTCCAGTGTCCTTACTTTGCAATATTTGCACTTGTCATTAGAGAAGTTTATGTTCTGATAACTGTGCTTACTTAACAAAGGATCTAGAATACTGGTGGCCTTCTGGGTTTACAGTTGTCTTCACTAAGCAAATAACCCAGATGATGCTATCCAAACAAAAGATTAAAATGCCAGCTTTCTTATACCTCATATTAATATTTAAAAACTAAAAATGAATCTGCAAGTTAACAACCCAAACACCCATGAGAGATTGGAAGAACATCTCTGCAGAAATCAGTTTGGATAGTGAAATTATCAGAAGAACCTTCTCTCCTTCTCTATGCTGGAGGATGTGAAGGAAGAGAGATGTTTTACGCAGTCCTGAATACCACATGTTCCCAAAATGCCCTAGAACAGATGAACATGCTCAAAGTGGTAGGGCTTGTGATGGGAGCAAGGCTTCCTGGAATCACTCTGTCCTATACTCAACACACTGAGAATAATCTACTTCAGTAGGAAAAAAAAGTAACTCCATTTCCCATATATTTTTTTTTAGGCAGTTTTATGCATCAGATGGTACTAGTGCAAGGGAAGATGTTCTGATCATCATGTTATTTTTACTCACCCCCAGGCACTGAGGAATTTTACTACCATTCAGACTCCGTTTCTGTCCTAATATGGACGTAGTTCAAGTGGCTGCTGCAGAAATCACTATTCCTAAGAAATCCTTTGAGAAAATATCCAGTGTCCTTCTGGACAGTCTAGTGGAGGAACCTAAAAAAAGACATGCTGTCCCCAATCACCTGCTGGAATCGAGTAAGTTTCTGCTCTCACTGTTTGCTAACCTTGCATAAATCCTAGGAGACACTTCTCTATTATTTTTTTTCATAACACAAAGGCAAAACTCCCTTAAATGCTTAAACTGCATCTTCCTGTGAGCCCAAATCATAGAAGAGGTAGTCGGGAAAGAAACAGTGGCTATGCTGATCCTGGCTGACCCTAAAATTTTGAGGTGGCTTGTTGATGCCAAGACATAAACTGGCAACAGGATCATGGCTCTGCTGAGTAGTAGATGCTGCCTTAACTTTCCATTTGAAAGAGTCATGCCTGCTTAGCCAGAGAAATTATGTCTCTTTTTTTTTTTCACTGTAATATATTGGGTACAACATAAATATACTTAATCAGTGTAACAGTCATTGTGTGTTTCACCTGGTTTCCTTCCTGTCTTAATATCTCTGTAGAGATTTATTCAGAGCTTGAGAGGAGCAAGGTTGTACAGGCTGAGCCTGCTGTGTTACACTATGGAGGGTATGAAGTTGGAAAGCATCACCAACAGACACTGGTGAGTGCCGGAGCGGGCATCCTCCTGGGACTCCCGAAAAGATAACAGAAGCTGAGCAGACTGCTTGTGGTCATGAGGCCGTTTGCTGTGGGGTGCTCTAAAAAGCAGCACTTAAAAGCTGTTACCATCCAAAGGTTTGTTCCTTTGAGAGCCAAAGCAAAACCATGGAATATTACATCTTTTCTGTTGTTTCAGACCTCTGTAAAAGCAAAGTCAATAGGTTGTTTCAATTTTTGTTCCTTTTGCACATAAACAAAACAGGCCCAGGATTTGATTTAACATTAGTGCCTTCTTTAGCAAGACTAACCATTATTCCTAAGTAAGGAACTGTGATTTGTTTCCAAAAAAAAAAAAAGCAGGATGCAAGCTTTACATGATATCAGAGCATATTCAGAATTATTTATGCTAAAATTAAAAGTATTGCTTACTTGTTTAGTACAGCTCCTTTGCTATGGATAATCTCACAATTGGCCTTCTCGATTGACCTCCTACTGTAAAGTGTTTTGTGGTTTTGGTTTTCTTTTTTTTTTCTACAGAAACTGATAAATATTTCTGGCAATGTAATAAACCTTCACATAATACCACCCCAGACAAAGTATTTTCAGATCAAATACAGCAAAACAGTAAGTGTCAGAAAGCCTTTATGCTGTTGTTTGCATGCAGCACTGGGTCTGTGTCATATAAGCATCTTTTACATGTGTTCTGTGTTATTTTGGGTCATTTTCTAGCACCGGCTTGTCCCTGGCTTGTCATATGTGGTGAGTGTTGATTTTTGCCCTGATGAGTGGAGGTATTACTACGACTGCATCCGAATTCACTGCCAGGTGAGGATTCATTATAAAATGCATTTGTAGTTGTGATGGACTGAAACAACTATTAGGACATGATGATAATGATAAAGGTGCAGTTAATATCCTGGAGCCACATGGGTTTACTCCCAGTAAGTCTGAATTGGAGTATTTAATTTGAAGCATTTAAAATTTTCCTCTCTGTAAGTATCTTGGAGCTGTGGGTAGAATATCTTCCTTATTCTGTTACTCTTTGCCAGTGGATCAGTCTTTGTGCCATACTGGTACAATGTCTTAGCTGAGCAAGCTTGGAGGATCTCTGAAGTTGCTGGAAGTATGGATAGACAGATGGATGCTGAAAGCAGATAGAATATCAATATCCTGAGGTGCACAGTGATGATCTTGAAGATGATTATGCCCATTTACTGGCCAACTATGCCAGATGATTTTGCCCATTTACTGGCCAAGGAATTTTTTTTTTCCATAGCATTTATTCATGGCAAGAAATATTTACCCCATACACACCTTTTTTGTTTCAGGGAGAAGATACATTACTCATTCCTGTGCATGCTTACCCTGATATAAATGTTGCCCAATTTCCATCATTTATAAATCTGTCTGATGTATCTGTTGGTAAGAGGTGAGTTAAGGACAGACATTTGTCCACATTTTATGAGACATGCACAAAATCTGAAAAATCTGATTTTCCTCTATATGGAGAACTTAATGTCTTGGAAGCTTTAAGGAAGTCAGCTGCCATCTGGACTGCAAAATAATTCCATATATGAGCTGTTTCAGGTACACATGCATGGGAAAGTAAATGCTGTGCAAACTAAACATGTGCATAGGTGAACTGGGGTTTCAGCTAGTCTAAACTGATGTCGACTCCATTAACTGGATGGTGAAGTGATATGCCTGCTGTTCATAATCTGTATACTCCCCAGTTAGTCAGTCCTAAGTGAATGGATCTTCCTTTCAAGATAAAGGTTTCTGGAAATTATAGTATGAGCTGGTAATGATAGGTGGGACAGCAAAGAGCTAACCTCAGTCCAAAGACTGATCAGTGATTAGATTTGCTTCTTCTGTTTAAAAATATTTAAAGTGCTCTTCTGATGTGGAGCTCTAAATGGCAGAGACTTCATCTTACCCTGTCTGCAGCACAGATATAATGCTGACTGTTCTCATGAAGTAATTGGTAGTAATTGTTAATAGGAACTGGGAAGAGGAAAAGGGGAAGAGAGATCCTGTTGATTAGGAAATAGTTTTGCAGTATTTTGGTTATATTAGTTGTAATTATGCTGACTTGTGTTAGTGCAAAGATTTCTGTGAATTCTAGGAACTGGAGGTCTTAGCAACTAGTTTTTGTCTTAGCCTGTGATTTGGAAGTAACTCGTATTTTACTGAAGCACAGAGATAGAAATAGACAAGGCACATACAAGGAAAAGGAAAAATTCTGCAGAAAAAATTAGCTCAGCACTAGAAAAGGGATACTTGTGTGTTTTTTGTGTGTTTGTTTTTCTACCCCCCCCCCCCCCATATCTGTTAAACTCAATAGTCAATCTGTCAGAAGTGATGTTTCAGCTTTCTCACAGGACTGAACATAACTCCTGACTTTCTGGGTACCTCCAGGCATGATGTGATTCTGTTTACTTGCTCCATTTTTATAACAAGTGCTGAAGTGTGCAGAATTTTCATATTCTCAGAATACAGAGAAGAGATTAGACAGAGCACAGAACACAAATTTAAATCATGGCAATTTTTTTCAATACAACAAAGATGCTCAGGGATGCCCCTGAGGGAATTTGGTAGAGTTCATGAAGAGAAAACTGATGGTTTCAAACATTAGTTTTTACCAGTGTTTTTCATTGTTAGGCTACTAAAAACTTTCCTAAAAAAGAAAACTCTCTGGAATACTTGGTACTGTACAGAACTTAAGGGACTATGAGCTCAGTCCATAACCATCTGAGGTCAGAGGAAAAACTGCCTTTTACTTCCATAAGTGTAGGACGAGTCATATATTCTACCACTGAGCTTTCTCCTTAGGTACAGAAGGTCCATCAGGCAGCAGGCAGCATAACTTTTTTTTGTCTCTTAAGGCACTTACTGCAGAAGCTGCAGTATTTACTCAAGATGTAAACCAAATTGCCTTCCCAATCTGCTGTTCTGTCTTCTTCCTGAATAGGACAGAGAAAAAAGGATTTGCTATTATTGTTTATTTCCTTAGACATTTCAAAGTGTACTTTCCAAAGGAAAATTGTATATAACATGCATTCTTTGGTAATCAGCAGGACAGGATTTCAGTCAGTTTACAAAGACCAGAAATAAGCTTGGGTAAGTTGGTCTTGATTTGTAGGATAATGGATGGTGTTACACTGATGCTTTTGTATTTTGATTTGACACATCAAAATAAATGCATGTGAAAGCAAGACAGCTTGAAAAGGTGTGTGCTAATACCCTTGGCACTACCAGCATGAGACATGAAGGGCTCCTATGAAAATCAACCATGATGTTGTTACTTCTACAGTGTTTAAAGTCTTGTCATTCTGATGTGTTGGCATTTTCAACACTATACAGGGCTGCACACACAACCTTTTCTCATTGTCTTCCACAAGAAGGGCCATAGAAGGAGTCTGATTTCTGGTTCTGCACTTAGTGTTGCTCCACTTTGGATTGTTTGTACCTGCTAGATATTGCAGTTCATGAGAATGTGAGGATACGTATAAGTAACTTCTAAAAAGTAAACTTAATAAATATTTCTGTAACCAGATTCTGTGTGGGTAGGAGAAACTTACTCAAGATGTAAAATATCCAGCACTTAAATAATGATTTAGCTCTCATTTCCTCAGCAAATGAGAGACCTGAAATATTTTGCTCTTTTTGAACAACAGAGAATGACTATTTTCACATGAATAAGTAACCCCCCCCTCCAAAGACAGATAAATTCAGTGCACGTTGTATATAATATAATTTTCCAGCTTGTTATTGATGATCAACTGTAGTGTCATTAATTTCTTTCTTCTTTTCTCTCTTTTCAGCAAGGAGTATGTTATCCCATTGCAGTGCAGCTGTCCAATAGATTTTGAATTCCACATTGATTTTATTCAGCCTCATAGAGCCTTCACCGTCCAGCCAACGTCTGGTAGATTGAATTTATTTAAAATTCAAGACATTAAATCTGTACTTATTGAGTGTAGTTACTTGTATTCAGTGCTGTACAGAATAAGCCTTTGCCTTAGAGCATTTCCAGGTAAATGCAGACTGATAAATATTAGTCATATGCAGCCTCATGGCAAAGAGCCTTCTGTGGCTGGTAGATTTCTTTTCTCAATGCCCAGCTACAGACCTGTAGCAAACAAAAAGGGACATCCAGCCTTTGCCTGCTCTCTTTGCTAGTCCTGTGGAAAGGAAGGGGTCCAGGAGCCCAGTATTCTCCTCTTTGTCACACCTTTCCCCAAGGACTGTCTGTCTCCTGCCCCATTAAAGGAACAGATATCTCGTTGTGGAATAGATACGCATCATGTTACTTGACTGGGTGACCAGAGGAAATAGAGGGTGACTTCTGCTCTGTCAGACATATCCCCTGTACCTGTATTTTCCCTAGTGCTCTGGAAGAATTTGATAGAATTGTGTCCATTGCTTCAGGTGCTGTTACAGTGATGGGCACAAAACACACCACTGCAGGTGTTTCATGGGACAGCAGTGGACATTAGATTTAGCCTTGACCTCTGTGTATGGGTTTCACAAGAGGCAGGGACTTTTGTCTACAGTATGCTCAGCTGTTTTCATCCCTACAGCAGGAGAGGGCTCTGTCTTGAGGCAGACATACCTATTTGGCCCCTCAGTTCAATAATGACATAGAACTCCTCAAAAGAGTCCAGTGGAGAGCCACCAAGATGATGTAGGGAGTGGAACACCTTCCTTGTGAGGAAAGGCTGAGGGAGCTGGGCCTCTTCGGCTTAGAGAAGAGGAGACTGAGGGGTGACCTTATTAATGTCTATAAATATGTACAGGGCGAGGGTCAGGAGAACAGAGCCAGGCTCTTCTCAGTGATGGCAGTGACAGGACAAGGGGCAACGGGTACAAGCTGGAGCCTAGGAAGTTCCATGTGAATGTAAGGAGGAACTTTTTCACTGTGAGGGTGACAGAGCACTGGGACAGACTGCACAAAGAGGTTGGGGAGTCTCCTTCTCTGGAGACATTCAAACCCCACCTGGATGCATTCCTGTGTGATTTAGTCTGGGTGATCCTGCTCTGGCGGGGGGCATTGGACTAGATGATCTTTCAAAGTCCCTTCCAACTCCTGATGTTCTGTGATTCTATGATTTGGAGGTCAATTGCTACCATTGTTACATTTACCAGGTGTCAGCAGTAGCATGTATGTGCTCAGGTAATGACCAAAATGAGTAGGTGAATGAGACCTGCTTGTATAATTCACTCAGGCAGTCTGCTCAGTTCCTTGAAAATACATAAAAGTTCTAAATAAATAAAAACCTTCATAAATCTGAGCCTAGTGCTATTTGTAATGCTGGAATTTAAACTTTGATTATTTATGCACTTGGATGAAAGTTGCTGTTGTTCCTGCATGTACAATGATATAAATTTGCCCTGTCTTGTCAGATGGGTTTTCATTCTTCAGAGGTAGCAGTGGGATTCTATCAGATGTGTGGTTCACAAAGATGACCTATAGTGCTGCCTTGTTTTCAGTAAATCTTTCAGGATAATATTCTTCATTACTTTGTACTTAAAGTATTTTTGATATATCAAGGGAGGAAAGGAACAATATTTCAATTGAATAGAACTAGGGAGAAGTTGTAAAATTTATCAGCTAGGATTTTTTTTTTGTTTGTTTTTGCACAGTCATAGCCTAAGTGGCTGCAACTAATTCATGAGATCAAAGTTGGCTTTGTTCTTGGGAGAAAGTGGAACAAAAATATCCCAGAAAAATCATCAACCAATAAAAGTTAAGTCAGAAACTCTGGTAGCTAGAAACTCTGAGGTGCTGAAGGCCATCTGAAAAGCACTAAGAAGTTTCATCTCCTACCCAAGCCATTGAGCTCTGAGATCAGTAATGCCGAAATACTCTGACAAATTCCATGCACACAAAACCCCCTACCACAACGAAACTAACTGTTGTTTAAAAGGACAGGATGCAGAAAAGCAGGCAGTGATCCCTTTACAGAGATGAGGATTTAATATTTCTGTTGAGCTGAATAAATTCCTTGTTGCAGGAACACCAAGGATTGTCAGGGACCATATCCTGGGAGTGCACTGAATATTTAGGGATACAGAGGGTGGTTAAATTGCTTGAGAAAATAATGGAATAGATAATAAGGAAGTAAGACCAAGTAGAGACAGGTAATGTATCAAATCCAGATGATTCCACCAACTTGGAAGAGCACGGTGAGATATGTTTATAATGCCTTGCTCATGAAGTCAGGAAATGCCAGAAACTTAAGGCTGGCAGATGCAAGTGAAGGGTTTCTACATATAAACCATCAGTCCTTTTCACAACAGTTGGAAACACTGTAGTTTTACTGTCAAATCTCTCTGCTATTGCAAAATATCTCCCATTCTCTGGCAATACATAGTTCTTCAGTGACACTTTTGAGACCTGAAACATTTTCCAGGTCTACTGTCATCCATTCAAACATTAATAATGTTTCAAAAAAATGTACTCCAGAATTCAATTTCAGCATAATTTTGTGGGCTCACCCTAGATGGACTCATACTGTTTTCTTCTTCTAATCACAGGAATCATTCCAGGCAATGGCAAAGTGGAAGTAACTGTGAAATATTCCCCACTTGAGTACGGAACAGCACAAATGACAATGCAGCTATGGATTTCACAGTTGCACTCAAAACCCTATATATGTGTATTCACAGGAACGTCGATACCACATCTGGGTCTAATGTATGTGTGGCTGGCTGTGTAATAGGATTTCATGCCATTTTGCTGTAATAATTTTAAGCATTTGTATCTATGGAGGCTTAAAATGCACTAATGTACTTTAACAACTGCTAATACATGTACCTGTTCTCTTACCTCATTTGCTCAGAATGCCCTTAATCTGTATGAAGTACAGATTACCAAAATAAAAATAATGAGAAATTACATAGCCTTAAAGAAGTGTTGGGCATCCTCAGCTTCCATTATCCCTGCTCTATGTTATTATTATTGCTGAGGCCTTGCAAGATACAGGGGGTTTTGAGCAGAATAGAAAGGAGGGTTCCAATTGTAATTTGGGAGACAAATTTCCAGTCTCCTTGTATATCTAAAGGAGATGTAAATACATGTACTAGACTCATAGGCCATTTACAGAGTGCTTACAAGAGCAATATCTGTCCTTCTGACATCTAGAAAAGAACAACTGGACAAACAGCAAAGTCATCCAGAGAAAAAAGCTGCATCTGCAGGAAAATCCGTGGTGTGGAGAAGAGGCCAGTTCAGCCAACCACAGTTAAGGCCTATTCAAAAATTAAAGGTGTGAAGAGATAATAATCAAGAGTACATTTCTGGGCCAAACATCTTTCTTGTTTCTATTTCTTCCTGTTAATTTTTATCTCATAGGAAATTGAATACCAGAACCTCAGAATCCCCACAGACTTGTCAAATCCATACGCTGTAGCTACTGTTTTGAATCAGGAACCAGGCAAATTGAAGATTAAGGACTTGAAAGAAGGTAATAAAATTAAGCACTGTAAACTTAGTTTTAGTAGGTTTCTGATGAGAAACTCAGCTTCAAAGTTGCTGAGGTGATGTGACTGTATTTTCTCTAAGAAATTTCACCTGAGCTTTATGTATTAATGAGCTATCAGGATGGGTGGATTTCCCAATTAAAAATTCGATCTAGCTTGAGGTGTGATATGGCTTTCTGATATTCCTGCAGCCCTTTGCCAAGGCAGTGAAGGGATAAAAACAAGACAGGTGAAAGAAGCAATGTTTCAACTAAAAATCAAACAAAATATTCAGAAAGAGGAAGAAAATCATCTGAAGTGGTAAGTATTAGTTAACCACATTAACACTGGGGTTTGCTTAACTAAGGCCTCTATGAATTATGTATGTGATACACACTAGTGCATAAAGCTGCCATTCCAAGTCCTGATTGGTTTGTTTTACAACTGTCAGTTTACTTTCATTTTTTGTCTCTTCTGCCTAACAGCAGTCTCAGTAGTAGCCCATAATAAGCACCCAGTGAGGTCTTTGGTTGTATTATGCTTGCATTCAGAAAGAAACCTGCTGAAAACCCTGTTCACCTAACCTTGTGCCCTGAAGGGCAAAGGAAGCTTTAGTCAGGTTTGCCAATCAATGAAGGCTAAAATGTAATACGGAGTGATCGAATTGCACAGGTATATCAGATGGCATAAAGCAAAATACATGGTCATGTGTAAGAACAGCCTGCTTTCATTTGCAGTCCATAGATCTGCTCTTATGTTGGATGTTATGGACCCTGAGACACCTTAGGAAGAGGAGACTAGGTCTGCTAGCCTTTAAATAAAGCAAACTGTGCATTTAGTAAAGGATTTTTCTTGCTTCCACTGTCAATGCAGGCAAGTTCATAAAGGTAAAGATCCAGTATCCTTGGAATTTAAAAAAGAGATTATTGAAGGCCGACAAAGGGAAAACGAGCAATACAAGGTGAGTCTTTGCTGGTTTTTTTATACCTTTAAAATCAGACTTAATACTTTCAGGTTATGCATTGCACTACTGAATTGTGTCAGGCTCTCTACATCTTCAGTTTTTCTTCTTGCATCATGCAAATCTGTAAGAGCTGTAATTCTCGCTGCAGTTAACATGTTTATATGTCTGTGTATCACTGTTTCTGAGGTGGTTTTATCTTGGAGGCAGACAGAGGGAAGGCAAAGTTATTAATGGAAATGTAACTAGGTATTTTCCTGGTTTAGCAGATTTCCACCCAGCCACACCACAGGGTAACATTGCACCATAATCCTGTCAGTACCATGGCTGCATCCAACCTTCTGTTTATATTTTACCCCTCTGAAGAGCTGATGTCCTGAATGGCTTGCAGTCAGGGAGCTAAACCCAGTCAGTACTCTCACACAGAGCCATGGGGAGGGAATTCATCAGGCTGTTCTTCTGCACCTTCACCCTCCCTCTCCTTGGTTTCTTCCAGTCAACCCAGACTATAAGTTATTTTCCATGGAGGCAACAGCGGCAATACTTGGTCACAGGAAATCTCTTTCCCCGTGAGACACAGCTCTCAGGGACAGTGGAGCTTGTCCCTCTTATCCTGCCTCCTGGATATTTAAGTAGCTTCTGACATCCTACTGACCTCCAAGGAGCTGTTTATAAGAGTAAAATTATTTATGGGTAGGGTAAAAGCTTAATTTATACTCCGAATTAGGCACTGTGAAGTAATTCAAGCATTATATTTAATACTAACAAAGGAGCAACTGAGTAAAAAGAGGAGAGATTGTTGAATCACTGAATTACATGTATGTTAACTTTGTTTAGAAGTATTTATTTACCTGCTGGCTTCAGGGGCTATGGACATCTCTCTCTGGTTTCCCAGTTGCCCCCATCACTTTCTGACAGAAGCATATTTTTTGCTCCTGCTGTCAGTTTGTTCACCTTGAATGTCATTGGGCCTCAGAGAGTATTTATTATCCCTCCATCATTTGGTCAAGTGTCCGCTATGTTTTACAGCCTGGGAGTGGCTATCCTGGAGACCTTTAACTGGTCTGCCTTCCATTGTGCTAATTCCAACTTCAGTCCATGAAAATCATGGGAATTTCACTCGGTAAAATTACCCCAATGTCTTTGTTTAAGACTGAATGGTATCCTAGAAGTGAAACAACAGGTAAGTAGGACTGAGGTGGAAGAGGCACAGTGAAAAGAAGCACTGGTATTCATGCAGCATGCCTGAATACTTTGAGGGGGTCTCAAAGAAGTGAAGTGATGTCATTAGTAAACTGTTTTACACATGAGCAGATTAAAGAGCTGACACCATTGGAAACTATGGCAGAGATGTTCACAAAGCATGGGAAAGCTGCAGGATATTTCTGTAGTGCTGTCATCTGGGAAGGTCTGTTCAGGTGCTAACTTATGGTGTTGATTCTGTAACCCCTGGCTGATGCTGGCTATGCAAAGCAAACTGTGTTTCATTAGGGCAGGGATCTGATTGAAACTCAGGCCCAAAATAAAACCCTTATACTTTGTTTGACTTGCTCAAGGGTTGCAATAATCACTCCCTAGAAGGGAATGAAGTCTGTGTTTTGTCAAGCTCCTCCAAAACATTGCATTGTAAGGGAGTTCCACTAACTGTAAAGGAAAAAAGAATTCACTGGGTGCTATATACTAATGTGATCATTCTTCCTGGCAACAAATTAGATCCAAAGAGGAGATCCTATCATAGAACAGGAGTTTCAGAGGAACAGCGTAGAAGTGTCTTTCAGACGTGTTACCCGGCCTGTAGACCAGGTTTGTTTATATGTTATTATCTCCTGCTACATGTTATCATCACCTTCTAAGCTAACAAACAGCCAGAGATACTTGGCACTGAATAGTTTTCACCTAATATTCCTAGTTCTGTGTCAGTGTTTTATTTCCCATTTTACTTGTAATACAGCAATGCAAGCACTGTACTC
This sequence comes from Zapornia atra, assembly GCA_013400835.1. Classification (NCBI taxonomy): domain Eukaryota; kingdom Metazoa; phylum Chordata; class Aves; order Gruiformes; family Rallidae; genus Zapornia; species Zapornia atra. The sequence continues at coordinate 146,343 of VZTU01003022.1, read as the reverse complement.
CATGCACAACTCCCCTTCCAGGGATCTAATACGAGACACAAATGAAAATCTGCAGGCCTAACCTGAGATTCCCACTGCTTGATTCAGAAAGTTCTCTCAGCAGCAGCAGCTTCCTCATGTCTAAACATAAGGTTAAGTATATCTGCAGGTCAGATTGACAGGAACCTTTCTGGTACTTAAAGCTTTTTGTCTTTTTCTGTGGTGTGGGGTATTTCCTAAGATCTATTTTCTAGAATTATTGGGAGCTTTGTTTAATAGATCCTCCACTACTGAAGGAACTTTGAATGTTAGCAACACAAAAGATCCTTGCTGCCTTCTTCTTGAGGAACATAATAGCTGTGGGAGTTGGTCTTTTAACATTATTCCTGTGCTGACAATTGCTTGGCATTGTGTGGAGGTAGTGTTCTCAGGACCTTCCTAATCTAACGGTTGAGCAGCTGCCCTCCTTTTGAGAGGTACTGTACTCTAGGGCTGCTGGAGATGCTTCTAGTGCTGGATTCTTCTGTCACATCAATTGAAAACTGGAGAGGAGATTAATACATCAAGAAAGAGACTTTCTTTCACCCTGCTGTGGGTATGTGCTATCAACCTTTATTGGAGACAGGACACTGTTTTTGCTGGGCTCCTGGTTTAAGCCCTTACAGCTGTTCCAGCTTCACGTCTGTGCAAGGCAAAGTGTGTACTCAGAAGAGATCTAGTCTGTTCTCTCCACTGTCAACTGCCCATGTGTTGCACTTAAGTCATAGTGTGTGGTTGTCATTTATGTATGAATGCAAACCATGCTACCTTATCTCTGCATTCCCTGTGCTACATCTGCAAATATTTGGGGATTACCTCCCATTAAGCCCTGCAGTGAAGGCTTCTGGTTAAATGCCAGTGCTGAGAATGTTTTAACTCGATTTCATTTGTGTTTGGAAATAACATATGGATTCAGGCCAAGGAATGAATTTGGGCTGGAGGAAATTCCTCCCTTGTCTAGTTGTAAAAGGGATGTCCTTTTTCTTCTCTATTTTTTTTCTTATTTTAAATACCATGCAGCATCCAAGTGTCCATCCCACATTTGACTTGCTCCATAATGACCCTTGGGACAACAGAAACAGGATGTTGAGGAAATTCCAACAAGCAGCATACAAGGTAATGTGAACAACCAGTGATGGCATGACACCTTGGAAATAGCACAAAAAGCCATGCAAATGAGCACATAAGGAGTCTTCACAGCTAGCCAGGGATTTGATAGTTTGATAAATATATCCCTAATTCATGAAGAAATAAGAATCTGGAGTAAGTTTTGTATTCTGCTCTTGCTGCTGCTAATGATCAATGCTAAACAAATGCAGATTAATTTAATTAAAAAAACACAGTTCTGTGCAAAAAAAAAAGTATTTCCAAAATGCATATAGAATACTATGCCCAGTTTTAGGGCCCCTAGTACAAGACAGACAGTGGTAAACTGCAGTGAGTGCATTGTAGAGCTATCAAGATGGTTAGGATATGGAGCACTACTTATTCTCCTTATTCACAGAGCCACAAGTGTTCACATGGCCCTGATCAACTATTTTCCCATTGTTAAATCTGTATGTGCCAGTTAGACACAGATGAAGGATTAGGACCTAGCCAAAAAAAATCTCATTAATGTGTAAGACTAAATGAAGGTTTGAACTGGTTTTGTTATATAGTGTCAGTGTAGGGTTGAGATCCATGCTACATCTCTCCTTCCTCATTTTCTACCTCCTGAACAGAAAACTACAGTGAAAATTCTGAAATAGAGATGTCTGGGGGAGCTCTGTAGAATAAGTACAGTTGTAATGTATGTGTGTTTCTGTGGTTGTAAATCTTAGAGTGTTCAGCTTAGTATTAAGCTTTCAAATCATTCTCTCAGACTGTGATTCAGATTCGGCTAAATCGTTTACTCCTCCTGTTCCGCGGGCTGACCAGAGAAGCCAGAGGGTTGGATGAAGGCTCTGCATCTGGTAAGGAGTAGAAGAACAACTTCATATTTTGGCTATGAATGATGCCAGTTCAGATTGTACTGCAGTGTGTCAGGTGCCTTACACATATAATTTAAGGAAGGTTTAGATTAGATATTAGGGGGAAGTTTTTTACAGAAAGAGTGGTGAGGTGCTGGAACAGGCTGCCCAGAGAGGTGGTGGATGCCCCATCCCTGGAAGTGTTCAAGGCCAGGTTGGATGGGGCCCTGGGCAACCTTGTGTAGATCCAGGCCTGGAGGTTGGCGGCCCTGCCTGTGACAGGTGGGTTGGAGCTCTATGATCCTTGGGGTCCCTTCCAACTCATGCCATTCTATGATTCAATGATTCTATACTGACATGTAAATCTAAAGACAGCATCCCTGCAAAGGAGTCTTCAAGCAAGAAGACTTCAAGAGAAGTGTGACAGGGTAGAAATGGTTGTAGTCAAAATACATGTATTTTTCATGCACATTTACCAGATTTAATCTTTGTAGGAGCCCTGCAGCTTATCTACTTAAGAATGGGGAGGAAGTTGTGAATGCTCCATGTCTGGAAGTGTTCAAGGTCAGGTTCAGTGGGGCTTTGAGCAACCTGATCTAGTGATAGATATCCCTGTCCCTGGCAGAACGGTTGTGCTAGATGATCTTTAAAGGTCTCTTCCAACCCAAATCATTCTGTGGTTCTGCTTATAGGCCTGAGGAACAAGGAAAGGGCAGAGGGGACTATATGAGAAACACAGGTAGGCAAACAGATCAGGTGGAGTCCAGGTTAAAGACATTGGATAAGAGGAGCTTATCACATGGGGTTGGAATCATAAACTCATAGAATATCCTGAATTGTAACGGGTGCTTCACGTAGAAGATAATTAGTGTAAGAGAGGCCTGCTGACTTGTCTCTGCCTTGCTGAGCAGAATGAGATAGAGGACCATGCTGGAAAGAGGGGGCTGTAATGTTGTTTTAGATAAGGGGAAAGTCTGCTAATCAAGGTATTGTGCCTGCTGCCTTGTAGATGTGACACTTAAAGCCTTTAGGAAATATTACCTTATTTTTTATGTTAAATGACTAGACACATCCTAAGGAAGATTGGTTTAATTCTGGTTTTGAAACAGTGTATCAAGATATATTACAAAACTGTAATATTTGCTTTCTATTTATGACAGAGAGCAGGAGTTTCAGCAGACCAGAGAAAAGTGAAGAATGGAAGGGCATTTCTTCCAGCATATCTGAAGATCGTATATTGCCTTTTGAATTCCCCTGTTTCACTTCTCATGACTTTTACCGTGATTTGGTGGGTACAGTAGCTAAAATTGTGGCCAACACTCAGGATAGAATTTTGTTGAAGTCATTGGCCACAGGCCTGGTATTACTTTTATTAATATTTTACAACGTGGCTGTTGTTCTGGGGTTCCCACAAATTAATTCAGGACTTCAGATTTGCTAAGGGTGCTGCTAAAAACAATTAACAAAATATTTGCATTCTCTTGATGGCATTCTGAAATTCTGAGTAATACGTTGATGATCAGAGTTAATTAACATCAATGATTTTGCAGAAGAAAAGAAATTAAAAGTAACTGAAATGCCAAAGTCCAAGAAAGGACAAGGGAAATATCAAAATGTTTGCATAATTATTTCTGTGTGTTTTCAAGTAGCTGTGCTGATGGTTTTCTGCCAATGCAGAACAAAATGCTTGCCATATCACTGCGTTTTAAATGCTGTATTCTTTCAGGCACCTGATGCTCTTGGCCTAGTTCCTATCAAATCTGTAGATGTGAAATTCACCCACATGCTTCCTTTTTATGACCTGAAGGTGAGTCAGTACAGCTCTCTCAGCTGTATTATTTTTCTGTCTTTCACTAGTCTGGTTAGATATGTTTCCTACCTGATTCAGTGACTCCATTGTGCAGACCAGTAGAAACATTACCTTAATAGGGCTGTGTGATTAGATGCTTTTATTAAGAGCAAATCTCACCTGTTTCCATAAGGAACAATCTTTCAGTCAGCAAGTCTCTCCACATAGAGAGATGAATCACCTCAGCTGAAATTATTGTATCTCAAGCAAGAAAATCCTTCCATGAATGAGGATACTGCAAGCCCTGCATGTCACACAGTTTTTCCTTTGATTTTAGTATTTTGTAAAAGTGACATTATAAAGGTGTCCTTCCTTTTACAAAGTAATGGAGTCTTCTCTCTAGTTGGCATCCAGTCCTGCATGTTCAGTCCTGTCATTCCTGCTCAGGAAATGCAAACATCTCATTCTCAAAATATATCATGTTTTTTCAACTTTATGAGTACAGAAACATTCTTTTCCTCCTGACTTCTAAACCCTTTTCTTTCCAGTTTCTTAATAGCAAAAGATCAAATTCTGCACCCTGTCAAAGTAAAAACGTTTCCTTGGGTTCAAATCAATGCAGATTTTGGCTTAGTGCAGATACTGGCTTCCTTTTATTTCAGGTGGTGTAACAAATCTGGAGGCTTTCTTGTAGTGTCTTTTTTCTTTCTCCTCAGGTTCCTCAGCATTTCAGCATTATGAAGTACCACCCATTTTGTACACACCATGCAGCCACAAGTTACAAAGCTCAAAAAATCTCCCGACCGCTGAGGGAGGGAGCCCAGGTAACAAGTCATCTCACATGGAGATTTTCCTGAAGTCACTCCCAAATTTCTACATTTCTACAGTTATTTGATTAATTTTTGTCTCAGTGTTTTATACCAAAAGGCTTACAACAGTCCTGAAAACCTTTGATGTCTGTGTTTTTCAAGGATGAGTTGATTCAAGTAGTTGCTTCCCCTGAGGGGCAACTTGACCTGGTGTCCCAGAGGATGGATTTTCACAAACCATCCCCAGAAGAAGGAGCAGAAAGGGATGTTGGCCTCTTAAACCTGGTTCCTCCCCCAGCTTTAGTCTGCCCTACAGAGTGTGACCCACTTCGCATTTTTGTAAGTAAAAGTTGGCTTCTGCAAGGAACTGAAGGGAGGAGGGGAAAAGGTGTTTGTTTCATCAGAAGCCTAATGTGGAATTGGTGGGCAATTCTCTTACTAAGATTGCTCTATAAAGCTGTCTGGAGCATAGATTGCCCCACTTAGCACCAACTATAGAAGGTGTTTCCCACACGGTGCAGCACAGCCTGGAGGTCCCTGAGGTATCTCTGATTGCAGAGGCAGTGAAGTGCTGCGCATGGGTACAGCAACATCTCCAAGGCAGCGTGGCACTGTGCCTGGCTTGGGTGGCTCTGTATTTCAGCATTGCTCAGCTGCAGTGGCCCACAGCCCAGTGTGCTGGTCTGGTGGTCTTGGCATCACAGATATGGTATAGACTTGTCCTCGCTGCATGCGACCTGGTGGACTCCGGTGGACTTAGTGATGAGAAGTTCTGTGCATGTCTTTCATCCCTCTGTTATATCAATGTTAAGAACCAGGCACAGCCTGATCCCACACTACCCAACATTAGACTTTATTGAGAAACAGATGCTGGTTCCATGAAATAGATGGCAAAATGCTCACTGGCTTCCACCACAGTGAGTACAGTTTGCATTCCTAGATTCCGAGATGTCCGGAGAATCAGCAATGGATTTTGGAGTAATCGGGCTATAGTTCTTTCTTCCAAGCATGGAAACAACACCTAAATTGCTGTATTTTAGACAGCAGAGAGGAAGGCAGTTATGCCTTGTCTGTGATGAGGAGAAGAGACAGGAAATGAAGGGTCACACTAAACAGAACAGTTACAGTGAGAAAAAGGTGTGAATTTGGGGAGACTAAATTGATTGGGTTGGACTTGGTCCAGAAGTCCTTTCCAACCCCTACAATTCTGTGATTCTGTGTGTGTGTGAATTTTAAGAACTGATTTTTTGTCAATTTAATTCTTTATAGTGCTCAGAATTATTTTTGAGAATAACCTCCTCTTTGTTTTTTAGAACCCTGCTCCAGGATTAGTTCCAGTTTTACCTCCTTTGGCCTATTCTGAAACAAATATTGAATATCATCTTTGTCCTCATCCAAAATATATCTTCACCAAGGAATGTCCCAAAGGATCCAGTATTCCAGTCACACAAAGGAAATTTCTGCATCGTGAGGTATGGGCTTTCATGTTTACTGTATGAGGACCTGGACTGAATCACAGAATCATCAAATGTGTTGGCTTGGAAGGGACCTTTAAAGGTCATCTAGTCCAACCCCCCTCCAGTAAGCAGGAACATCTTTACTAGATCAGGTTGCTCAGTATGTTCCTGCTGAGAATTTGCTCCAAGAAATCGAAAAGGATGATGGAGAGTTATCCTAGATAGAAGACTTTTTCAAATATAAATTAAGCATGCATCTACATAGTCACTACATGGGTCAGAATAACTTGTTCCTGTTAGGCTTTATCTGTGTCTCTTACTGAGGTACTTCTTTGCTCTTTCCTTCCTTTCGCTGTCTACTGTATTTGCATGACCTTGCAGTGGAGGAAGCATCTTTTAAACCTGGAGAACTGCAGCTCCACAGATTAAATTCTCAGCCAAGAAGTCAGATTTTCTGTCCTGCAAACCTCTGTTGGGTTATGTGTTACAGGTCTGACAGCTGTAGCACTTGTCATTTCAGAAAGTGATTCCTGAAGTAATGGAATGGAGAAGATTCTTGCCAGTGGTGTGTTCCACTTTTTCTATCACTCCCCCATTGGCAAGTACACCACCTAGGTAAGAAAGGATTTGAATACACAGTCCCTTCACCCTGCACCATTTTTTGCCATCTGTAACTACATTGACAGGTAACTAGTCCCACAGATAAAAAGGGGTCTACAGTTGCAATTAATTGCTGATCAAAAATCCAAAACTGACAGGGAGTAATACCCCTACTGACCTCCTTGAAGGGTGGGTTGAGAACAATGTCATTAGAGGAAATACCTAGACCTGGAAGGAGAGTTCCAGTCTGGACTTCCAGTAACATCTCTCCTGAATGCTTTTTGGTTCAGTACTGAAAGATACCTGAGAGGTACAAACTCTCTCTGTCTTGCAGAAGTTTGAACAGTAAAACCTTTCACATGTGAGGACCTTTACCCAGGGGTAGCCAACATTCCCTCATATCACAGCAGTTTCTGGTGTACCTAGATTTTCCAGGAATATTTAAAAGTACATCATCCTCACTGTAACTACAACTACTATGAAGCTTCAAAATATAAGCATTGAGTCCAGTTACTCTCTCTCCATCTTCATCTAATACCATTTCCATTACAGGGATCCTTACAGTGTAGATATGCTTCCAAGAGATGTACCACCAGTACTGTATGACTTACCTGAGAGAGACAGGGAGAACATAATGGACTAGTAAGTTTCTCATCTATTTGGTATTTGGTGTGATTGATTATATCCTAACCACTGGTGTGGCCATGTCTGAACCTGTCCTGAGAGATTCTCAAAGGCAAAACCACAAAGTCTGTCTTGCATGGAACACTTCTGTTGTTGTTGTTAGCTAAGAAACACTTTAAAAAGGATAAACCCAATTGTTCTTCCTAATTTTTAGTGAGACCGATGAAACTGAGTTCAAAATGATTCTTACTCCAGAGATGGTGAGAGCTGAATTTCCACAAATTGCAGAGGCACTCTCAGAAGAAGGCAAAGAGAAATCAGCAGAAGAAAGGTAGGTATAAGTTGAAATTAGGGGAGAGGAATGGGAAGGAATCTGAAGACAAACATCACCTTCAGAATTATGTAGGAAGTCATACTGAGTTGCTCTAGGGGCTCCATCATGAGTGGGATGCAGATCTGCTACTCTGAGCAAATATGCACTGCAAACACTGGATCGAACTTCAGCGAGCAGCTCTGAATGTGACACACTGGCCTGGATGCCTCTGATTTGTTTTATCAAAATAATATAAAACACACAAAGCAGTTTTCTTGCCTTTGCAGAGATACTCAACAATCCTGGACCAGTGACATTTATTTTTAGTGACCCTTTTGGTTAGGAGTTTATTAATGATGGCAGAAGAATGAGCCCTTAGAATTTCCCCCTGGAACGGTGCTGTTTTGTCAGTCTCTTCCTAGGAGTGAGTCACATTTGCTGTGCTGTCCAAACTTCACACTTCACCGACACACCTTGTGTGTTAGGCATACAGCACAGCATGCAAAATAACTTGCATTCATAAACACAGAATTTCCTGCTCCCTAAAATGTTGTGAACTGGCTGCTCTAAGGGCCAAATTCAGTGTTGTCAGGCCAATGTCCTGAGTTTGCAGCTCAGCAGAGAAGCCTTGAGGGGAAACCTGAGGACAAGGAAAACTCTGAGGGCCATATAGGTCTCTGATGGAGTTGGTGATTACCACCATGGTTTCAGAGCAGCATTTCAAAACTGCCTGGCAGTTCTGTGGAGCTGGAAGCAGAAGTGGATGTGCTGTGTGAACCTTGGGGTACGTGACGTTGCAGGAAGGATGCAGGGATGTGTATGAGCACAGGGGACAGTGGGCTGGAGCAGCAGGAAGTATGAGTAGGGTAAGTGGTGGCAGAGCAACACAGGAGATTGTGCTGAGTTCTGACCCTGTGCTTTCACAGGTACTTGTGTGGAGCAAGTGAATTAACCTCTCTGTCCAACACTTGCCCCTCTTTAAAAAAATGATGATGGTGTGGCTTAGGTATCGGGATGTGCAGACTAGCCTCAGACTTTCAGAGCCATCAAGAGATTTGAATGTCTCATTTTCTTTGCTTTTAGAGGGAAATTATTTGATTGACATTAAAATCCTGCACAACTTTAAAACAGTGCTGCATATTGTGAGCTCTCTGACAAAACACTGCTTGCTGTATTGTGATTACTACAGCATTGATTGAAAATAATTTGCTGTAAAAATGCTGGTGGGTCTGACTCAGCGCCACGTTTTGCATTTTATGACACTTTGCTTCTCAGAACATGGGCATTTGGGATAGCTTGTGTAACTCAAGAGTGACCTTTCTCTCCACAGTGATACAGTGTTGGATGGTGCTTTCCCTGAGTGAGCAGTTTTATAACCCTAAGGTTCATTCTTTTTGAAGTTTTAGATGCTTTATTAAAAAAAGAAAATACTTTTCTTTATTAAACACCTCTGGGTATTGATTTTTTACTTGCTGAAAGCTTCCCTATTTGTTTGGCTTTGTAAAGAGGGGAACAAAAATATTCACAATGAAGTCCCAATCCTTTCTTTTGTGCCTGGAAGGTTCTTTGTTGTTACCCATGGGGTGGTGTTTCACTAGGTGACTGAGCATACATTGCTCCTCTACAGAAGTTTCAGCATTTTACCATTGAGGCAAATCAGTTTTTAATGCAGATGTTCTTGTTCTGGCCGTTACAGCATATGGTCCTTCACAGATAGATTAGCCTTCCTAACTGGCCAAGCCCAGAGTGAATGTTCTGTTCACAGTTTCACTCCTTCTCCAGTTCTGCATAGGTAATGGAATACTCTCTGCGTTCGTTAGACAAATGAGAGAAGTTATGTGTGTCTTGTGCTTTGGTTTCTGTCAGCATTCCCAAGTAGCTCCCCTGGCTATTGTAAATACAAATGACTTTTAAAACTTCTTGCAGAGACCTGCACAAGCACCCAGATGGACATTTTCAACCCCAAAATGAAGAGCTCAGAGAGAAGATTCAAAGACATATGGAGAAAATGAAGCTGAAAGCACTTAATAAAACCCTAATTCTGGGATAAGAGCAGTTTTAGGAAATTCACTGCTTATCCTGTGAATGAATGAGGCCTCTTGTGTCCCAGCTACATATACTTATGTTCTGTGAGGTCAGCAACTTGCTCTGCAAAGAGAATCACCAGTAATGCCCCATCTCTTAAGGACACTCACTGTGACCATTACCCCAAACTGCAGTTGCTCTACTGGGAATCTACAGCTACGTACCTGTTTGTTTTGTCCTGGTGGGAAGGACCAGAAAAAACACAGTACTACCATGTAAATAGAAAAACCACAGTACAACCATGTAAATAGTTTGGTATCTAATTTACAGCCCACTGTTTTCAAATAAAATCTGAAAAGTTCTCATGACCAAATTCTTCTGATTTTGGGTTTTTTTTCAGTTATGATCTGTCCCTAAACTTTGGTGGGCAGGTCACCAAGTCTCAGGCTTGACTGTAAAATTGTAGACTTGATATTTTTAATGAAAGGGAAAGCTTGAACACAGTTATTGTCCACAAAGATAATGTCTAAGCAAATTTCATTAGCTGTTCAGAGGTTTAATACAATGTACGGCTCTCCTGGCAAAAGGGTAGATGGATTTGGGCGATGAACTCCCTCCTGAGCCTCATGACAGACCTCAGGTGTATTCCCTAGGAAAGGAGATTTCTCAGCATATTACCTTTCAGCTGAGATGTCTTCTACTGCCCAGTGGGCAAACTGGAGGTCAGACAAAATTGTTTCTATCCATAGTGAGTTGATGGCTCATTTTGAAAAGTTGCCCAAGCTATTTGTGCTGAAAAGCAAGTATCGTCTAGGCATGGAGAACACAGCAGTGAATACTACATTGCTAGGAACCATACTTCTTTCTGGACATACTTAAAACCCCTAAGAAAAGAGGTTTATTCCAGAGACAGATCAGTATAGACACATGTAAAAAACCCAGGGAGATAGAAAATGGGAAAGCATGGTGAAAATAAAGCCCCAGAAGAGCCTGATCATACTAGCTACACACTATCTCTGCTTACTTCCAAGAAATACAAAGCTGTTAAGTTTCTGCTGTCTGATCAGCAAGGGATTGTTCAGAATGCAGGTCTGGATATCTGCAGAGTTTCTCTGACTGCAAACAACTGCTAAAATATGTACACATTGCTGCTTTCTTCAAGTCCCAGGGAGAGCAACCGAACTTTTAAGAGGCACACTAGGACTTCAGCGTGTTTCTAGACATGGTGTTTCTCACAGTTCTCAGTGGAAGCATTCACAGTTCATAATTCACATTTTAGGTGAAGTCAAGCATAGACAATTCTTAAGAACTGTTACCCCTCAGTTCAACCTCTAGTAAAGATGGGGTAAGTGTTCAGAAACAATGGGGATTAATCTGAATTGATCTCTTCTGGGTTTTGTTGTTTGGGTTTTTTTCCTATAGCAGTATCCTCTTTTCACCCTTCTCCTCCAGAATTTCCTGGTCATCCCAATGTAAATTAGTCCTGCTTTTCCATTCTCCAGTGGTAGACACCAGCCTTCAAAGAAACAAAGGCTCCTTTCTATCTAAGTGATCCTCCTTTTTGTGTTTTAAGGCTTTTCAGTGTGCAGAGAAGGCAAGGAAAAGCTGTTACCTTGCCATAAATTGTTCCTAAAATGCAGAGGGGCTGTTTGAACAGCTAGTAAAGCACACACCTCTGTGCATTATTATATCCCTCCAGGATACCTCATAATAGGAAGTTGACTCTTAAAGTGATAAGCTATCAGAGGCAATCCAGCTGTGTCTAAGAACATGAAATTTGGCTAAATATTAATTAGAAGTAATATATTTTCATATATGAAGCCACCTGAGTATTCTGGTTGACTACAGAACACTTTCAGAAGTAGTCAAATTCTAAACTATGAGAATGATGAGCTGCAGTTGGTGGCTATTCACAGTTCTACGCCTGTTCAGTGTGTTATGAAAAGAACTGAGGGATTACAGGGAGCAAATTGGAAGAAAAAGGGATGATGTCATGGAAATTGTGCTTTTGGCATAACATTACCCAGTGCACAGGGATATTTCTGACAGTTGTTTTTATCCAGATTATCATTTATAATGTACTGAACCAGAGCATAAATTTGGTAGTGCTCTTTTATGTAGAAAAGGCAAATATAGAAATATCCTCATCTCTAACAGACGGCTAATACCTGTTAACAAATACTCAGATGCTTTATAGGGTGTTTTAAGGATCAGCCAGGAGGATTCCAGGGCAATTGTCTGAAAAGGCAACATTCAACATCAGTGCTTTCTAACACAGCATCGGTGCAAACTTCTGCCCAAAGGCTGTGTTGTTATGAACAGGGGAAAACAGTTCATTAAGGCAGCTTTTAATCTGCCTCCTTACCCCTCTGCTAAAGGTGCACATCACACTCTTTTGAGGGAAGTGAAGCATCCAATTGGAGATGAATCCTGTGGATCTGCAGATCGAGTTTACATACAGATTGCACAGTAGGCTTGATTAATATGTTATCAGTAGCCATTTTTCCATGCATTCTAATGTGAATTTGGGGATTAACTTATTTTGGGCATCAAAGGGTTGCATTCTTACTGATTTCAGCAGGAAAGTAAGAATGTGTAAATTGATATGCAGGATGTGACAAGTTTATTTCCATTCAGTGCAAATAAAATTGCTGCTGCTTCCCTTGTTTGGAAAGGATTAATTGGATGCAAGAGTTTTACCAATTAGGGTATATCCATCTTGCCTGAAAAAGCCTGTCTTATTAGCAAGGTTAATTAGCACAAAGTCACACTGCAGCTTTTCTCCCTTTTATTAGATGAGAAATGAGCATTAACCTCAAAATCAAATAAAAGGTGTATTTTAAAAATGAAGAAAATGTTGATGTTTTCATATGGAAATGATCCATGAGCTTAAGTGCTCAGTAACTGGGTTATTAATCTCACTTACCCATTGAGGTCTTTACAATGTAAATTTATTACATTTTATAAGAAGGCTGGGAGAAAAACAGCACTGTGTGTCTGATGCAAAGAAGTGGGTGAAATAAGAACAGCTTCATGAAGCCCAAGCTGAAGAACCCTTGTTACCTTTGGATTTCAGTTATTCCAAACTCCAGCTGAAGTTTTCCTTGTGGCCTGGGCATTTATTTCTTCTCTCTCCTGCACAGGTTTTCTGGACTCCAATAAGAGCTAATGCTCGCTCCTTTGCATTACAGAAACACCCTGAGGGCTTCTCTCCAGCTCTTTAATCATGGAGGATTTTAACTCTTGCAGAGACCTGCCCTGCTCCTTCAGTGTGGTTGGAGCTAGCCAGCAGGTTTAGAGTTTATCAGGTGAGATATACAGGAGCAGTGTCGTTTCCTTAGAAAGCTGGATGCAAGCAGAGAATAAGGACTTCTGTGTGTGCTAGTGTGGGCAAACTTCTTTCTTAATGTAATTGTGAAGTGCTGCTCTGCAACCAGCAAGTGCCTAATTCCTACAGATCCTGGAGAAACACCAAAGAGGTGAAGTGCTGAGGGCTTCGGTGACCTCTTTAAACCAGAGCTGTTGCTGATGTACCTAGGTTTTGCATAGAAGTTATTTTAAAGCAGGATTGGTTTAAAAATTGTTTTCCCTCCTGTTTTCTGCTTCCCCTGCTGTCAGCACGCACCCTGAGTGCCAACGCTGGTTGCTTTGAATGACTCCCCTTCAAGTGGTTGTGGCTAGCAGGATACAGTAATAAAACAGCTGTCTCCAAACCTTTGGGTTTATTTTTTCCAAAATGTAAAAAGCCTTCAGAGAGGACTTTTAAAGCAGTGAGCAGTGTCTACAGCTGTTTGGGCTGGTGGCACAGGGATCGGCTCTTCTAGCCCGAGCAATTTTTTTTACCTCCTCCAGCTCTGCCTGCTGCCCAAGGGTGGTCAGTGGTAGCTGCTTTGATTCAGGGCTTGGGAAGCCACCAGGAACATGGTGCTACAGTCACACACAGTTCTTCTCTGGGCATTCTGGTGTGTAGTATTGTCAGTAGCAGGATGTCGGTGTGTGTTCAGAAAAGACCTCCTGCCATTCCCAGGAACCAGTCCCATTCATACCACTCCTCACAGACCAAAGGGCTCAGTCAAAACTGTCTTGTGATTCTTCATTTTTATGGACATCTCAAGTAGCACACGTCATTTCCACAAAGCTGGAATTCATCAGAAGCCTCCTGTAAATACTCCTGGACCAAGCCATCCTTTCCCTGGCTATGTCTCTAAGACATGTCCTCTGTGTTCTCTAAGAAAGCTGAATCACTGAATACAAAACCAGTGTAATATCACAGGAAGAACTTCAACCACAAAAACATCACATGATTTGGGGAAAGAAAAAAAAAATAAAAAAGAAAAAAGCAAAGCCAGACACATCTGATAGTTCTATCTTGTGCCACTTAACACCTGCAGAAGCTAATTGGTCATGAGGGACTTCTCAGATTATGTCTGTATGACCACAGCGGGGACTCGAAAATTAAATCAAGCAGCTGCTGAAAAACTCCAGGTAATTTCAGAACACCTGCAGGAAGTATTTTTCCAAAGCACTGGTACATCAGAAAAACATCTTCTGATGAGCTGCTCGCTTGTGCCAGGGACTGCTTCGTTCCAGCACACTCATGTCGTACCGTCCAAAGGTTAAACTGTGTGCAAGTGGGTGAGGGCTCTCTGGGGTGAAGAGCAATAGCAAGTCCTCCTGTCTTTATAGAAATAAAATTTCCAGGAGCCAATCCTACTGTTAATTGAGCACATTTTTTAAATGGTTGCAATTCTTCCTGCTGTTAGAAGGCCTGTCTAACCACTTCAGTTGGGTTCTATGAGTTTTTAATTGCACGGGGGACTGAGTTAACAATGCACTATTTTTAATCAGTTTATTTTATCTGACTTCAGAATTCTGAACCAAATTATACCTCCATCACCAACTAATTACTGGTTCATAATCATTTCACAGTGTGGAGTCTCTGGTAATCCAATATGCATTGCCTACGAATCAACAATGCACTTTGTCCCCTCGGGGACATTGGTCGAATGTATTGTTGGCTGGGTTTCAGAGCACCAGATGAAGAAACCAAGGCTTATTTCCCTGGAGTTTGGATTTGCATGATTAGTTCTCTGTATGTTACCCCGAAAATGGACATCAAGCATCAAGAGAGATTTGTTTTCAAACAATTCTCTCTTTGCTTCCCCGTCTCTGAAGCACCTTTCTCTGCAGGGAGCATCATGTGTCAGCAAACTCACTACTTCGGTAGCACAGCAGGCACAGATGTCCCTGCAAAGGCACACTCAGCAGTCATGGACTGTGTGTTGGTACAGGAAAGCCAGGTGCAGCTCAGGATGCTGGAAGGTGGTGTTGATGCACGGTGTCCACTACCGCCAGATCTAGTAGCTGAAAACCTTCCGATTCCTCTTGTAGCTAGCAGAATGAGGAAGTCCAAATTTCTGAAGTTTAGCTCTTCCTGCAAATAACTCCTCCATGTCAATGCCAAGATTTTGTCCATCCGCTGCCAGAACACGGCGTAAGCTGTAGCAGCTGTTTGGTGACACTGCAGAACAGCTGAAAAGGCATAAAGCAGCTATGTCTGCTGAGGCAGCAATACCCATCTTGGCCACATGTTTATCCCTTCTGCAAGCACCTCTCTGGCTGCTTTGTATGCACTCTTCCTGAACGGATCCTTCCTCCTGGAAAGTGCTCAAGATCCTACTGATAAGGTTCTTTCAAATCTGCCTTCCAGAGACACAGTGCTGGGGTCCTGGCCCAGCGAGGGTTTCCTGTCCACAGCCTTCCCTTTTAATTGTCACCACTGGAAATATCGAGTTATGGAACCAGGGGGATTCCAGTGCCATCTGCAGTGCATCATCCATCCCTTTGGTATACTCACACTCTTGCCTTGTGAAAAGCAAGTGGTGCGGAAGCTGTGAGCTTCTGTTCATGGCACTGGCACAAGCATTCGCACACTTGCTGGGAGGAGTCCCTCAAGCTAAACTGGACAGTTCAAATCCTGGCAGGCATCAGTGCAGACCAGTCACCAGCATTAGTGTCCAGCATCCAAGGAGCCTCGCAGTGCCCACTTTTAAATCAACCTTGATTAAAACTAGCATGGACAGCTTTCTTGTGCCACAGTCCCACCTCCCACCTTAGCAGAGAAGCGCTTGAAGAGTCCTGTATTTCAGAGTGCAACTCTACTTCTTTAGAATGAAAAGCCAACTGTGATTAAAAATAACAGTTTTATGTAACGAATGATCCTGATTACTCGGAGAACAAACAGGAACAAAGTGGAGATCTGAAAGGGAACCCCTGGGTATCAACATAAAGCTTCATCTGATGCAAACTCACCCAGCCCTCTCTTGAGAGCATACAGAATTTTTAATGTTGTTTGTAGCTCATATATAGGAAGTGAGGAGAAAAGAGGTCCATGTGATTGATGGTTACAAATTACTGTCAAAAAGTGAGACTGCTGGCTGGATCTTTAGCCAATGTGCTCAGGAAAGCTCAACACAGATCTTTAAATCCATTCTGGATCTCCAGAATGTCTGAATTATTTTTAATCAATCCTCATTTGTTTCCCTGTTACTTGTGGTTTCTGAGCTGCAGGTGATACTCAGAGTACACTCCCAAGCTTCTACTGAAATAATGAAAGCTGGAACCATCGTTTCAAATATAGTAAATTCTAAACTGTGTGGCTTTTTTATCTGCAGAACATCATTTCTAACAGCACCAGGCACTGTGAGACTCCAGACTGTTAACGCTGGTATTTCTCCCTGGTAACAATAAAGATGAACCAGCTTCACCTGAAGGCTGGTTTAGGGTCTGGTCCTGTTTCTATGGGGCTAATTGAGCCCTTGAAAAATCCCCATGTTTAGATGTATTTGATTCTTTCTGCTTGCCAGTGGTGTTTGAAATTACTTGCTGTCATCCTTGGTGCTTTCTGGTCCAAAGAAGGTGCAGCAGTGGGGTAGCAGGCCTCAAGAAAACTTCAGCAGAATACCTCTATAAGAATTAAATTGTAAACAGCAGAGTCTGTGTTAATATTAAAACTACTTTTCTGCCATTTTCTTTGGAGACTTAAACACTGCGTTGGTCAGAAGAAATTCCTGGTCACGTCTGGCCTGAGCATGGTAATTGTGGCTATGTCTAGTCCCTGCTGGATTTATTACCCTGATGTATTATTTAGAAGACTTTGTTTATACCCATAGGCCAATAAAAGGAAAGTTAGTTTTGCAAAAGTGACACTCTGAGTTTGGAGTTTCGGCTTTGATCTGCCCTGGCTGAAAACAACAGGTGTTTTGTCTCTGCCATCGATGGCTTTAGCATTAACCCTTTTGGGCTACGATGTTTCTTGCTACATTAAACATTTGCCATCGACATAATCCTGTATTTAAGGTGATAGATTGGAACCTGGTGCCTGAGAGACCACTTGGTCTTGCTAGGCTGGGATGACACAGGAGGGGCCTGACAGTAGCCTGCTTTCCTTGGAAAGCCTTTACTCTCATCCCCTGTGAAACGCCCTCTGCTAAATCTTGTATGTTTATAATGGCATCGGATGCTGCTGCGAATCACCGAGGGAGCAGATGGCAAGGAATTCAAGTACCTAACTCCCTTTGATGCCCCTGGCAACGAAGCATCCAAATATCTTCATAGATTTGAGCCAGAGAGCTGTGCCAGAATGCAAACAAAGGAATCTTTAACCTCAGACACGGCAGCAACTTGCTGGTTGTGGACAGTCTTCCTCTCAGTCTCTCAGACCCCACAGGTTGTTTGCGCTCATTGCTCTGGAGTGTGTTAGACTCCCAAAGGGACAGAGCAACATTACTAATTTATACTAATCACTCTAAAAATAACAAAAAAATCTGTGGAGTAATATCTGGGAGGAGGCAATGGAAAAGCACAACTGTCCCATCTGCTCTTCCAACCCCACAAACATATCAGACCACAGTGAAAATCTCCTTTTTAAGGAAACAGGGTGACATAATTTTGTAAGTACCTTGAAAGGTGTCAACATTTCCCACTGGGTGTACTGGTGACACCTCACACAGGAGAAGTAAAGCTATTCAGGCAGTTTCATGAGAGAAGTGATGAATTAATACTGTGATTATGGTTGTTATTGAAATGAGTGTCTGTTCCAGGAGTCGGAGATTGATGTACAATTGAATGTCACTGCTAAAGGTGGAGTTTATGTGTTAGATTAAAATAAGAACTCAAAGTAGGAGGGATAGGTAGTGGAAGAAAGTGCTTCCCAGAAGGATGAACTGGAAGTAGATAAAGTCCATGGGAGTGGCCCAGTTGAAAAATGTTTTCCCAAAGAGCCTATTTATCAAATCAGAACAATCCAAATAAAATGCTGATAAAGAAAACCAAGGCAGGGGTGGTGGTGGTGCATCTGTGATGGAAAGAGGTGTCTGTGTTTGGTCACTGGATATTTTGGCTTTAAGCAAAAGTTACTGGATGAGACTGAACGCACTGACCATGCAAGTGGTCACGATAGCCTCTGTTATCCTTAAGCCAAGTGAATATCCTAGCGTGTCTCTGTTGAAGTATGCAAATGCAGGGACGTGATGTTTGAGATCTGATTTCAGCCCCCTGAAAGTAAAGAAATCCAGACACGATGACACAGAGATTAAAATAACTATTTGCATCAGCAATTATTTGTTTAACCTGCAGGCAGAACTCAGATCAGTCTAAACTCATCTCCATACAGCCCAGTGCTGCAAAGTCTTGCATGTGTCCAGACCCTGGTTTTGTAATTGCTACATTTGCCTATCTCTTATCTTGTTCCCTTTGAGTATTTGCTGTGCTTGCTATGTGTAACAGAAACAGTGCCCATTAATATCCAACAGAAGTCCAACAACACATAGCTTTCCACTGATAGCAATGGGATAATACCTTCTTGGCGCTGAGCGCTTGTGGGAGGCCTGTTTACAGATAATATATACCTGCAGAGGATTCTTGCACTGCCAGCAGCAGGTTTCATGGACAAAACCCTAATAATTTTTTTTAATTTAATCACTCAGTGTTACACTGGAGTTGCTGGTCTTTTGGCTTCACCCAACAAGCTGCTTGGATCCAACAGGCTGTCCTTCAGCTGGAAGGATTCCTGGGCGCTGGCAATCCTTGAACCACTGACCGCTTTAAGGAGGGCTGCCTTTTGCAAGCCTTCCCCAGAGAGGCTTTTTCAAACACATTCTTCCCGTGATGGACATGTAGCATGACAGTTCTGCATTTTCTTATGTTATACTAGACACTGCAAGGGAGATAGTCTGTTTCTTATCAAAGTCTTCCTCTCTTTTCTCAAAGATATGATTATACTTCTGGTTTTCCTCAGCAAGAAAGGCCTGACTGTTTTTCAGACCCACTTGGTCAAGATAACCTATTTCCAACTGTTTATTTGGGCACTTCATGGCTTGTTCGAAGAATTCTTAGTGTCTTTGATGAGATTAGCAGCAGCAGCAGCTCAACTCTAAACACAGCAGTAATCATTACTAATGAAAGTACCCATATGTCCTGGTTCTGGACAGGCCAGGGCTAACCTCCCCAAGCAGCAGGTACAGGTGAGCTTAGTTAGCCCAGGCTGTTTCCACACCACCTGACATCATTTCCCCATAAAAGGGGCTGGTTGGGAAGGACATGGGCTTGTTGCCTCCAGGATAGTCTGAGTGTGGTCTGTTGGTCTATCTGTCCTTGCCATTGGGTAGCACTCTGTAATTGTTGGGTCAGTAAGGTACTCTGTGTTAGCACTGGGTGTGAGTGTAATTGTTCTACGTTCATGGTGATTTTTTTGTCAGTAACCTGTCCTTATTCCAACCCGTGGAGGCTCTGCCTGTCTCTCCTGTGGGAGTGAATGAGCAAGGGGTGTGTGATGCTCAGCCACTGTCTGGGGCTGAACCACCACGCTGTACCATCACCTTATTTGCATCTTCAGGTAAGGCTTTAGTTTCCATGGTAGAAAACAGTAATTGCTGTAAAACTGCCAGCTGTAGACTTGAACAGATGTCTTAATGGCTGTTGGCAATCACATATTGGAGCTATTCTGATTTAGATCTTCACTCAGATCTAGACCAGCCTCCAATTGCTAAAACAATTTCTGTAGAATCATATTAGTTCCTATTGAAATTGTATGGGTGAATCTTACAAAAAAGGTTGTAGATATTTTGGGTGACCACCATTAAACACCACGGGATGGGTATGACATATTGTGGACTCTATGTGATTGTAAGGTGTCTCCAGCCAGGCACCCAGAATTTCTAGTCAGTTTTAGAGTTTGGTTTGAGTGATTTCATTTAAATATACTAATTCATATCAGAAAGCTATTTGGCAAAAAGCTTATTGTCTCTGAGCTATCTAATGCATTTTGAAATCTTTTGACTTAATGTATTTTAGTTGGTCCTCAGCTACTTGAGTAATATAAGAGGGAACAGCTTGTTTCCTTTGGAATGGAGACACTATTTATGAAAGATGCTTTCCAGGACTGAGTCACTGATGAAAGGATGAAGTTCATTTAATGTGCTACCATGAAAACTGCAAAGAAAAAACTGAATTTTCAGTTTGCCTGAAAGAAGACTGAGAGCTGAAAAAGTCAGGCAGCATTAAATACAGGATCTTCAGCTGCCACATGGAACAAACTCTCCTTTTCTTTTGGTGGCACTCAAAGCAAGAAATGGAACCTGGGTTGTCAAAGGTTTAGCATCTCAAACTGCTGAGCCAAGCTCAGTTCTTGCTAGAAACAACTACAGTATGAAGTGTTTGATCCAGTCACATGTAATTAACTCTGAGTTGGAGACACCTCCATGGTGGTAGGGGACCTGGCAGCAGAGAGTGCACAGATTGCAAGTCCAGGGAGTGGGACATCAGGTGCCCACCCAGAACAGCTCTTTCCTGGGCACGTGGGAGTCTGAGGTGGAGTCAGGCACCACTTCTGCTTGTGTGCATCATGTGTGCCTCTGGACTGCGTGCACAGGCACAGAAGGGACCTCCTGTGAGGCACCTTTTGCCCCAGTGTGCTCAGATGATGAGTCCTGCATGCCCATGCCAGAAGGTTGTGCTGCTGCGAGAACACATGAAAACCCTGGGCTGAGTTCTGCCTCAGGATTCATCTCCACTGGATTCATTTGGCGGTTGTCTGATCGGCACTGTTGGGATCAGTCCTGTTGGGATTTGCTGACTTCCACTAATGATTGCCATGAAACATTTATTTTAATTATAGTCAAGGTCAGGGGCTTCAACAAGGAACCTTGTTATTACACAGGAACCCTTCTTAAGCCTTTCTTACCAAAGCCTTTGTGTTATAGACTATACATCTCAAGTCACAAAACCATTCTGTTCTTAATGTCAAGTCCCAATTGGCTCATGACAGTTTCCACGCAGCAGAACACAACTTTTAAAATCTTTCCTTCTAAGGCCTTTTCAGCTTGTTCTGCCAAATTCAGGCCTGCCCTCCTGTGGATGTATTTTCTGCACTTCTGTCTGACTTAAATGGTCTGTAAGATAAAGGAGTACTGAAAACTACCAACCAACATCACAGGGTGTTGCTGGAAAAGCTGGGCAGCTTTCAGGGATATGATTAAGTCTAGAGGGCCTTTGCTCTGCTCCTCTGAACAAAAGACTTTGTGGTAACAAAACATTCTAGAACAAATACAGGAACTGGAAAGAAAAGAGCTCTATCAGCTATAAGCTGATTTCCAGAAAGAAGAGAACGGATTGAAGAGCTTGGACATAGAGAAGGAACAGGGCTGCTGTTGTGTTTCCAGTTTGAAATCAATCCTGACTTTATTGGCTGTGGTGTTTAGCAGAGGAATGTTTTCTCAGGAAACAGTGCCTTTGTCTTTTTCACACACACTCCATTGGGAATGGCGTATCCCACCTCAGCAGGTTTTGCTGGTTACTGTCAGCCCGCAGGCCACACCAGGACTCTGCCCCTGCTGTTGTTGAAGCAGCATCTTCAGATGGCACTTTATTTGGAGAAAAAAAAGGAACATTTTAGCCTTTTGTGAAAGAGCTCACCTGAAAGAGTAATACAGGACTCACTTTGTATCTATCATTTCTCTTGGAAATCTCCTTTCTCTTTTTCAATTGAGGCTATGGAAAAACAACAGTGGAGCAGTTCTGCTTGTGGAGATATACAAAATTCTGCATCTGTCTCCCCAGGCACTATAAAGAGGAGCACAGGGGAGCAGGGTGTACAGAGAGAGGGTAGCTGCCCTCTCAGTACAGCCACTGCATTGCGCTGGATGGTTCTGGGGGCTGGACTCGGCTCCTTCCTTCCAGTCCCTCAGCAGTAAGTCATGGAAAGCACCAAGCTGTGACCGTCCCCTGTGGGGGGGTAAGGAGGCTTCTCACCCCACCTGACTGCTTTGTGCCATGGGACTGTAACCAGAGCTATCCTGGTATCTGTAGGCAACTACTTAGGAAAGAGTAATGTACAATGTTCTCCCAGAGCTCTCCCAGTCTCCAACTGTTCTTGTCTCTGGGATTTCCTGAGTGCCATGTGCTAAATCTCAACCAAGGTCTTCTCTCAGCACATGTCCAGTTCTGTCTTCTCCAGAATGCCCATGGGTTTTTTCCATTTCAGTGTCCTTTGGCAAGGGCCTCTAGAGTTCTATTACCCATGGCATGGAGAATCCTCATTCATATTTCCCCCAAAGATTCACAATTTTTCTTTTATGTGGGTGAGAATGATCAGAACATTCCTGCCTTGGAGTTTTCTGACTCTTATCTTTTTTCACTTTTATTTTAAAACATGATGCTTTTGCTCCTAGTCTTTGCTTACATCTCCCAGCAGATAACAGTTTTGGCTACCAATGGGCTGTGAGGTAGCATGGATCTCAGTTGTTTACACATAAATTCAATACTAATGGCAATCTTAAGCTTATATTCTGATGATTGGTTTTCTTGCAGTGAAAGAGAAGTTCTTAATGATCTCAACAAGGAAAGGGCTAAAACCAGAATCTCCTTTCAACCTTTTAATTACAACCATGGCAGAGAAGTAAAGAGGGAGGGAGGGGAAGGTTTTCATTTGGTGTTCTTTATAATACATGAAACTCCAAGTTTGTAGAGCAGAAAAGAAGGTACTTTACTTTTTTTTTAATAGATACAATAATCAAACCTTTCTCTTTTCTGTATCAACAGGCTTTTCCATAGGCAACTACTGGAATCAAGATTGGAAGCTGATTGGAAGGTAAGGGGGCACAAGTCCTTTCAACCACAGTTCCTCTGTAACACAATGTACTATGATGCCAAGGTACAAATTTGTATTCACTGGGTGGCAGGTAGCACATTTATTTGAGCTACCCCTCCATCTTTTTCTTCCCTTTTCAGAGACTACTAAAAGATGCCATAGGATAGCATTATACAAAAAGAGTACAAAAGGTAGTATAGCCTTTCTACTAACAACATTCCTGTGTGGTCTCTTGGCCTGTGACACTGCCCTCCTTCTTTCCCTGCTTGTGGGAAACTGCAGACACTTATGCCTTCTCTCAGCAGGAGGAAAATTTCTTCCCTCATTGACAGATACTTCTTCAGAAAAAAATGCTCTGCCCCTTCCAATTTCCTCCCTATTAAATTTGACCTGCTAAAGGGTGGTTTATAAAGGAAGGTAACGAGCCTGAAGTTTTAAAAACTGAGTGGCAGCAGCTAGCTACTTTTCCAGGTTTGTGTTTTGTTTTCTAGTGCAAATACACAGTGAAAACATAAGAAGTGATGTCCAGAGCTCCACATGGTCACACTGAAATGCTACTTCCTAAACACCCATTTGCGAGCATTTAATATGCAGCAGTTGATCTCAACATATCACTTGCACCCTGACATACCACTTATGTACTTTTATCACTTACCAAAGATTTGGGGTGACTCTGCCCTCGTGAGGCCCCAGCTGGAGTCCTGTGTCCAGATCTGGGGCCCCCAATACAAGAAAGATGTGGAACTGTTGGAGAGGGTTCAGAGGAGCCACGAAGATGATCAGAGGGCTGGATCAGCTGCCCTACAAAGAGAGGCTGAGGGAGCTGGGCTTGTTCAGCCTGGAGAAGAGAAGGCTGCGGGGGGACCTCATTGCAGCCTGCCAGTACCTGAAGGGAGCAGAGAAACAAGAGGGGATTCAACTTTTTAAAAGGGCAGATAATGGCAGGACAAGGGGGAATGGATTAAAGCTAAAGGAGGGAAGGTTTAGATTAGATATCGGGGGGAAGTTTTTTACAGAAAGAGTGGTGAGGGGCTGGAACAGGCTGCCCAGAGAGGTGGTGGATGCCCCATCCCTGGAAGTGTTCAAGGCCAGGTTGGATGGGGCCCTGGGCAACCTTGTGTAGCTCCAGGCCTGGAGGTTGGTGGCCCTGCCTGTGGCAGGGGGGTTGGAGCTCTGTGATCCTTGGGGTCCCTTCCAACCCATGCCATTCTATGATTCTATCTCTTTTTCAAAGAGTTTTCTCTAGCATGGGGAGCTTAGAGAGCCTCCCAGACCAGCAAGGATACCTGCACACAAAAGGGAAGGAGGAAAGACATGGAAGATCTGGGCTCTCTTGCAGGGCTCTCACTAGTGTGTTGCTGCCAGTGACTGACCTGAGCAGGGTGAATTATTAATGTGTTGTAAATAATTCTATTAATATTATTGTGGCTGTTGTCACCAATCAAATACCTATGGAAGTCTTCGCTTCAGCAGATGCCGGGATCTCAGCCCTGGCCAGCAGAGGCCACTAAGAGATTGTAGGAAGAGCTGATGTACGAGGCCCCGGTGGCATTGCTGTTCAGCATGCTCACTGCCGGAGAGCACCACAGCCGGGCAGCTGGCCTTCTACTAAAAAGAAGGCATCTTCCGAGGGTTTTCAAACTTTTCACGAAGTTTAAAATAATCTTGGGATAAATATTGCTTTTGCTGCTGATCTGCACTCTGGTAGTGGCTGGAGCAGGTGCAGAGGGAAAACTCTTTGGAAAAAGAGATCCAGGATGCTCTTCCACTTGTGCACACTCTGTAACTACGCTGTGTGGTTTGGTACCATTAACCACAGGTAGATGGTCAGCACGCTTGTGTCAGGGTTTAATGGTCAAGCTGAGATGTTGCCTGTCATCCTTTTTGAATGGACAGGAGTAAGGGCTCAGGTGCAGCCTGTGGACCCCAGCTGTCTATGTCTCAGGGACGTGGCAAAGGGACTGAGATGGGCTTTGAATCTGCTGCCTTTACTACAGTCTTGTGTTCCTCTTGATATTTTGTGGGTTTTGCAGTACTAGCTTACTCCAAAGTTGTCTTCTTTCCTGAAGTTTTTCTCAGTCTCTCTGTGTTTTATAAATCACACCTAATTACCATAGTGTCTTCCCCCAGTCTGAGTAATCCATCACTTGGTTCCAGGGTATGCATTGCTGTGAAGGGAGAAGCATTAGGTAAAGGAAGCCAGTTTTGGCTTAGTAACCTGCTTGCACTGTACTGTGCAGATTCCTTTAAGTCTTGAGCTTGTTTGTGTGCTGCAGCTGCTCATGATGAGCTATGAAAAGTCAGCTGAAATTTTGCCCAGTGTATGTCTTCAAGTGTAAAACTCTGGCATGAGTAGTTCTGCCTGCCCAGGGAGGTTTCAGGGCAACTTTGGGTTCAGCACTGATTGTGCCATGAACAGGCCTTCCACTGACCCTCATGGAGGTTTGAAGGCAGCACTTCCCCAAATTCAGCTCTTCATTTTAGAGCATCAGCTCTTTGCTGAAAGCACACCCCAAAAGCAGGTGGTGGGAGCTCTTCAGTCAGGCTGTATATGTTTTCCTTTCTCACAGTAAAGGCTGAGCACACTAAGCAGAGACATGGCAGGAGCTGGGAGGCACAGCCTTGCAGAGAGGCAAGATGCTGCCATTGCTCTGTGGCAATGACTTGGCTCAAGGCAAGTGGCTTCTGACTGAACTCCCAGCCTGGTGCCAGCCTGGCTGTGCCACTGCAAACTGTGCCATCCTTGGCAGCCCACACTCTGTGTGGGAGATGGCAGGCAGGTGTTCCTGTGTCAGGATCCATTACAGTGACAGGATGTCTGAGCAGGCAAAAGCACAGGCAGAATTCCTCACAGTTTCATGTGTGTTGCTCCTGTTGTTACCCTGTGGGTCTGAATCTAGTCTGTCCCACATGCTGCATCAAATACAGACCAGAGATGTGACGTGAGCTCAGGCAAATCTGCACTTTAAATGGATTTTATTAAAGGTACATTCATGACTAAGCCCTGCAGCAGAAGGAAAGGAGCAGAAAGTATCAGGTTTCACCTCCTTCCTTTCCTTCTGGGGAGAGAAAGTGTAGCAGAAGTTGCATCCATTACTTCTCCAAAGCCTAAGGATAAAGAAGAACTTGGTAGGGATGGTGTTACTAGGTAAAGCGGGTCCGGTTCACCAAGTGTTTTCTGTCAGTCCAAAAGGTAGTGTCAGGTAAGCAAGAGGCAGCCCTCCAAGAAACTTGGCCAAGAAAGTTCCTCCTTCCTGGTTTCACCATGGATGGGGAGGTACCAGCTGGTACAGCAGTTCTGCAGCTCAGGGATTTTCTTCTCCACTGCTTGACACTTTCAATGAGTTTCCCGAAGGCTGAGCACTCAAAGAGGTTTATGTGAGCTCATGTCAAGTCCTTTAAGCACTTAAAATACAACAAGATGTAAGTTGTACAGATTACAGGCTAAGCTATAAATTATTAATAAGCTTGTTCTGGAACTTCATCATGCACTTGAAAGGCAATTTTACAGCCTAATGCATGTCAGTATCCTGTACCAGCATGCTCATTCACTCAGCAAAGTAGAAAAGGATTTAAAAGGATGTGAAGACATTTTTTTTTCCCTAGGATTTTCTCACTTGCCTTTCACTAGCTCACATAACAATTTATAAAATAGTTTGTCCTCCTAGAAATTTGTGGTGCTGTTTTTAGACTGAAGACATTGTATTTTGTGCTTGCAGATCCTGTTGCAGGTAAAATTGTACAAACTGAAAAATGGAATAAATTCATGTTATAACAGTGGCAAGTTTAAACAGCTTTACCAGGCTGTGCTCCTGAGGCTCAAATGTGTGCTACAATAGGAGAAGCTGTACTTGGCAAAGACTTTTCAAAATAAACTGAAGTTCCACTGGCTCATTTCAGCTCTCTGCTGATTCTGTTACGTGGTCTAATTTCAGTAAGATCACAGAATCATCGAATGTTAGGAGTTAGAAGGGACCTCAAAAGATCATCTAGTCCAACCCCCCTGCCAGAGCAGGATCACCTGGACTAAATAGCACAGGAACACATCTGGGTGGGGTTTGAATGTCTCCAGAGAAGGAGACTCCCCAACCTCTCTGGGCAGCCTGTCGCAGTGCTCTGTCACCCTCACAGTGAAAAAGTTCCTCCTTACATTCACATGGAACTTCCTATGCACCAGCTTGCACCCCTTGCTCACTGTCCTATCACTGCCCATCACTGAGAAGAGCCTGGTTCCATCCTCCTGACCCTTGCCCTTTACATATTTATAGACATTAATTAGGTCACCCCTCAGTCTCCTCCAAGCTGAAGAGGCCCAGCTCCCTCAGCCTCTCCTCATAAGGAAGGTGCTCCACTCCATCTTGGTGGCTCTGTGCTGGACTCTTTCAAGGGGTTCTATGTCCTTCTTGAACTGAGGGGTCCAGAACTGGGCAGAGTAGAAGGGGAGAAGGACCTCTCTTGACCTACTAACCACCCCCCTTCTAATACACCCCAGGATGCCATTGGCCTTTTTAGCCATGAGGGCACATTGCTGGCTCATGGTCATCCTGCTGTCCCCCAGGACCCTCAGGTCCCTCTCACCTATGCTGCTCTTCAACAGGCCAGTCCCCAACCTATACTGGTACCTCGGTTTGTTCTTCCCCAGATGCCAGACCCTACACTTGCCCTTGTTAAACCTCATTAACCTTCTCCCCACCCAGCTCTCTGGCATCCAAAGATGTGACTTTTCAGGTGAGAGTGAATTTTCCCTCAATCCAGAGGGAAACCTACCAAACCTAGTGTGTATACTGGCACCACTGACGGGAAGCAAATCTGCCGTGTGACAGGAAACAGGAGGCCATCCTAGGCAGACAGGTCATAACGAGTCAGTGCTCTGCTCTAGCTCTGCTCTCTGGAGCCTGCCTTCCTGGCTGTTGCCAAAGCTGTTGCATTCAGCAGGTGGCACCAGCCGCTCATGGGGCAGCGCCGGCTCCGCGCTGACACAGCCGCGTGGTGATGTGTCCTGGGACAAAATCTCAGTCATCCCCAGAGTCAGGAAAGTGACAGTCCGACCCACAGCCCATCGCTGGAAGCGCTGGAAAACGCTGTCCTCCCTGTAAGGGAAGTTTATTTTTCCTGCCCTCCACTACCATCGCGGATGGTGCTTTGAATTCATTCGCTTGCCTGTGCCTCACCTGTGCCGTTGTTTAATTTGTGTATCCAAGGCAGAGCTTTCCTCAGTGCTCTGCTAAGCCAGGCAGCCCCTGGGACTCACGGGGGGGGCAGTGTGGGATTCACTGGCAGGGCTGGGCAAGGGGCACTGCCCCACAGCACCCTTTCGCCTGCTGAGGTGGATGCTGCATCCTACTGCACGGCCCTCAGGTGAATGTCCCCTCTGTAGAAAGAACAAGTGGGTATCTGAAATAAATTGCTGTGACTGGTTCTGTTACACTGCTAAAGGTACCAGCTCTTTAATTGTGGGACCCCCATCCCTGGCAGCGTTCGAAGTCAGGTTGGATGGAGCTTTTGGCAACCTGGGCTAGTGAGGGTGTCCTTGCCCATGGCAGGGGTTGGAGCTAGATGATCTTCAAGATCCCTACCAACACTTCTATGATTCTCCTGCCCATTGTACAACAGCATTGGGAAGCCATGTGCGAGGCGGGCACAGGGCATGGCATGGGGCAGTGGGCACAGCAAGGGGCAGGTACTGCCAGCCTGGCTCTGCACACACTCCCAACCAAAGCCCTGGCCTTGCAGTATTCCACATGTCATTATTTTCCTCATTGGCTTTACCAGTACAGACCAGGCTTATCAAGAATACCAGTTAGTCCTAGATTAGGCACAGTTAGGCAGGTCGGTATCCCACAGCTAGGCTTGAGGTTGGTATTGTTTTATGCCAATGGACTGATTCCCAAACCAGGACATACATCCATAATTATTTTCATGCCTAAATTACACATCTCCATCCCGAATAATACACCCAGCTGAACAACGTAGCATGGGTTTGTTTTAGCTGCCCAGCTTGTATTTAATCTCTGTACAGAAGCAGACAGCACAGAGGACCCACAGGTTTCCCTGGGGAAATGCTCCAGACTCTGGGCAGACAGTGGGAGTAGATACAAGGGGTCTACGCTATGATAGGCAGAGTCTGGATATGGCTTTTCTCGACAAGGGGAACAGTGCCTGGATGGAGAGCACAAAGCCAGAGGAAACTAAGCAATGATTCCTTGTCAAGTGACAAGGAGTGCCAAAGGGGGGGGACTACTTTGATCGGGTCTTGATGCAGAAGTCATTCTGTAAACACAAGGAGTGAAGCGTTATCCTTCTATAAGTGTTTTCTGTCTTGCTGTGGATGCACAGAGAGGAGACACAGTGCACCCCTAAAATTTTCTAGCATTAATGTGGGAATTTCACACCGGTCACAAACCCTGAAGCCACAAGAAAGTTAGAAAGTCATCTTCAGGAAACCCTTTGATATCTCATTGGTATGCGCTTCAATGGGTATTTCAGATTAATTCCTTTGCATATTCTCTATAGTTAAAAGAAAAAAGCGTTGGCAGTGGTTTTTCATAACTCCCCACCTTTAAAGTGTGTTGCCTTAGTTACCGTGGCCAGCTTGAGAGACAGCAAATTTAGTACTAATACATTTTCAAAGCTCTGCAGTTTCTGTAAAATCTCTGTGTCATAATCAGCTACAACATATGCTTTTATCATCCTGTTAATAAGCTACAGTGGTGATGTCTAGCCAAGTTAAATCAGAGGCGCAGATTGCTGTCAAGCCAGAACAATAATAGCCTTGGGTCATTACCTTAGTGACTGTCCCGTGTACATTGGGAGAAACAGGTTGTGGAATTTCCCTGTAATTAGAAACAAGATTGGCATCAAGTGGCTCAGCTACACGGTTCCTGAAAGCAGCCTGCTGTAGGCAAGCTCATTCTTTCCCTGGTAGGAAACTGGTAGGTTTAAGTTGTCCCCTTGATCGGCAATTCAGTATTTTCTGATGAGAAAACCACAGGAAACGATTATTCTTCAATGGTGACTCCACCACAAACAGAGTTATCAGAGGTCTCAAAGTCTGTTTATTCATTTATCTTGGTTCTCACAAGCACAGTTTGTGTTTTGACAGCAGCTCTCCCCATAACCTGTTGTGACAGAAGCAGTTTTCCACCCCTACGATGTTTCTTCCGTTCAACTTTTACAATTTTCAGTAGCATGAGCTTAAGTTTAAAGACATCTTAATTATTTCTGCAATAACTTAAAGCTCCTACAACCTCTTCAGAAACTGTCTCCTCAGCAGAGGTGGCAGCAGAGGAACAAGCAGTGCCCAGGAGAGCATGGCTGGGGGACAGCACAGGGTGGGACCAAGTTCTGCTTTCATGGAAGCAGCTCATGTGCTAATCAGCAGCTGTGGGCCATGTTGCAGGACTGAAAGTGCTCTGTTCGTTGACACAGAGGGAGTTCTCTCCTTACCCTTTAACCTGAACCTAGGTTTTTGTGGTCAGCAGAGTGAAGAATAAGAAAGAACAAAACCCAGTGGGTTATATATGAAGCCCCATCGTTTTTCCAACTCAGTAAGTTACCACCTGATGGTGCTTCTAAACTGCACAGTGCTCCACGTTTGAGCTGAGTATCCCCAGCTAGTAACCTGAAGGAGCAAAACACCGGATCCACCTTTTATTATAGCATCTCCTGGTAGCAAAAGCAATGTTCTTAGTCTTCCAAAGCACTAACAGTGCACACACACACCCCTCCTTCTTTTTTTTTCCCTGAAACTTCTGTTTTTTCTGAAAGTTCAGACTTTGGAACTGAGATTATCTGCGTGAAGTTCCACCCCATGGCTGAAATATCATCATGAAAATTGTTTACAAACCTTTAAATGGCAGTAGGGAAAAATAAATAACAAATCAGCCTCGGTCCTTGGTCACAGTTAGAACAAAACCAGGTGTCTTTTTGCATGTAAACACACCTCCTGATCTATGTAGCTGTGCAAAGCAACCATTGCAGTTTATTTTAATGTATGATACCAAGAAGGCAGATGCTCCTTCAGCTGTTAGATCCACAAGTTTCTGGTCTGTTTTTCCCAGCTTTACAAACAGAAATGCCCTCCGAGGTCAGACCACTGCACGCTTGCTCTCCGTGGTGATAGGAGCTGCTGTTCATGGAGAGAGCATGAGCTCAGTCATTTTCTGCAGTCCTTTGCTCTCAGCCTCCCCCAGAATCCACACTGTTGTACCCAGGATGTCAGGGAGCACAACAGGCCTTGTTGTTGGAGAATTTATCTAATCTCTTTTTTGGACCCACTGTTACCGTCTGCCTCGCTTGCTGCCTCCTCCGCGTTCTAGAGGTTCACTGCCTGCTGTGTAAAGAAGTGCTTTAAGGGTGTTTTATAATGACTTATCTTTCAACACCCCCAGGAAGAACAGCATATTCATCCTCAACTGACAGAAGGGAAGGATTACGGGGTTTGTTTCCCAAAGTACCTGTTAATAGTAGATGCCTGATGCATGAGTTTGCCTAATGTGAGGCGTTTGAGGCTCGGTATTTTCAGATGCCTGAACTGATTTCTATCCCAGCTCAGTCATGCGCAGTGATTGACATACAAACCAGCATCACTCGCGGTATTGTTTGATTTATTGACTGACCCATAATTAACTACTGATGCCATGGCAAAGCCGAGACCAAACCTAGATCTCCCCAGTCGTGGTCAACTTCCTTCTTTTTGGAGGGTTGTGTCTGGCTCAGCGTTTGCTATCTTGTGCAGCCAGTGTCAAAAAGGGGCTGCAATAAAAGCTGGCATCATTCACTGATGTTCCAGGCTTATCCACTGAACAAAGAGTGGCATTTCCCTGCCGGATACCGGTCAAACTGCAGTGGAAAACAGCGTAGAACTGTACAGCTGTGACCTGCCTCTCACAGCATATGAAGAAAGATAGAGAATTAGTGTTGATGGGTTACCCCCAGCATCTCAAAACACGTCTTACGGATCCCAAATACTGCTGCCTTCCCCAATGCAGGGTTC
This sequence comes from Zapornia atra, assembly GCA_013400835.1. Taxonomy (NCBI): domain Eukaryota; kingdom Metazoa; phylum Chordata; class Aves; order Gruiformes; family Rallidae; genus Zapornia; species Zapornia atra. The sequence continues at coordinate 114,617 of VZTU01003022.1, read as the reverse complement.
TCAAATCTGAACCCCCACAATGGTACCGATCAAAACCAGAGGAGCAGGAGGGAAAAAGTGCTCTTATTCTTCCAAGTGGTGAGTGTCTGGGAGCAACAGGTTGTGTCTGCCTCGTATCTCCCATACCGAGCAGCAAGCCGGCCGTCACCGGGCCGCCGGGGTGCGGCTGCATGCACGGGAAGGGGGGCCACGGCAATGGCCATAGCGAGCCTGGCGCCTGCAGTGACGGCCCGCTGGCTGCCGGTGGGTGATCTCACCCCTGCCCCTTGGGCAGGCGGCAGCCGCCCCTCTCCGGCCACCGGCCGGTCCCTGCCGGTGCGCGCCTGATGAGTTCCCCCGCGTTGCCCGCTCGGATGCGGTGCCTGTCCCATCACCGGCCAACACCCGTGCCGGGTAAACCTCGAGGGAAGCCAGGCTGCCCGGAAGCACCGCCCGCCCCTTCCAGGGGCCCGGGCAGCCGCGGTGTCCCCGCGGCGCCGCTTGCCCCGGCCGCGCTCCGCGGCGCGCTCGCGGGGGGGCG